>OY720460.1:42373547-42973547 GCA_963082715.1 Harpalus rubripes | reverse complement strand
CATGATTTTGACAAATAACAACATTTGAAAAGGTCTCTATTGAATCTATTATTATTATTTTCACTATTATGTCTGTTGGTGAAGTGTGAGTGTGGATTTAGTTAATCCTTTAACTGAAATACTCATATACACAAACTTAGTTACAAAGTTCTGATCTCAAATGAATGTAAAATAAATTAAATAAATAAAATAAATAAATATATCATCACGGCTTATTACCCATTGCTGGGTGTGCCAATCTGCTTGTACACAGATTCGGTAATGATGAAATATTTGAATCGTGAGGGCGCTTACCAGGCGTCACCTCATGGGCACTCATTGCTGGCGTGGAGAGTGCACCACAGGGGTCAATTTTGTGCCATTTAAAATTGGAAATATTTGGCGTCGGTCGGGATCGAACCCGGTTCCCCAGATTCGCGACCTGACACTCAGGCACGCGGCGACGAGACCCCATAAAATGTAACTGACAGATAAATATCACTGTAAAAATACTAATCATTTCAAATTAATAATGGTACCTAGTCTTTTAAAGAAGAAACTATATAAAAATATGTATATAAAATATCAAATCAATAAACCAATTTCCAATTGTTTGTAATTAAAATAATAAAATAACGTCACTATCACAAAATAGATTTGAATTAATATAATGGTAATATTCAGTAGAACAAAATATTGATAATATACAATAAAAATTGAAACATTACAATTACCAGTATTAGTAAATACGTATGTAGGTATGTATGTAAATTATTAAAAATTAAATAGCGCAAGATATTAGGCTCGCAACATCAGATTTTTTTACAGTTCATGAAGTGTAGCGAACTTCAATTTTAATAAAATTCTCATAACATCTTTCAAGAAAAAACTATTTACCTTTTCTTCGGAGTACTACAGCCAACAAAGTCCCAACATAAACTTCCAAAGTTATTCAATTTTCTGTACAAACAGGCTTACCAACTGTGTCTATCACGAAGTGAAACTTTCCCTATCTTAAATACTGCTGTAAACTTATCGAAACTACGTGAAGCAAATGGCTATTTCGCATGATTCGCGTTATTATCGTTAAGAAGTGTAACTCATTTATAATCTCGCCAACGCCTACGTTGATTATTCACTGTGTCATTTTTTATTAAACACTTAAAGTAAATGACGGCATGGACCTATATACATTGTAAAGTTTTTATTGTCGGATTATGGAGTATAAATTCTATTTACATAGATTTCAGTGTTTGATATTTATTGATACTACAATATCTACTTTTATGTATATTTTCTGAGAATTGAAATCCAATAACATTATATATATTTTAAATCTTGTGACCGGTAACATATATACGTTTTCGGAAATTTTTTGAATGGACAATACTGTGGTTTAAAGAAAGTATATTGAATCTGCTTATTACTGCAACAATTAACATAGCTTAAGCATTAACATTCACATTTAATGTAGAAATAGTAGTCCATTTTCTTCTATACGACGAAGTTTGGTTTTAACTTGTCCCATGAATATTTGGCGGGTTTTATAGTAATTAACGTATCAAGGGTTTTATAAGGACAATAACGCCTGAGGTCAACAGTGTACTTTTCGAGGGCCTCTGGCCCGAGATGTGTACGTTGACTGAAGGCATTATTGTCCGTTTAACTCCCGTGGTGCGTTCAACGTTTAACGTCCGACTATAGTTTTTAATATCCTACGGATTACGGATCAGGAAGTTTTAATAAAATTTGCGGAGTAGGTAGGCTATGAATGCTTTTGCTTGTTTTTTAGGCTTTTTCCCAGTATGAATCTCAATTTATTGACATTACCATAGCAAGAACTCATAACAAGCTCTAGGGTGTTATTTGGTATATAACAACCCTAAAAGCAGGGTTGGTATGATAATAATAAATTTTCACAAGAAAAAATACTTTTAAATATTTATTACAAAAAAATATTAATGGGCTAATATTTTATTTATTTATTCATTGTGTTTAACAGGGCATAAAAGTATCAAAAATCTCTTTTCCTGTAGGCATTTGTTTACAAAAGATATCTAGATCATAACTTTTCCTTAAGTGTAAATGAATTGGCTAGTAAATTCATTACGATTTCCAGGACTTTTATATTTAATTCAAAATTTATAGTTTTTAGAATTTTGTTCGTAATGAATGCTTAATAATTTATTGACATGCAAAAATATGTTTCCTTGAAATAGAATATATAAATAAAGAAGTAAATGTAGTTAGTTCTTATTTAATACTTGTTCTTTAACAGTTTATTGAACGGAAATATTATTTAAGTGATCCAGATTCTCTTTAATGAAGCAGTTCATTATAATTTTATAGCCGAACTATTATATCCGAGTCAGACTTGTTTCTCTATTTTAAAAAAAATAACGAATTAGTACATTCAGTATTTTCATAAATTTACTATTTAATTTGCATAGAAAATTAAATAAAATATTTTTTTACTATATAAAATGTATTAGTTTCTTAGTGTACAAAAATATTTTCAAATATTATAAACATTATCTGTACCTAACTTTATTCTGTGCCATATATTTTTATCCAAGTAGTATATTTCTAAAAAGAAAAACAATATTACGACTTACTACATGAACGTTTTAATAATTTATTTTTCATTTTCCTTTATATTGTGTGATGTATATATGTTCATTGAATGGAGTATATATTTTTCTACGAAAAACCACATTTCTTTACTCACACAAATTGAAAGAAAATTGAATAAAAATAAATAAACATATTTACTTGTATAACAAAATGAAAAGAAAAATAAATCAAAACAAAAATGTCTATTATACGTATGTTATAGTGACGGAAAATACGAGTATGTATTTTATTTTTTTTACGCCTTTCATACGGATTTTGAGAACTATAAGAGTTGCTCTATTACGAGACCATTTTAATTATATATCGTTATTTGGGGGAAAAAATGCATAGGTCACTAGATTGAGGCGAAAATGTAAATTATGAAGATTTAATTTTTGCAAATAATTACCAAGTATAAAATGATATTATTTACGGCATTTTTCATTATTGTTTGAATGATTTTGAGTTATGATATCAAAGCTTTAGTTTCTATGTTACTATGTGGACGCCATATTGGAAAGTTACACCATTGAAAAAAGAAGAACTTTCCATGTAGTACGTATCTACTTGTGTTCCAACCAGCAAAAGTGTATTATTAATAGTATTAAATTTATAGGTGGACATATATATTACTAATTTAAACTTAAAAAAGACTTGTACATTACGTTTTGTTGAAAGAAAATATATAACATATTTGGCAAAAAAAATATTTGTTAAGGATTTAAATTGTAATTGTACGAGTGTTGAATAAAACAATCTAAAAGCATCAAGTACAGACTAAAATGCATGACAAGTGCTTAAACAACATAGGTCCGCAGAGATATAAGCTATTTTCTATTATTAAAGTAGGAGTATTTATTTATCACACTACTTCTGGAGAAATAATAAACAAATCAATGAGAAATTGAAGCCCTCTGCACTGGTTTTGAATTGATAACGAATAAAATATGCATGTCGACACTATGATATCGACCATTTCCGCATTAGATTATGTACTAATAAGCACAGCAAATGTGTTGAACAATTTTTTTCTACAGAATCTATTATTTGTTGTTTATTTTTTTTACTCTTTCACATTGCAAACTTGATTAAGCGTCAATGAATTCTAAAGACGTAAACTTTTGTAAATATTGAAATATTGAAAATAATTCATAACTCTGAAATGATTAATTAGTATATATACTAATTTTTTTGTATTGTTTTATTTTTAAAATTAATTTTTCACTCATTAAAATAGTCTAGTTAAATAGAAATTGTTCGCTAATTTAACTGACCTCATAGCTTTTATAATTCTCGAGTTAGCAATAGTGTACCACCATCAAGTGAACACCCTGTATAATAATTAAAAAGTATTATAAATTAAAATAATTATATTATAAATGTCATGCATTAGCATTACTCTGCTCCCTCATGTGTATGTAGAAATCTAACAAGTTGATGAATATTCTTGTTAGAACGATATTATATGAGTGTAATTTTCATAATGACATACAATTTAGTGATCTGTAAAGCACACAAAGCATTGCAGCCATCGCTAAAATTTCACCACACGCAAAAAACTACTTTCCTGTGTATTATGTCATCTCTATTGTTTTACAAAATCGTTTCTGAGAACTTGATCGCCTCGAGCAAAAAACCGCACAAAAAGTCCATGTGCTACTCGGGCCAAATTACTATCTATATCGAATTCGAGAGCAGAAAATTGTATAGCATTTGCACGTTCTAGTTTCCAGGAAAACTGAGAGCTGACTGATTAACATAGGTTACATAAACGCGTAAATTATTACTAATTATACACCAGCGCGTTGTGGGTGTGTGCGAAGTGGAGTTTTATTTTGCTATCTGTCGGCTCTCGCTCTGCCAATGTCGGGGACACCTGTCGAGGATTATTTATGCAGATTATACATTGCCAAAAGAACACTTTTTATGCTAGAGATGTTACGGTTTGATCGGCAGATTAGTATCAAAGTACAAATGATGAATATTTATATATATCTTAGTCATAAATCATCTTTATATGGCTCGTTTGTTACAATGAGTATTATTGCGTTTTAAAAAATTATATATATATATATATATATATATATATATATATATATATATATATATATATATATATATATATATAGCCTGTTCATTTTATTTTGTCCACTATTGCTATCTCGAGAACTATAAGAGCTACGAGGTTTGCAAATTGTGATTACTAATTTTGTTAATAATAATAATTATTGTATGTATCGACATATATTACATATGTATAGAATGCGTCATTCGTACATACTTCTTTTAAAAAACAATAATAATGATAATATAATAATAAAAAGGAGATTTCATTATGAACTGCTCAGATATTCATTTAATGAGTTTTATCCAAAAGAAAACTTTTAAGTAAAGTTTTAAATTTACTTTTGCTTTTCTCTTCTTTAATATTTTTTAGCAACTTATTCAATATATTTATACCTTGCATTTGTGTTGTATTTTTCAAAGAACTATGCTTCACCTGTAGGTATACAAAATAAATCTTTTTGTCTAGTGTTAAAAGAATGTACGTCTGCATTCGTTTTAAAATCGTTTTTATTATTATATACGAATAGGCAAACTTCAAAAATATACAGAGAAGTTAAAGTGAGTATATTTAAGTTTTTAAAAATTTGTCTACACGAATCTCTGCGAGAGATGAACACATCATATGCCGAGGGTGAGGCATCCCAAAAACAGATGCCATATCTTAATCTGGACTCTACTTGTGCATAGTACAATATTATGAGCTGTTCTTTTGTTATAAAATCTTTCAGAAGTCAGAAGTGGTAGTGTATGAAACTTAATCCATTTACAGTTTCACTGAAATTGTAGCCGAGGAAATTTTCGTTCATTGATTTTTCAATTACATGTCCATTTATTGAGAGATTTAGATCTAATTATTTTCTGCACTGTGGAAAATGGAATATTATGTAATGAGTTTTATTTAGATTAAAATATAACTCGTTACAACAAAACCAGTCTGACAGACTATTTAAAATATATTCGCATTTTTGCTGCAACAAGTATTGATTGACATTTAAAATTATTATATACGTATCATCAGCATACAACGTAATATGGCATACATCCCCAAAAACTAATGGCAGGTCATTTACATACAGCATGAATAATATAGGTGATATCACGCTGCCTTGAAGTAATCCTACATTACTTATTAAAGTAGACGAATTTACTTATGTTATCATATTAACCTCGTAGTTTTTAACTGAGACATACTATTGACGATTGTCTAGAAAAGATTTAATCCATTGTAAGGGTATTCCTCTAATACCATAAGCATATATTAAATGGGAACCTATTTTTTTATTCGCTTATTCGATTCCGTATTTTTTCTGAATTCAAAGATATCCATAAAAAATAAATAAATAAATATAACATTACAGCATATTACCCATTCCTGGGTGTGCTAATCTGCTTTGTACGCAGATATCGGTAATGATGATGACATATTTGTACCGTGCGGGCGTTTACCAGGCGTCACTTCACGGGCACTCATTGCTGGCGTGGAGAGTTCCTAGATTCGCGACGAGACACTCAGGCACGCAACCACGATGATTACAAAATATTTGAGAAAAATGCAAATGAAAATTAGGCTGATTTAATTTAAATCTGATTGTAATAAGAGTGCTTTGGAGTAAACAATTGAATGTTTTGTTTCATGTTAACTGTAGTTTAATGTCATTTTGTATACTTTCTTAGTGATAAAATGAATTTTATTCACGAAGAAAAGCTTGATTGTATGAAGTTTATATTTTGTTTTCTTTATAGTACTCCTATTCCAATCAGATTTAAATTAAATCAGCATAATTTTCATTTGTAAGTAATTCCTTGAAGAATACACATATATAATTACAATATTTTTATCTCCCTTGTCCAAAATGGGTCCAAACAAATATTTTTAAAATTTTACATACATATTTAGATTCATTTTAAACCCCATCTCGATATCTTTTCTTCTCGAAATATTCGTCCTCAAAGTTTGGTCCTCAAAAAATACATAACCCAAAAATGGATTGAAATTTGAAATAGTATCCCGGCGACTTCTCCATTCGAATTTACGTAAAATTTTACGTAGGAATACCATATTTAATTTTTTTGCACAACTAATTTCTTTTTTATGAACAAATATCTGAGAACCCCAGAAAATGGTTCAGAATTGGAAGCTTTAACATATTCATTTTTAATATAGAGAGCTATATTTTGAAAATTCCTGCGACTTAATTTTTATCTTACACATTGTCGTACATCTTTGTTGTAAGTTGTTGGGTACTTTAGGAGGATTGTTTACGCAGGGTCAAATGGTATATTTTTTCCTCCGAGCACTGCGTTGTTGTTCGAGCATAGTTGCATGAAGGTGGGTCGGATCAAAATTGAATCTCTTCATTTGCATGATGTAATCAATTAACATCGGTAGAAATTTTATTGTATAAACCTCTTATATGTCGTATATATTGTCAGAAGACGCCTGCTTCCGCTTCCGAAATTGCACCACACATCAGTATTTTATTTAAAAACTTTGCCATGACTTTGAATATAATATCGAAACTTTTTAAGCATTGCTTACAAAAAAGGTGTACGATAATCGATTGAAGGTTGAATATTTGACTTTCAAAGAACGAAAAATTAATGTTTCAGTGCTTGTAAATGAACTAAATAAAATATTCCGTTACCCTATTAGCTCTGTTATAATGTTCAATTAATACCCAAGCAAATATTGCATCAAATACTGATATATTCGCACATAAATTAATCAGAATAGTCAGCTGCATTCATATCAAAATTAATTTGTAATGACATTGAGTTATAGGCGGTTGTATTGCCTTCAATTAGTCTAATGATGCAGTTTGTGCAAATCTGTTAATGCTATAAATTAAAATACGTACACGTAATTTCATTTTCTACAATTACTAATGATATACAATGGTCTTGTTTTACATTAATGAAAATGAAAATTATAGGTATTAGTATGCAAGAATAACAAAGAGGATCATATAATGGGATTGCAAATGCGCTAACTTATACATATTTTAAAATTAATAGTTTTCCCTTTTGTTCTAAGTGCATGAGATAGAAATTTCACATGTTTCTGCATCAGTTTTATTTGTGTTTAAATACATAGGCTTTCATTCCATAACAACTGCAATAAACCTGTACGTTCTAGTGAATTCTAACCCACACTACCAATCTATCAAATGGATGGACTACTTTACTACTTACAAATATGTAAGTTTCTTCCGAAAGTTATTTTTAGATTTTCAGGATAATTTTAATGAACAGAATAATGAAAAACATCAGAAAAAATACTATCAAATTACAAGCATTAGTAGGTTACAATAGAATGATGCCTGTGAAGATAGACAACTTATTATACGCAGATGACATAATATTAATTGCATAGATACACTCAGAAAAATGAGATCACTAATACAAATCTGCACAGAAGAAATAAAGAAGATGGGCAAGGAAATCAACATAGAGAAAAGTAAAACCATGATAATAATTAACAAATCTCAGAACGATAATAAAATAATAAGTAGTTGAAATAAATGGACAAACAATGGAGAGTCTCAATTTAAGAATATCTAGGAAGTATAATAACACAGGAGGAAAAAGTAGATACAGACATAGCAAATAGAATAAAGAAGACAAATAAAGTGTACTGCACTAAACATTGGGAACTTATACAATTCAAACTTTTCGGACACCATCCACCACGTGATCACAACAACTGTTCTTTGAAAGGAATCGTAAACATGTCAAACTGGACACATTTTTATATAATTATTTAAGTATATGATCTACTTAGCACATACCTTTCAATTAATTCATGTTTATTTCCATTTTTCTTCAAACCCCGGCATTCTAACCACCTTTTCAACTGTAAGACGGAATGGTTTTCAATGTTTTTAAACACAAATCGTGTCCCCGGGACATCATCTTGTGTTAAATTCATTATTTATTTGCGAACTTTGTTTTTTTTGTGATATTTCATATTCAAGGATCAATACACTTTAGTACAAGAGATTATTAATAACAGGCACTACACAAAATAACATAACCAAACTTTGCTGACTAAATAACAAACAAATTTAGGGACCAAAAAGGCGAAGTGCTAAAGGGGAGAGCATTTGATCACCTCGATTTTTCTAAAAATTTGTTGTCCTTTTCTAAATTGTGTGAAGGGAGATCCGCTGTCGATCCGTCGCGGGTGACGTCAAATTTATAAGTCCCTATTATCAAAACATTACTGTGTAAGAAATAAATTGAAAAAGATATAAATATAAAGATATACAAATAAAATAAATAAATAAATATATCATCACGGCTTATTACCCATTGCTGGGTGTGCCAATCTGCTTTGTACAACGCTGTAATATTGCCAATAATAATTTATACAAGTGAGTAGTGAACAATACAGAAAAAAAATCAAAACCAACAGCAATAGAAATGAAATACGTGAGGAAAATAATGGGGAATCAAAATGGGACAGAGAAACAAATGAAAGCATTAGACAATAAGCAGATCAAGAACAAATATTATTAAAACTAAAGAACAAACAACTGAATTGGTTTGAACATATCATAAAAATGCAGCAACATGATCTAGTTAAAAAAGTTATGGATTCAAAAAAAGACAGGAAAGAGGACAAGAGGAAGACCAAGAAAAACCTGGAAGGAAAGAATGGAAGAGATATGTAAAAGTAGAGGAAAAGACATGGAGGAAATTAAAAAACTAGCAAAGGACTTGACATCATGGAAACAATGGGTCAAAAACGAGATATAGCAAACCATATCCGATACCCTATAAAGGCTATTAAGAATCTGTGAAGAAGAAGAAGAAGAAGAAGAAGATTTGCAATGCATCTAAAAATGATCTATTTTCGAATAAACGATTTAATCTGCAATTATACATTCTTATGAATTATAGTTTCCCCATTGAAAAGATGAAGTTTGAGTACATCAGAAATTAAGCTGAACGTAACACATTCGTGCTTCTTTGAATGCAATTATCTCGAAAAAAAAAAAAGATTTTCCCAATGAATTTTCGTGCTGAAAAACCTATATATACCAATTTTCTTGAAAATATTCCTGGGAAAGATATTTTTAATTAGAGATTATCGAAAATGGCCAAAAACTCGATTTTTTAAGTATAGCGCATCCCTCCAAAATTCTTTCAATTTGAACTTACCCTAGTATATGTAAGCAGACAAGTATCGCAGTTTGGGAACAAAATCTGTTAGTTCCACATTCAACCACCTTCGGATTTAATATTGCAGATACGTTTTAGCTTGCAAAATGAAACTGCAACGGTCGTTGAAAAGGTTTACGACTTTCATGCAGTTTCTCCAGGGAGCAATATCTGAAATCTTGCATGTTTGTATTGTGACACACAAAATGTCATGTCACAACGACGGGAGTGATAAATGAATGCGCTACAGCCGGTGAAAAGTGCATCAGCATGCACGGTAAACATTCTTCGCTGCAGCTTGAATTAAATATTTCATTTAAAGTGCATTGTCACTGTGTGTGCAGGGAATAAAAAAGTATTTGCACAGCAAAATTTGAATGTTTGAGAGGATGACAGCTCGGGAACGATAAGTAGGGACCATTTTCAAAAAACATTGGTACACAATACACATCAATCACTGTACTCAAATTATTTCCCTCATATGATTCTTAAAAGTTACAAAACACAAAACTGAACAGTTTATCTTAATTTTGCTACTGTTAACTTTTTCATGTTTTAAAGGCAGCTAAACTTGTTTAGGATGAAGTGAGTAGACAAATCGTTATAACCACAACAACTAATGTTAATATCTGTGAGTGAATTTGAAAAACATTTGGAAATCAATTTCTGTAACATCTAAACTAATTAATAAAAAGAATCTGCACTCCTAGATTGTCAGCCCATCTATTCTATTATAAAAACAGGCCAAAAATCTCATGAATTTCAAGCACTAGTCTGCTATACCAACAAATAATCCTGCCTTCCAAGAAAAATTCCTATGAACATCAAGAAAATCGAAGACGTTCTGAAAATGTACTAAAAGTATAGTTTGTGTCAAGATAAATGCACATTGACTTTGCCCATCACAGCATGTATTTGCTTAGGAGATTTGCAAGGGTAAGCACACAGAGAGGTATCCACAATTTTTCCAAATTACCAAATTTAAAACAGTAACCACAAATTAGGTATTAAAATTAATAATAAAATTACTACAGTTTATTATTCAATAATTTATTTATATATTTTTTTACATTATACAAATCTTAAAAATATGTTCTCCTTCAATAATAGATTATTTTCTTCGTCCGGAAAATCACTCCATGGGTGCCACATTTTACTTCAGTTGTTTACAAATGAAACAAGAATAATGTGATACAACATTTAGCGAAATTTATATATTTAAAATACATTAAAAGATTTTAACTGTATATTTCCCAATTTGTACTGTACATTTGGTAATCCGCCCCTGGCAGCACAGGTAAGAAAATACCCTGGAGTGATGGGTTAACCGAGCTTAAAAAGTCGAAGTCTATGTGCATTTATCTAACCCAAACTATACCTGTTCGTATGTTAAATAACAAGAGACGAGTGATACAATGATTCTCATAGGCGCCGAATGCATGGGTGCTCTGGGTGCGCAAGCACCCGTCCCAAATTTGTAATGGGTGCGGAACACCCATACAAATTACTCAGTTATTGATATTTTTTCTTTATTCAAAATTACTAGTTAAACGTAATTTCCGAGTTAACAAGTTAAAGATGAAAAAACTCAAATACCAAATGTTATTTTTAAACCTTACAATGGCCATGTGAATTATTTGTTACGAATTTTTCGATCAAAGTTGGAATTAGAAATTGTTTGTCTGCGGCGCTTGGTCACTTGGCTTTAGGCGGTTTTATATTCTAATCCCTATCCCACAGCATTATTGCATTATTATTTTTATATAATTGAATGCATCATTGCAATAATCGTCCCTGTAACATTTTGACGATTTTGAGCTGCAAATATTTTTTTTAAAAATCCCTTTATCGTTGAGTGCTACAGCCGTACACGTATTGCCCTTCATTTTAGATTTAGAACTATATATGTGAATAGCCGATTATAGCATTGGTAAAAAAATCGTCTATGTTATACACGTGGACGGTTTTTACACTTGTTTAATTAATTGTAAGTAAATAGTTAATTAATCTGTTAAAAAACTAAATTTATCGTAGAAAGTACTATTTGATACTATTAATCATTTTATAATGTATAATCATTTTATGTAGAAATTATTATGTTAACAATTTTTAAAACGTTTTTCCTTTTCTGGAAACTAAATTTTTGCACATGGACTGTTTTTGTATTGAGCCCTATTAAAATTTATGTTTAAAACGTTTTTTTCTAATTATCTCGAAACTACTTTTTTGCACATGGACTGTTGTTGCAGTGAGTCCTTCAATTATCTATGCCCTTGGCTAGAGCACCCATACATATCTTCAAAAACCGGCGCCTATGATGATCCTTCTTGTAATACGAGTACAGCTCGAGCCGTAGGCGAGTTACGTAAAGTACGAGTATTACAATAATTGGACATCGTAATACGTGTTTACCTATTTTTCCTTTTTCTCATTAATTTAATTTTATTTCAAAATTATAATTGAAAGAAGTATTAAAATATCAAGGTTGGTACCACCGACAGTTTCAATAAACATTTGTAATTTAATTTTATTTTTACAAGACTTATTTAGAAGTTAGGTTAGAGTTAAAATTTATGTTTATTATGTCATTATGTCAACCTACAAATAAACACCTTGCATTTTAATGACAACTAAAATGAAAGATATGTACAGGGTGTGTCAAAGAAACTGAGCGATTTGGGAACACCGCTGCAGGAAAAGTAGTGTCGTCTTATCAGTGGGAAAGGCGGTATTTCCTGGTCATCCCGTTCTCCTTACTAACCGCATGCGTCTTTTTTCTTTGGGGATACCTAAAAACAAAAGTGTTTCAAAGTAACCCCCAAGGACCATCCAGGCGTTAAAAGAAAAGATTCAAGGTGAAGTGCGACGAGGCCATTATTTTCAAAAAATGAATGATTGTGCACTTACACAAAATTTCAACTCATGTAGTTTATGTTTTTATTTGACACTTAGTCTAAGTTATCAACTGCACAATTTTTAAAAAATCATCGAAAACAGTACAGAATTGACTCTGTAAACGCAAAATAGGGAAAAAAATACTAAGATATTGAACCACCCCACACCCACCACGGACACCGGAGATGAAGATCTGATTTTCTTCATCTTTGGTTACATTTCTTTGCAATATGTTTGTTCATTTTTCAAAACATGTACCTGTGCAATCTACATGTTTTTGTAATTTTATTTAAATATTCTTACACATTTTTTCAGTCATACAGCATTTATTCTTACAAAACCTACGTTTCGGTGCATAGTCACAATTTTACTAAAGTGAAAATATACGTAAATTAATAAGTATTAGTGACAAAAATTGTTAAAATATTAATTCGTTCGCAAAGTAGGTACTCGTATAGGCGATTAAAAGTTTGTGTAACGTTGCATGTCATATCCTAAGCAATTTGATTGGTTGCCTGACTGAAAGCCAAGATGCGCGCTCGACCACTGACGATGACATGATAATACATCACTTACCAAATTATTAACATTAAAATTCATATCTCGCATATTAAAACAGAAATAAGTTAATATAGCATTCCTTGCCAAAAAAAAATTAATGTTTCTACTCAATATTTTTTTTTATTGCGAAAAAATGAAAACCAAATCTTCAGAAATAGAGTACTTAAGTTGTTTTTTGCTTCTCCTATAAAATCTTGTTATCCAGGCTTGATCCATTTTGGAAATGACCGCGTTAATTAATAATTAGATACCGGAAAACTACTGCTTGTGAAAAATAGAAACATTGAAAACATTTTGCATCAAAAAGTATAGCAATAAATTTTGTTCAACAGAACATTTTTGTACATGCCAATTAAAATTATTCACTTCTACATATTACAAGTATTTAAAGCGTAGGATTATAAAATTTATTAGAGTAAAAACTAATAATTCAATTTAATCTCAACATATCCAACAAAAAGTCACTTATTTCTACACTATAAATCATAATTTGTTTTTGCCGTGTATAGAAAATTAGTTTCTAAATTATTTCTTTCAGTTCATCCCATTTCGGGTTATAAAAAAATGTTAAATAAAGAAATTAAGAAAAAAATACAGTGGATTTTTAATGCGCATTTGTCAGCGGATAGAATACATTTTTTTTTCATGACATCACCGCGATTTTCTTTTCTTTTTTCTGAAGAACAGGTAGTGCGACGCGAAGACGTATTAAGTTTTTGTTCCACTGAAATTGTTTTTTGTGGTAATTGCCAAAAAAAGAAAGTAAAGAATTACAAGTTTAATGAATGAACAAATAAAGAAAATGTTCTAGGAATTATCACGGATAGTAACAACTGAATGTATATATAACTAAAACAAAGATATGTATTTATTAAGTAAAGTGTAAGATTGCCACAGTGAAACGGAATCTAATGGTCAATAATTTGCTCTTTTAGGGCCTTTTTCGCCAATTTATATTAAATTAACCGTTTACTAATAGCGAATTGAATTTATTCATATATATTACGAGTATCATAAGTGGTAAAATTTTGCCGGAAAATTTTCAGATTGCTATTGCCTAGCAATTTATTGAGTGTCATTGACAAAAAAAAAACCAATTGTCAACGAGTGATTTTTGATCAATGTCACGTAATAAATTAGAATCAGGCTCGCTCGAGTAAAGCAATCGGAACATTTCCCAGGATAAAATTTAATCGCAAATGGTATTCGAATGACTATTTCCAAAATAAAAATCAGGTAATCATTTTTTTTTCTTGAAAAAAAACTTCTAATTTTTATTGTGTTTGAGGTGTTATATTTAAGTTTGCTATTTCAAATAATTAAAATAAATATATCAAGGCATACTACTCATTGCTGGGTGTACCAATCTGCTTTGCACGCAGATTTCGGTAATGATGATGACATATTTGTACCGTGCGGGCGTTTACCAGGCGTCACCTCACGGGCACTCATTGCTGGCATGGAGGTAATCATTTATATTTTTTTCTTGACAAAAATCTTCTAATTTTTATTGTGTTTTGAGGTGTTATATTTAAATTTGCTATTTCAACATTTTAAATAGATTCCTGTCAGAATCTACTCGTTTTTAATAAAAACTGAAAATATACACACTTTGACAGGTAACAATATGTTTCTAAAACGTCAAAAATTTTCACTTATCAAAACTCGTATAATTACGACATTTTATTGGCTAAAGGGTGCGAATTTTTTTTTCTGACGATATTTTGTCGAAATGATACTTGGCAACTAGGTAGAATCCTGAATGTATACTCTGTTCCATTTAAGCCATTCAGTAGATGAAGCTGGCAACAGCGCAAACTTGAGGTAGCCGAAATTCCATTTGGTCTCTTGTCTCCAATTTCAGCCAATCAGAGAGGTCAAAACTATTCCCTATGCTCTGCAATACTGAATGGCTTAAATGGAACAAGGTATAGATTGGCTTATAAACTTATGAGTGAAGTAGTCTGTAGAATATACTAATCTTACATTTCACATTTCAGTAATGTTTTTTTACCTTTGTTATAGTTTATTATAAATTAGCTATTTTTCACTAGATGGCTACTTAGCTATTCTCCTATTTTGTCAGTATTCTGATGAACAATTTACAAAGAATTATTTGTAATATATTTTTTGGTAAATTAAATTTATCAAAATATAACATAAAAGTAATATACAAAAAGAGACTAAGAGTGGAATGTGGGGGAAAAAGAGGAGTTTATAAATATTAATAAATATAAATTCCATCAACATAGGGTATTCTCTCTCTCATATATATATATATATATATATATATATATATATATATATATATATATATATATATATATATATATATATATATATATATATATATATTTATATATATATATATATATATATATATATATATATATATATATATATATATATATATATATATGAAGAACAGGTATATCTAAGAGTACCTATGAAAACCCGAGTTAAAAATTTCTTTTAATAAGCGAGATATTAATTTTTAAAATTTGAATTTGTTGCCTCACGTAATAGTGACGTACTTGTTGTACAGTACCAGCGGTGTGTAATCAGTGGTGTGGCGAATATGGAGTAGAGTTTTCAACTAGTCTCCCATTGGAAGGTCATCTAGTACATCAGCAAAATTTCAATGATTTATATCTTTTGCAATAATCAATTTATATGTTTTTTTGTTTACCATCAACACTAATATTTTTAATAAAATTTTAATATTGGTAGCCCTCAGAGAATACCCTGTTAGTAGAGATAATTTTTACTGTCGTTTTAATCGTCTGTTAACGTTACTTAACCAAGGTTTGTGAAATCCAAATTTACAGTTATCTGATACATATTCTGCGGTTAAATTTAATTAACAGAACAAAATATTTAAGTGGAGTTGATGAAAATCAAGAATGCATCCGATACTGATAATTTGCTTGCCGGTATACCAAGGCGTTTCGAATTTCGCGTTTTTATTAAACCACAAAACCCCAAATATTGAACAGAAACAGATTTGTTCATTTCCTGGCGCAGTGAAGTTCCTTGCCAAATTGAAAAAACAGTGGCGCAAAAGTATTGAAATTTCCAGATGAGTTCTATGCAATTCGAATATTCAAGACTTTTTTCAGCAGCAGGTCGAATTCAGTCAGATTTGTGAAATGGCTTGTCTCCGCACTTTCGGAAAAAAGTGCGATTTCACAAGTAAATAAGCATTCAGACCTTTGTCTTTTTTTATTTTTACCTGTTTTTAAAATATATTTGTTAGTATCGGCATCGGTATCGCCGATATTTTCAACAAATGTCGTCAGAGAGTAATTTGGTAACATGTATGTCATTGTATTATATGAGGGATTATGGTAGTCATTATTTACAAAGATGACGATTGCGTCGCGAGCCGTGGACGAGTGATGAAAATCATCCGAGTGAATAATGCCCATAATCCCGAATATAATATTGTATATTTTCTACTCCTCTACATTTGGGAATTATATTCTGTGATATGTCGAAAAGTTTGAATTATGGCTACTATAATTAATCGAAAAAAATATTTATTAGAATAGAACCCTGTATAAAAAGTAATTTTGAATTACGAGCACTTTGAGTATGAAAGAAAATCTTACATAATTAAAATTAAGTAATCGTGTATCCTGTCAATTCTGTGAGCTCCTTTTAAAAAAAAATATGCATAATAAAAACCAAAACATCAGTATTAAATTTCATTAATCGGCTTAGCACACCATCTTTATAAAATCTAATATAAAAACCACTAGTCACTTATCCGCTTGTATCTTAGCAGTTTCGTGTTACATAAAACATGGTATCAGACCAACTATACACCTGTGCGTGAAGTAAAAAATTCGCGTACGCCTCTGATTACAGGCGGGGCAGGGGCATGTTGCCCTTGACATTGACATTGTCATGGCTTGCGGAGAACAGTGGCGTAGGGGGGCACATTTTGCGGGAGCAAGCGATTTCAGTTGCTAATTTACTGCGCAATAAATGTCGTATGATTTTGATGAGTGTTATAATTTATGTAGAAGTATATGTTTATTATAAAATTCTGCTATTTTCACATGTAAAGTTCAATATGTTTTATGTAAAAATAATAATTACATAGGTTATTTTTATACTTTGTTGGCACATACTCAAATTATTATTTTTTTTCCTCGAAGTGTACTTAACGGTATGTATTTACAAAAATATATATTTTGTAGTGCGGGAAATAATAAGATTTTTGTTTTATTGTTATAAAGGCAATAGGGGATTACAGCTCTACCGGATTAAGAGAAATTAGTGAAAAATAGTGAAAGTAGATGCTTAATAATGAATATTAATAAAGAAATAAAATGGGGTCTCGTGGCCGCGTGCCTGAGTGTCAGGTCGCGAATCTGGGGAACCGGGTTCGATCCCGACCGACGCCAAATATTTCCAATTTTAAATGGCACAAAATTGACCCCTGTGCTGCACTCTCCACGCCAGCAGTGAGTGCCCGTGAGGTGACGCCTGGTAAGCGCCCGCACGGTGCAAATATTTCATCATTACCGCATCTGTGTACAACGCAGATTGGCACACCCAGCAATGGGTAATAATCCGTGATGATATATTTATTTTATTTTAAATAAAATGATATAATTGAAATACTTCGGAAATAACTGGGTTTTTGTTTTAACAGCTCGTCACTTATATGAAATCCATACATATTATTTTAATTGGCGACTCAAAGACCACCTATAAATATATAACGAATACCGAGTTAGGGGGTGGAGTCTACTACCAACGGAAGTAGACAAATTCAAATTGCGGACGCGTGGCTACAAGTCCAGTACTACAATTCTCAAATAGTTTTTATTTGAATATAAATTTCTTGCATTAAACTTATGTAATAATTTTGATACACTTGCAATTATAAAGCATGTAGACTTGTACAGTGTTACAATATTAATTTGTTTTTTATAAATATAATTTAAAAATAGCATACATTTCAAGAGCATTTTAGATCCACGAAGAAAACACTTTTATATAAAAACTTATATTCGTGACGTCACAACTATATTTTCAAACTTCGCCCATTAACAGGAATTTTTTCACCGAATTTTCACCAATAGTCTTAGTTTTACTTATACTTTCTGATGAAATTATAAAAAAAAATGGTGGAATCCCCTATTGTCATAATCACTTAATAATATAATGCATAGCCGCCCAAGTAGTATAGATATGTCAAAAATGTAGAATACGTTTTGTATTTTTTTATTTTTGTGGGCGATTGCACAAAAAATGTTTGTTTATAACACATCCGAGAAACGTGATTCTGAAACGAATGCATGTTCCTGAAACGATGTTTCCCGCACATGTTACAAAAATAACCAAGTATGTATATACATATTTTAAAATCAACAAAATGTATTTGTTGAACTAGGTACCTACGTCATAATTTCATTTCGAATGAAATTAGAACTATACCTACATTTCACTTTTGTATATTATCTTGATATATTGATAGCAACAAGTTATTTTGTCCATTCTGATTTCTGCCTTATTTTATCTAACTATCTGTCTGTGTATCTAGGCTAGTGTACAGGCTGTCGGTCTTTATCCTTTTCAACCTGACTCATCGAGCCGTAATTTTTTCAGCCGTTGCTACATTTATTTAAGATGTATAAGTGACCAGCTTATAGCATCCGTGTGTGATAAATACAAGTGGGTAGCAGCTATATTCATTTTTTACGACAAATCACACATTGTCTCTGCTACCTAGCCGATTGGTCGACTGCCTTATTTTATTAATTTAGAATATTTAATTATTTGTATAAACTTTTAAATTAAAAACCACCTGTTGCAAGCTTAACGTCACTATAAGTTTAGTTGATTATTTTTAAATAACATCCCTGATCTTGAATACATCTAAGTTCTGCATTGACATTTCACATGCGTGACTATCATTATACAGGATATCAATGAATATGAGTTACAAATGTATAAGATATATAAGTACTGACCAAAATGAGTAAAAAAAGCTTATTCAACATAGGTCTGATCTTCATATGTTTCCGAGAAAGAAGCCATTTTGTATTAGAAGCGAAGAAAAACTGACAAAGATAGTGATCGAACAAAATTTTATCTATGTCAGTAAATAGACTATAAAAAAAACAATGACCCGTGCTCTCACCTGTTTAAATAGCGCTACTTCCGAAAAATCGCTACTTCAACTGTCAAATGTCAACTTTAATATTGAAAATTAGAGAAATAAAAATAAATTAAATTATAAATAGCATTTATTTCAAATATTATAGATTTCATTTACAAAAATATGAAACCTATTCTTTTCTATTAATAAAATAGAATAAAATTTAAAAATCGAATTCGCGCTGCTTCCAAAGTAGCGCTGCTTCAAGAGGTGAGAATACGGGCCAATAAAATTTTATATAAAACATTTGTTTCAATTTCTCATAGTTATGAAGTTAGTTGAAAATTAAATATTAGCCAAGGTCGCCACATTTGTCGTAGTACAATTATTTGATTTTTTTGAAAAACAAAAGCACATCTAAGTTGACCTCTTAAAGGTAAACAGACAGTCTCATTTAATGAAAGCCGCAACTCTTATAGTTTTCGAGATAGTACAGACAAACCCCGTAAAACCTAATTTTTCACTGCCTAATATGTCGGAAACAGTTGAAGATTAGACCTAAGTTGATTAAATTTTTATTACTCATTTTGGTCAATACTATAAGCCCTATAAATTTGTAACTCGTATTCATTAACATCCTGTATATCATATCATATAAATGTATTTTGAATAGTTATGAGCGAAATCAAGAAAGTATGTAATAAATAATATAATAATTTTAAATATTTTTAATGAATATGCGCATAAATATTTCGAATTTTAAATGGCACAAAATTGACCCCTGTGGTGCACTCTCCACGCCAGCAATGAGTGCCCGTGAGGTGACGCCTTGTAAACGCCCGCACGGTCCGAATATGTCATCATCATTACCGATATCTGCGAACAAAGCTGACTGGCACACCCAGCAATGGGTAATATGCCGTGATGATATATTTATTTATTTTTATTTATTTAATATACGCATAATATGAAGTAAATTTTTGATTTATTAAATAAATAAATAATTTGTTTTTGTTTATTACCTCATTATAATCACTAACCAAAACTATTGACACTAACTACTAATTTCATATGACAATAAATCAACTGCTATATTAAAAATATAACTGCTATAAAAGAATGTTACATAAAAAATTTGATTTCCTATATAGAAAAAATAAACGCTGTAGGTATAGAATGGATAAACGCTATAGAGAAAAAAATAAACGCTATAGAAAAGAGTCCAGTGTCAATTATTATGCAAAAGAGAGAATTAACGTCTCGAGTTTCGTGAAATTGAGTTCCGCAGTCTTGTTAAAAAGTCAGTATAACTGTCCGAGTTTTGCGGACGTGAATTTTATGTGTTTGGTTGTGTTATGTTATGTTAGAAAAGTTGTAATTGAAAATTGTCCACATCACGAAAACAGTCAATGAAAATTAATTATGTATCTTCAACATTTTGGCTTTTGTAGCAAAATCAATTTTCTATATAGCAATAATACATTATATTTGTAGCACACGATATATAGCAAATTTAATAATTCCTAATTCAATATTCCAATTTGGCATTTGTAATTTCTTTATACATATATAAGCAGTGTTAATTTTCTTTATTATTAACGATTTTGCCATTAACCTTACAGCAATGAGATTTAGAGAAATTGAAATTAAAAATGAAATACGATTATAAAAATATTCTTGTTGAAGTTCAAGTAAAACCCCGAAAGAAATGTTCCTCTCCGTCACTGAATTCCGTGGGCAGCAGCACGAGAAGATATGAAGTGTGAAACATCGAGAACCGGTTGGTTCGCAAATCCTCCTCCCTGCCCTCCTTATTGCCGAGAGCAACAGAACCATTCGCCAAAAGTGAAACCAGGCCAAAAAGGCGACATGCAGGGATTTTATGTTTTGTTGTTGGATGACTGTTGGTTTTTTCAAAGGATGTAATTTGTATACTTTATGCTCCTCCTGGAGTTTGTAGAAACTTAATGTGAGACATAAATTATTTATTTTATTATGTGTTGGTCATAATGATAAATAAAATGTATTGTCATTTTGAATTTTTTTAACGTAATAAGTATACATGTGTAATTTATTGCTTACGCATGTAATTTTTATCAAATGCATTATAAAGAAAAAAATATATACATTACATTACAGTTTGTAACAAATAATGATATAAACAAATATGTGTAAGCAAAAAACAAAGACAAATTTTTAAGAATAGACAAATAAACCAGGACTGTCGACAGTAGAGTAGCAAGAATCAAAACAAGAGGAGGACCGAGGGAAATATGATAATAATGAATTTTTAGCAATGCTGTAGTCGTAAAATTAGCAGAGGATATAGATTGAGAATATATTGGTATACGGCTTCTATATAACAAAAATCTAAATCTAAAGTACATTTCATAAACACGAAGATAATTTCAATATAATTTCTAAATGGTATATTAAAGAACGTGTTTTATAAGACATGTTTTTTTCGCACGTGTCAAAATTTAGAAAACGAGCGTTAGCGAGTTTTCTAATTGACAAGTGCGAAAGAAAGTCTTATAAAATGAGTTCTTTATATTATTTTTTATATTTTGCGCCATCTACAATTAACATTTACTTACTCAATTTGTGATTATATTTGTAACCATTTGTACATTTTCATGTAAATAATCTTCCCTAAATAAAAAATAATAATAATAATTTCGGCATTATATTTTTAAAATGAATTGTCAATTAACTAAAAATAAATTAGGTAAAAATGGGTTAAAGAAACGTCATCTATACTACCAACCGTCTAAAACAAAAAATTGCGTATCGTAATGACTTCATTATGAACGCAAAATATAAAAACAAATTTAATTGTTAGATAAATTTTTTATTAGCTATGGGTACCTAAAAAATCCAGAGGGTGGGGTATACGGCGTATACCCGCGTATACTCTTACATAATATTATCATTATAATCATTATAATTTATAATTTCGCGTATCTAATCTCATTAATATATTGTATTAAAACTGTATAAGTACCTACGCAAACTTAATCTTAATTTCTTAATGACAATATGCCCAAAATTGTATGTGCCACATTGTAGGTATACTGAAATAAATGCAAATATAATGTACGAATAATAATAATTTGTCTTTATTGCTACTAATTATACAACATGTTCCACAACTAAACTAAACTAAATCAACTAAACTAAACAACTAAATCAACATAGACCTGATCAATTATATCCGAGAAAGAGACCATTTTGTAATAAAATCGAAGAAAAACTGATAAAGATAGTGGTCTAATTTTTTTTTTTTTGTCTATTCCAATAAACAAACTATGAAAATACAATAAAATTTTATATGAAACCTTTTTCTCAATTTCTAATAGTTGAGAAGTTATTTAATTAAATATTGGTCAAGAGCGTCACAACATTTATTAAATTAGGTAAAAATGGGTTAAAGAAACGTCATCTAGTACCAACCGTCTAAAATAAAAAATTGCGTATCGAAATTAATGTCATTACGATACGCAATTGCGTACTGTATTGTCGTCATTATGAACGCAAAATATAAAAAATATATTTTTTCTAACCAAGAGAGATAAGCAGAGGGACATACATACACAGTAAAAAATATATTTTATTCTGTGTTAAATTTTTTTGTGTTAATCAAAATTTGTTAAAATAACTAATAATTTTTAGTAAATATAACAAATATTCAAATTGTTAATTGAAAATTACACTCTATTTTGCTAAATTAACAAATAATAATTGTTGATTTTATTTGAACAATACATTTTGTTATTATTCTCTCGTGTTAGTGTTAATTTAACATATTTATTAGTTACTTTAGACAGTAACAAAATTTATTTGTTAAAATAACAAAATTGTTAGTGAATTTAACTTCGTTCTGTGTTAAAGGAACAGGCTAGTTGCTGGATTGCTGGGATTCACACTTTTGCCTGTTCAGTCTTGTTCGTGCGTGTACTAGAACTCGTAGGGCTCGTATGCATTTTAGGGCTGCGTAGTAATGGTGTTTGTTGATCTTATTCGTATTTAGGTACGTCTTACGTGTTGTGCAAAGATCAGTTTTTGCTGTTATATTAGAACTTAAACGAATATGGATGATTTACGAGATGATTTATATAATAATGTTGTACAACAAATAAACGCTGACAATAATATTTGGACAATGAAACAATATTACGTCATTCTAAAATTCAATGGCAAATCAAAATGGGCCAAAGTAACATCATCTTTAACGGATTTAATAAATATTTGTAAGTAAATGTTTACATATTCTACCATAATTGTTTACTAAATTGGCATTAATGAGTACAGTAACAATATGTAGAATATGTAGGTACCTATATGAAAATATGAATATCTACTTTTATGGTTATAGTTCATATAAATTATAATATAAAAAAGAAAACTAAATATAATTACTATTAAAATAAACTTTCTTTTACACGCAGAATTTTTGTAGTTGCTTAAATTATTTGTTAAAGTGACAAATTAAAGTTGTGAAATATATTCTTCTCCACAAAAAGTGGTGAATTTGACTAACTTGGTCTGCTAAATACACACAAATTTTTGTTAATATTATTTGTAGGTAGAAGTAAATTTTCTGATTTAACTGAAGAAGAAGTTATTACATTGTCCGACTCTTCAGGAGCTGTCATAGCAGACTTTCTAGAAGATTTCTTAGACATAAGTGAAAAGGGTGTTTTAATTCAAATTAATGCTGAAAATTGCGGTATGTTATATTTTGGATTATAATTTTTGTTTTGATTATGGATTTCTATTACTTATTTTTATTTATTCAGCACCAAGTTTACAAGAACATTCTTTAGCTTCAGGCTCCACTTTATCTTTAAATAGCGATATTTCGTCTTCGTTTTTGTCATCACCAGCGTCCTCCTCTGCTCCATCTGAGTCGGATAACATCATTATTCCAGAGGTAAATTATCAAATGCATTGTAAATTAATTATTATATTTTAAATATTTTAGATTTTACGAGAAATTATTAACGAAAACTCAGGAGGACGAGAAATATTATCTGAATACGAGAAAACACAAACAATTTCAGACACAAATAGAAAAAAATTGGTGAATATTGTCGTAGCTCATATCCTACTAAAATTTAAAAAAAAGGTACCAAAAGACGTGAAAATTCAGTATGCCACTGCTGTGGTAAATTTGTTTCCCAAACTTAAGGATCCTGATACACCTGAGGGATATGTAAATATAAATTTATTTATTATTTGCTTAATTTTATATAATATATATAATTTTATAGGAAGCTTTTTTTGATCCTGCAACAAACACAGGTTTCCTATGCAATAGAATACGAACTGTATTAAGAAGTTGTTCCAGCTCCAGTTCCAAAAAACAAAAATTAGACGATAGTCGTAGCAATTTAAGTTCTGACGATGAAGAACTTTCTTTAAACTTACAAGAAGCTATAGATTTTTTAAAACATTCGTGCCCCAATACACAAAAGAAAGAAATTTTTGAAAAAACCAAATTAACATTTAAATTCAGAAGATCGCAAAACGACATAATCAAACTTCTTCCAAGATTTTGTGACACTGAAGGTTTGGTATGTAGATTTTATGAATTAAATTAAAATAAATTTTACATTTTTTATTACTTTTTATAGATAAACTTAGAATTTGAGTTGTTGCATCCGAACCATTTAAAAATAGTGGACAAGTTTCCAAATATAGAAAATATATTTGTAACATTGAAGAACTGTTTCAGAGAGAGCAGAAAATCTGACTTATATGAAGAGCTCTTGGAATCAGGTAATACAGCAGAATGTTAAAAAAAAAGTAGGAATGGAATAGGCTTTGAACAGAGAAATTGTATGTCTGATGTTAAATTATTTAATTAAATGTCGGTCAAAAATTTTATCTTAAGAAATCCGTGGATTTTCTTTTGAATCTTCTTTTAGATGGAAATAATTTAGAAAACGACCTGTTACAATGAATTTCAGAAAAATTTTGAAAATTTGAATATATTAATCAGACATACGTTTCTCTATTCATAACATACTATGAGCTAGTATTTTTTCTTGAACACTGTATTATAGAATATCTGATTTTACAGAATGGAACACAACTACCAAAGCTTTAATTGCTTTGCTGTATTTACTACCCCCTACAGCAAAGGGTAAATTGAAAGCTGCAAGAGATAATATTGTTACATCCGTAGACAGACTTATTATATTTCAAAAGGTATAATTTAAATATTTGATATGAACCCTATAATTAATTACTGGATTTTTTCAGAGTGGCCAACCATTAGAAAATATATTAAACAGTCGCAAAACCAAGCAGCCGTTTTTATTACCTGTTGGACAGAACAAAGGTGCTATAGAGCAATATTTCTTAGTTATAGATAGTAAAATTATAAATTCATTTACGACTGATACACTAACAGCATTTGATGTATTGTTTAAATCATTTTTTGTATTCAACATACAATATGATTTCAATTTACACACTTTTTACAATTATATCCAAAATGATATCTACGGTATTCCGGGAGCTACCATTACTCCCAGAATAAGGGAAATAAGATCAAAGTTAAGACTTATTACTGATTAAAATTATATTAAAAATGTACTCTTGTTATATGTGTGAGTTTGAGGTTGACAATTCTTATGGTATAGTAAAACATTTAAGAATGGTACATGCAATATTTGCAAACTCTAGACTACAGTTACAGTGTTGCGTTAAAAATTGCCCCATGGTATTTAAAACTTATTCTGGATTTAGAAAACATTTATTTACATGCTCACAAAAAAGAATTTCACAAACAAGCGAATGTATGGTTTCGTTTAAAAACAATATTTTGTCTGATATTACTAACGAAGTGACAAATGTAAATTATAGTTATGCAGAACAAAATTTAGAGCTCAGTAGATCATATCAAAAGACTGATTCTGAAACATCAACTGATGATTACTCTAATAATTGCAAATTGCATGTTTCTACATTTATTTCCAGACTTTCTTCTTTATCTCTTCCCGAAAGTACTATACAGTCTGTTTTAGAATTTACAAGTGAATTTTTTGATTCAGTGACAAATAATATAAATGAAGAAAATAAGTTAATGTACAGAAACTGTTTTAACTCTTTTAATAGTAAATATAAAAGAGAAAAATATTTCCTTGAACAAACTGTTAAACCAGAACAAATATCAATTGGTCTAAGGTATGATCAAGTATGGGATTCTAAATTAAACAAATACAAAGAAGTTCCCGTAACTTGTACTTTCACATATGTACAAATTTTAAAAACACTGAAATTTTTATTAAAAACTAAATCATTTGCCGAAACTTATTTTGCTCGATCTGACTCCGAGGAAAATATAATGAAAAATTTTTCTGATGGTACTATTTATAAAAAATGTTCCCTATTTAAAGAAGATAAATTCGCTTTTCAGTTACAACTTTATTTCGATGAATTCGAGACAGTTAATCCTTTGGGTTCTAAAACAGGCAGTCATAAAATTGCGGGTATATATTTTATAATTCGCAATTTGCCACCATACTTAAATTCATCTTTAGAAAATATTCATTTGCTTGCATTGTGTTATTCAGCGGATATTAAAAAATTTGGTTTAAATTCAATTTTAGATATTATTGTTAAAGATATAAAAATTTTAGAAAATGAAGGAATATACTGTGAATATAATCAAATTAATATAAAAGGAACGTTAGTTTCGTTAAGCCGTGATAATTTAGGAGGAAGTTCACTTTGTGGAATGGTAGAATCATTTGTTGCAAATTACTTTTGCAGAATATGTTTAGTTAATAAAACCGATGCACGTAACCAGTGTTCACAAAATGATAAATTAATTCGCACAGATGAACATTATGAAAATATTTGCTTAAATTTAGATACACTGAACAGTAATAATAATTTGTTTGGAATAAAAACCAGAAGTATTTTAAATGATTTGACATATTTTAAATTATTTCACAATTTTTCAGTGGATATCATGCACGATTTTTTTGAGGGTATAGTACAATTAGAGATAAAATATCTTATTAATTTTTTAACAGAGTCAAAAGCAATTGATTTAATTCAATTAAATCAAAGGATTTCAAGTTTTAATTACGGTTATTATGAGCGATCGAATAAACCAAGTATTATAGTCATACATAAAAATATTAATAGCATTGGTCAGCGTGCAAGACAAACGCAGTGTTTGTTACGATATCTGCCATTTATACTGAGCGATATACTTCCTTTACATAGTTCTAAATTACGAATTATATTACTACTTTTAGATATATTAGACATTCTACTTTCACCTAAAATTTCAGCTGGTATGATTCAGCAATTAAAATTTTTAATTTCGGAACATCATAATTTATTTATAACTGAATTTAATACATATTTATTACCTAAGCATCACTTCATAATACATTATCCAATGATAATGAAATTAATGGGACCATTAATCCATTTATCGACTATTAGATTTGAAGGAAAACATGGTTATTTTAAAAATTTAGTACAAAATTTAAAAAACTTTAAAAATATATGTTATACATTGGCAATTAGGCATCAACAGTATTTTTTGCATATCTTTTAAAATAAAGATTTTACTTCTAAGCCATTGTTTGGCCCTTCGAACCTTCAAAATTTAGAAAATTTTATTTTTGGACAAAAAATATCTAATTACTTTCACTTACCAATAAATACTGAAATTTTATTTCATAAATGGGTAGAACTTTATAGTTACCGGTACAGAAAAAACACATTTATATGTGTGAATATTGACGAGGATGATTTACCATGTTTTGAAAAAATTATAGATTTCTTTTCATGGCAGTCTAATATTTATGTATTGACCAATCCATGGAATACATTATCATTCGACGAATATTTGCATGCGTACCAAGTCAAAGAAGACTCGATATATAATTTAAATATTATTTGTTCAGAAACATATTATACCATATGAATTGCATCAACCTTATGACCGTGATGAAAATTACATAGTGTTGAAATACTCTATTATTTTATAAAACACATTTATGTATAATACAGTTTATTTTTTTGTATGGTATATTATAATATTTGTTATTTTTTTATAAAATAAATATTACTGCTTACATAATTTTTATTTTTTACATGTAACACAACATTGTTTCAAATAATTAACATATTTTATTTGTTAATTTAACTATACTAACTGTAGAAGTTACCACAAGTTATTCGTTAAATTTTAACAAACCAAGTTAGATACTTTGTGAAAATATTTTAGTTAAATTCTTCATACGTGCAGTGTTAAAGTAACAAACTGTTAAAGTTAATTAATTAACGCTATTATATAGTTACATTACCATAATGGGTGGTTAAATATTAACAAAAAAATTGTGTTACTTTAACAATTAATTTTAGTCATTTGTGTGTTAATTAATTGACACTTTAAGTTAGTAAACATTTAACAATAACGAATATTGTTAAATCAACAAAAAAATATTAGTGGACCTCCTGGAACCATCTACTTTGTTAAATCTGTGTTAATTTTTTTTACTGTGTATATTCACCAGATTTTTATTTTAAATATTTAAAATGCACCAATCAATGGGGTATGTGACAAAATTTTGATAGTGGAAGAAAACAGATAGACTTGGAGGGAAAGAGATAGTTATAGTTGTGTCTTCTTTCACGACCCTACCATAATGATGCCACATATCCCTTCTCCAAAACATTAAATTGCAAATAAAAGTATTATTACAAACTAATATTTAGTTTTTATTATTATAATGAAAAGCTATAGTAGTTAGTTTTTTCTATTTTATGACATATATTGAAATTCGGTTATTGTCATAATGCATTACAAGACATATTGGTAAAGCTGTTTGCCTGGTGAGGTGAGAATAAATGATTCAGTCCACCCCTGAATAAATATGTATGTTGAATAGTTGAATATTATGAATTTCAAATTGGTGTGCAACAAAACAAAATACATAAATTTTAACTTTATTTGGCAACTTTTTAAAATAAATTATAATTAAAGTAGAAAATTAGTGCAACGTGCTTCTACTTACAGCGTGACTAATAATTATTACAAATACAAAGTAACTACTGTAATTTAAAATACTATTGTCGCTCTATTTTGATAAAAAATGAATTATAGTTTGCAAAGGAAATTATGCAACAATACATTTAAATAATTACTATTAATCACTTAATCTCTAGACTCTAGATAGGTACAAAGTAATTTCACACATTTTAAATTAATATACTTGTTTCCTTTACGGTTATTCATTATAATCGTGAACAAAAATAAATAGACACTGTCAGGTGTCCCAAAATACGCGTCCTGCATAGGATCTCGAGAACTGTAAGCAGGGACTCGAACCGAAAAATTTTGTGGTTCGGTTACTGTAAACAGTTTTTACATCAATAAAAATTCGGTTTTGGTTATTGGAAACGGTTTTTTTTTCAAAATATTATATGGGTTTTCGTTTCGGTTAAATAAACAAAAAAAAATCGTTTTCGTTACGATTTCGGTTTAAATTAAAAATTAGCTTAGTTTTTATTTTGCAACATGAAATACATTTCGTACCTATTTCATAATGTAATAACATTTCAATAGGGTCCTATACCATTTTTTTTCATATTTTTCTGTAAGAACAGAATGAAATAATAGTTTTAGTGCAAACGCGACTGAAAAATTTTACGTAATAAGCGAGATATGAATTTTTAATGTTAAAATTTCTTGCGTGACGTAGCTGGTACTTCCAGTGGTCGACATACTGTTAGTCTAGAGAGAACAGATTTTTTCATGTTTGCTAAGTTGAAATATTTTTATATAAAAACTTATACGTTATATTCACGAAGAAATTATTGCATAAATAATTGCATTTTTTCTTAATAAATTATAGAACATTGAAACAGTTTGACAATATTATGACACAAAGTATGACGGCGGATGGTGCTAGTGTTTGTTTGTTTTGATTAGTTAATATTATTATTAATTTAATTAATACATACTACAAATTTATTTAATTATAAATACATTATGGGGTCTATTCTGTATCTCAGTGGTTAATATTCAACCGCTTGTTAATTTTTTTAACCAATCAAGTATGTTGACGTATAACAAAGAAAGGGATTTTTAGTTGTCAAATCAATAGGTAACTATTGGATGAAAATTTTAACAAATAGTTAAAAATTAACCACCGAGTTACAGAATAGGGCCCTATTATTGTTAATATTACTAGATATTATAATTAAACAAATTCATGAAATATAAAATTGTTAATTTTTTTGTTAGGTTATACAACAACGTGACAGCTCATAATTTTTCAAAAGTGACCGCAGCAGACGCGCGAATCAGGTTTTTAAAATCAAGCGACCAATCAAATCCTTAGGACCTAACGCGTCATACCTAATTAGTAATCAACTTTAATCGCTTGTAGTTTACTACCTAATCAATATTGAAACAAAAAAATTCACTAATACTCATTAATTAAAGTATATTTTCCTCTTCCTATTTAAGATAGTTAAAATTTGAGTATCGTATAGTACCCTATTCCTCGTTTTACTAACAACTAGTACTAGTAGATATATTCCGCTTGTTCGGAATTCAAAATTCGAAAAGAATCTGTAAGTTAGGTAAGTACTTTTATTTTAAGGTGTGATCTAAAAATAAAAATTGCGATTTAAAATGTAACTACAAGTTAAAGATTTCACTTTCAGTTTATTTTATTATAATTACAAAAAACATATGAAAAATGGAGTAAAATGCCTTCATTTTTTTTTTTAAATAAGAAACCATTTTTTTATATATTCGAAGGCATGCAAGTATTAATTAATAATATAATTAGCCTCGTTCTGATAGGTCGTTGCAAAAGTTTGAAGCTTTCAAGCTTCTGCACTGCAATGCAACTTACACTACCACGAAAGTGTGAATGTGAACGGTTGCGTTTACTTTCCCTATATAATATTTCTGCACTACATTACAACTATGCTAGAACTGCACTAAGCTCAACGTACTGTCTGGAGACGCCTTCTTCAGAAGTTGCGCCGCACAACTTTATTTTATCTAAAAACTTTGCTTTCACTTTAAATTCTATATTGAAACTTTTTGGACGTTACTGACAAGAAAGATATACAACAATCTGTAGGAGCCCTAAAATAAAAACATTTAAGAAGAATGATTTTTCAAAAGGTAAACAAAATAAATTTTAAAACTCGCCAAAAACTCATGGGACATGTCAGAACTAAACTTCGTCGTAGAAGAAAACGGGCCACTAGCCACTAGCTCAATATTAAATATAAGTGTTGAAGCTTAAGCTATGTTAATTGTAGTAATAAGCAGATTCAATATAGAATATATACCCAGTATCGTTCAATCAAAAAATTTCCGAAAACTTATGTTACATATGATAATACTAGATTTTTTACATTCTTTCGCTTTTCGCATGACGATGCTCAAAGTTTTAATTTTTATATGGACGCCATATTTGAAATACACCTTTGAAAAGAGAATTTATTTAATTTAACGCTCTATAACTTGTGTGTGTTCAATTAAATTTATAGATTAAAAGCAGTGGTTTCCGTCATTGAACAAATGAAATCAGCAGTCAGTATCAATTGTTTAAATTAATAAAAAAATCATTCTGCCGAATTGTATAAATATAAACAGAAATGTTGTTTTATTTTAATCATTTGTTTATTTTTAAGTCATTTATTCTCTTCATTTTATATTAGGGGTTGTTCTAATTTTATTTCAAACAGATCTCGAAAATAACGAAATAAACATAAACATCCATATGTTAATAATCGATTATTTCTATATAAGCCCTAGCAAGTGTTGAATATTTGTTCAAATTCAGACCTATGAACAAAATTTAAAAAACGACAACAACGGCCCGACCACGCACATCTAGAAATGACCGTGTTAACCTTGAAGGTCTCAGATTTTGTTGTCTTTTTGTGAATTGACCAGACACATTACGATATTTTTTGAATAAGATTCTTGCTCGTCGTTTTAATAGCAATAGCATATTTAGATTTAGGTAAGAGTAGTTACATCCGAACCACTCGGCAGGTAACTGCAGTGCTGGTGACTAGTATAGATCTTTGTGGTATTGTGGAACTAGAACTGAAAGTCCTGTTTCAGAACTTGCTGTTAGTAGCCACATTGCTCTCCACTGGATCTCTAAAACTATTCGTAATTGCAATCAATGAAGTCTCGTAACTTCATGTTCAAGTTCTCCAAGTCCAATATTGTAAAAGTTGACACGAAAAAGAAATGACAACTGACAACAATGGCAGCAGTATTAGTGACTTTTCTATATACTAATCCCATTTATTGGTCTGTTCTTTAACGAGTAATCAGTATATACGGTATTATTGATATAACTCTTGATACTCAGGATCTATATAATTTATGATTAAGAAATCTGTTATAAAATACAATTTTTCAAGCAGTCTGGTTTACTGTTACATCACAGTGCAGAACGTTATTTAGTAAAAACATTAAAAATAATATAGCTATTACTTTCAATTTTGATGATTGAATTGGGTCATTTGCAATATCATCATTTGTAACTCAGACGATCATATGCTCAACTGTCGATGTTGATATTTATCGTTGATGAGGAAGACCTATCTTATTGAAATGGAATACGTTTTCAGGTTCACTATTTGAATAGCCTGGGGAAAAAGGATGAATGTCCATTTTCTAGTGAAATGAGATTATTGGTCCTTATTACGAGGATTAATACTATCCTGGACCAGAAAGCTTCAAGAAAATATACTGGCTTAGATTACGAGAAAAACTATTTATTTATTTAAATAAAATGACACATCAATACATTTGACACATTGACTTGATTGACATAAAACAACTTCTCTTCGTCACCTACTTCAAAAATATAACAAAATTACAATAAAACTAAAAACTAATCAAATATTGTTATAGTCAGACTAGTAAAATTCAATTAGGTCCCACATAAAGCTGAAATTCGGCCGATCTGTGGGTATAATGACATCAATCTGAATTTTCGATTAAGATTGAATACAGTATCTTACTTCAAAAGTAAGGTTTGAAACTTTAAATTCGCTTATTGAAAAAACACATTTTGTAACATTAATCATTTTTCCCTGGCATTTAATATCTGGAAAACTAATTGATATGCGATATGATATTATTGCAGAATTCTAAATTTCCTACTTTTTTCAGTAAACTCAGTTTTCTTCGGCAACGGAGACAGACAGCCTTTTCAAGTTAACCATTTAATCTGGCCTATTATGTAACAAAGAGATTAATTTTTATCTACTAGTTGAAATAGATGTAGATTTGACAACAAAAATTCCAGTTTTTGTTATATTTCAACATTAGGTCCTTTATTAGTGAAAATTTTTAACTAGATAAAAATGAACTAATGATTTGCAGAATAGGCACATATGTATATTCCAAAAATAAATTCAGATAGCGAATTGTTTTTTTTTTTTTTTAATTTGGTCTCAGCATTCAGCCGATCTTTTATGTAAGTCCACTTCATTGCAGGATTGAGTCGTCTAGTTGCAAAGTTTAGTAAACGTAATTTTCCTTGGCTTCGGAGACAAACAGCTTTTTCAAGCTTACCATTTAACTCCACAAGTAATTGAGATAGAAATTAGCAATAATTTGAACATTTGGACTCAGCAAGTCTGTATTTATAAGTACGAGTAGATATATTTATTTTTTGTCATTTCTTACACGGTTGTAGTTTACAGCCTCATTTACAGCTCTTACAACATAGTCAGTGTTTACTGTTTTTGTCGTTTGTTATAACCTTGAGAAGTTTGACATGCGTAATAACGTCAGACCATTCCCAGCTACAGTTTTAGTTTTTGTCTTAAGCATAAACATAAACACAAACATAATTGTTTGCAAACTTCAAACTTTTGTCTTTGTTTTAACCTAAACTTGTTGACACGAAGATACTTTACTATTTTTGATACATTAAACAAAAATATTAGCAAGCTTTTCAAACCAATTACTACCATCTACTAATATTCTACATCTTAAAAATGTATTTTATGTAATTTTGTTAATTGATCTATACAGTCAGGTAAATAAACATAAAACTGAAACAGAGTTTGTGTTAAGAGCTGTAAATAGTCCAATACTATTCGACAAAAACAAGAACAGTAACTACGTTAAAAGCTGTGAATGAGGCTTAACAACGTCCTAGTCATCTTGATTTAACATAAAATCTTTCCAAAACAGAGCCAGTGAATAATACTTCGAACGCCGAACGCACTATTATAATAGTATAGTATGACTAGCGAATGAAAGTTGACGTTTAAATTATTTAATAGATGTAGTTTCTTTTGAAAACATTTCTCTATTTTTCCATATATATTCCGTTACAGAAGATTAGAATTGTACTCAATACCAGGAGGCATTTAAAATGACCTTAGCAACAGGATTCAGGGATGTATTTAAAAAATTTAATACCGCAAATTCTAGTTCGTTCTTCTCAGGTGTAAGCAACCCTCCAGTCGGAATTACTGTTTCAATTAAAAATAATCCTATTTCATAGAATTGCCAAACCAAATAGTTTAAAGATCAAAATATTTTTTTATAATCAACATAACCGAAAAATATTTATAATATTTTACACGCACCCCTGTTTTGATATTCAGTTACCCTAGTCGGCCATTTGTTTTCAACCAGACATAGTAATGTATTTCTGCGCTTTCCTAGTCCAGTATTTAAATGGGTTCATGCAAAAATTTCATACCTCCAATACTATTCTTCTCTAGGGTTTCAAAAGAAACCACATCTATAAAATAATTTAAACGTCAATTTTCATTCGCTAGTCATACCATAGCACTATTATGAAGTGCGCTTTTACATTATATACTTATGAGGTTAAATATCTTTTTTTTTAACAAAAGCGCTCTATAAAAGTTTTTCGTAATAAGGGCATTTGACTTTATTCTGATGCTCTAATTTCATTTCAAGGTAATTTGTATGTAAAGTTATCCATCACAACATAATAAAATAAACAGAACTTTCCAATTTACCTCCATCCCATCTATAATGAATTCTCCCCGTCGGCCAATTACAAAACCATAACAATTCTGGTTGGGGATCATCCGCAACCGGTCGGACCGGTCGGCGGTGCAGTAGCTCGACTAGTCCGCGATCCTAACACCATCTATAATTCATGAATGGAACGAGCCACGCACACTTCGAATGACTTGCCCACGCCTCGAGGAAGAACCTTCGTCTTCGCGAGACAACTTGTATACAAACTTGTTTCATTAGTTGAAGATAGATTTGTAGACGCAGGAGCGATTGCAGGTAGAGATTTGATTTATGAGATCTTAGAATATTGTTCTATTAAACGGTGTTTGCTTGGTATATAATTCCAATTGAAAATTGCATCGTGCATTATTTGTTAAAACAATAAAACTTTGTCTACGGCCCGGTTTACATCGATATCTTACTAAGCCGTTCAAATACTAAATTATAACTATATTACTACAAAATATTTTAGTACGCTTCGTGTAAACACTGACACACGAGTGTAGTTAGGTACGTTTTGAAGCTATACAGTGTCCCACACTCTATGTTCAGTGTAGGGTCTTATGGAGTACCATGTTGCCATATTTACCTGTTGTTAGTCTACAAGATAGAAAGAGCAAAATAGATGCCCAAAAAGAGATGAAATATTCTGTGTAGGTGTACTTTCAATGTATCTAAACAGATGGGTGAAAAGAAAAAATAAATAAATAATAAACTGGTCGGTTTTAATTATTAAGCATAATTTTTTTAATTTAATTTATATCTTCTTATTTGATAATTTACTAATATTAGACTTTATAGAAATACTGCATACATACAGAGATAAATGTCAGTGTCAAAAAACTAGAGACATTATTGAAGACTTTTTCTGGGAAGTACATTTAATATTTCTAATTTTGTTATTAATTAAATATTAGATAGATACATACATACATATAATACATATACCCTTCAGAAATACCGCCAATCTCATCAATGAATTGGAAGAATCTCGAACATTAGAAGAATAAAAGGAAACTTGTTCATAGAGTGAATTAAAAAATATAAATACATATAGAGAAGATATGTGTTTTGTGTGTACCAGACATGTTAAATATGTACTATACTTATATAGCCTAATATGAAAAATGCGAGAGATCTAGTGCTGGCCATTACAGATTTTTTTATTTAACTTATATCTTATTTGATAATTTACTGATATTTAGGCTTGATAGAAATACTGCATATATTTTACATAGTTCATAAGTCTATTCTTTCTTTATAATCTCCAATTTGAATTTAATATTCTAATCTCTAATGCATTTGATCAAGATTAGTATGCCAGGTGATTTTAAAATATTGTATTGAAATATTATTTATTACAGTTTCAGCATGTTTTTTACACCCCGGTTCCAACGCATCTTTTCGCGGCCCTGTATTTAAAACTATTTAGAACTGCAGATAAATTTCGGGGGAATGTTGAATACAATAAGCCCTTGGGTAAATAACAGACCCTCATAAAACTTAAATTGTACAGTGTCAACTAATTTTGGTATAGCAATGAAAATTTATGAATGTTTCAATATTACATTACATTGAAAAATTGGCAACATGGTACAGAAAACGTTCATAAGAATAACATTGGCTATCTCCGCCACACTGAACATAGAGTGTGGGACATTGTATAGTGTAGTAACTAACGAAAATAGGTAGCCTAACTATAAAACATTTTTCCCTTGTCAACATATCAAGACCAAATTTCCAAAGTAACGCATCCGTGTTTTCCGTGTTTTCAATGCTTGTTTGTTAACAGGTTGACAATGTGAATTTCTTGTATTATGCACAACGTAGTCAAAGTAAGGTATTTTACATAAAAATAATTCACATATTTCAGAAAGTTAGGTTAATTTAACAATTCTAGGTTTACGCTGTAAAACAGGCCTACATGTACACTTAGGCTGTGTCCGATGTTACATTTCGGAATTTAGTATTTAGGATTTCGGTTTACTTCACACATATAGAACTTCAAATGGCGCTTTAATGACAACCGTTGGTTTACACGGGAACACTTTAGAACAACAAAAGTGCATCAATACATTTTGACTTAATTTGATGTTTAAGTTTAAATGTTAATATTGTTTAGACCAGAAAAGTGAGATTAGAATTTGCCTTTGACGCAAGTTTATAGTTTGAATTCCCTACCCTAGTACAAGTTTCATATGGTAGTTTGATTTTACAGACAAATATATATAGAGGGTATTTCCATAGTTCGAGCAAAAACTTTAAGGGTATATAGTACTGACCAAAATAAGTAAAAATAACTTAATCAACATAATGGCTCGTTCTACGAGCACGGTTTTAACTAAAACACTGTTTTAAGAAATGTCAAATTTCATTATTTAATATTAATAATAAATAATATAAAATTTATCAAAATATGATTTTAAACAGAAGATGCTTTGTATTTGTATTCAAACAAACATTTTTTAAAAAATCGTTCTTTAAACATAAGGGCGAAATTAAATATTGAAATTTGAATTTGACATTTCTTAAAACAGCGTTTTAGTTAAAACCGTGCTCGTGGTACGAGCCAATATATCCGATCATCAATAGTTTCCGAGATATAAGGCATTGAAAAATGAGTTTTTAATGGGTTTACCTTTGCTATCTCAAAAACTATAACAGTTACGACGTCGATTAAATGACACTTTTTGTTTACCTTTGAGAAATTATTTTAGATGAGCTTTTGTTTTTAATAAATAATCACAATTTTACCAAGTAAAATGTTCTGGCGGCCTTGACCAATATTTAATTTTCAAATAACTTCTTAACTATTACAAATAGAAAAAAAATATTTCATATAAAATTTTATTGTATTTTTATAGTCTATTTACTGGAATAGACAAACTTTGGTTCGATCGCTATCTTTGTCAGTTTTTCTTTGATTCTAATACAAAATGGCCTTTTTCTCGGAAACAGTTGAAAATCAAACGTATGTTGATTACGCTTTTTACTCATTTTGGTCAATAGTATATGCGTTTAAAGTTTTTGCTCGAAGTATGGAAACACCTGTATCTATATAGTAATATAAATCAGCAGCTCTTGTTAAGAATTCGACAGTTTGTTCAAGTAATAGATTGCAACAATTTAAACAGATAGAAAAGGTAAAATAAGAAAATTATTAGAAATTAATTTGTTAGATGCAAGTCAAAATAACGTAGAAGCTTACAGCGACAATAATTTTTTTATTTAGTACAAATTGTAACAACTTGCGTAATTTATTTAAAAAAGTGTGCATTATCTTCAAGGCGTAGTATGCTCCTACAAAACCTTAAAATCTAATTTCTAATATCATAAATAATGACATCATTTAGTGCAAACTAATATATGTTTTAAATGTTAGGGTGAAAAAATGCGAAATTTTCTTTAAATGCGAATTTCATCGGTTACGCAACCAGACAACTTTTTCAAATTTGTCATTTAACATTCCAAAAGCTAATTGCTGTTTGAAAATTTGGACTTTTCTTTATAAGTGCTCTTAGTTGTTGAAGGTAGTACCTTTGTCTTCGCGAGAAAATTTGTATGTAAACTTATTTTATTAATTGAAAATTGATTTGTATGTAGATTCAGTAGAGATTTAATATATGAGATCTTGAAATATTTATCTCGTCACGGTTGCTTGGTAATTGCAACTACAAGTTGCATTAATTATTTATTAAAACAAACTGTTTTATCCAACTGGTTAATTATCAATGTTTTATTACAATGTCATCGTATATTTTCATCATTATTTAAATATAAATTATTACATAAATATTCATATACCACTTTGCATATATAACTAATATGATATTTGATTTGATAGTGCGATAAGGTAGTTCCTGTATGGATAGATAGGTTCTTATTCGTTGTTCGTGATTGTGAACTACAGCATAACGTTAAAAATAAAGATTTATTGAAGGTATTTTATTGATATTTTTATTTAATTATAAAATGAAAAGTTGCGCTTTGTAAAGAAGCTTGTAAACTATTCTTTAGGTTACAATGTTATCTAATGAATGGTTAATCCGTTAAACCGGTAAGCGTTACCGTCTTTTTTATTTAAAATCGGTTAGCCGATAAAATGGTCATCTATGCATTTTATAAAGCGACGAACACTTTATTTAGCTTGTATATTTCTCTAAATATACTAACAATGACCTAACGTAATGCAGAAACTGGGTACGAGTTTTCCAAGCATTACTTTTGTACGTTAGGTTATTGTTGTTATATTTAAAGAAATAAATAAGCTAAGTAAGCTGTTCGTCATTTTACGAGTATAAAACGCCTAGACAACAAGCCAAATTGTAAAACATCGTTACGTCATCGAAGATTTGACAATCTGACTGCGTTTCACCCGCGTTTTATTAAAAGACGGGTTTTACAATCTTGCTATCACATAATTAATATAAGAGAAAAGTGTTTTTATCTTTTATATTTTAAATGAATAAATAAATATTACATCATGTTTCATTAGCCATTTCTAGGTGTGCCACCCTTCTTCTTTTTAGCAGATTTTATCGGTACCTTTGAAGGTACTTACCAGGTGTCTCTTCTCAAACTCTCAAAAACTGGCGTGGAAAAAGCATCACAGAGGTTACTTTTATGTTATTACATTACTGTGTATCTTAAATTTTATATCAATGTATTATCTTGCTAAGTAGCTTTACTGGCAATATCACATAAGCGAGCGTTATGCTAACAGTACCTAACGCCTGTATCGTATCGGATCGGATTTATGTTTAATGCGTTATAATAAGCCGCAGCAGTCGATTTAGTCCATTAGTTAATTATAGTTCACCGCAATGGTATGGGTATTGGCATGCGGTGTACGGTTTCACTTCATGGCTACTGTGATTGTAATAAAGTGTAATGTATATGGTTTAATCATGTCAGCTTTACGATCAAAGATCGAATCAGGGAGATGAGCTGTTAAGAGCGAACATAGGTACACATTGTTAAAATATATTATACTTTTACTTTGAAAACGTTCTACATATGAGCCAGAGCCATGCCAAATGTTTTAAAAATGATACAAATATCATAAAATGTAAACTTTAAGTTAAAAATTCATGGCATAGAAGTGACCTAATCTGGGAGACCAGTTGAAATCCCTACTCCATGTTCGAATGTGATAAGATGCTACATGAACCATTGATAGTATACCGCTGGTACTGTACAACTAGTACGTCACTATCACGTCACAACTAAATCAAATTTTAAAAATTAATATCTTGCTTATTAAAAGGAATTTTTAACTCGAGTTTCCACAGGTACTCTTAGGTATGACTGTTCTTTAAGAAAAATAAATAAAAAAAATATGTGAGAATACCCTATTATCAGGCAGTCGAATTTGTAACAAGTTTAAAGATTTGATTTTTTTATGTTAATACTCCTGGTGGTGAAAACAATAGTATATGTGCATATATGTATGCTATACTCTATACACTGTTCCATTTAAGCCATTCAGTAGATGGAGCTGGCAACAGCACAAATTTAAAGTAAACGAAATTATATTGGGTAAACTTATCTCTTGTCTCCAATTTCAGCCAATCAGAGAAGTCAAAACTATTCCCTATGCTCTGCGATACTGAATGGCTTAAGTGGAACAAGGTATATATATATATATATATATATATATATATATATATATATATATATATATATATATATATATATATATATATATATATATATATATATATTCGACATTGTCCGAAAAATTTGCTCAGAACTAGTTTTGAACACTTGAAACTCGAATTTTACCACTTTACAATTGATCAGTACTATAGTAATGATTAGGTTATGTTATTTTTTTTTCAAACGTCGTAGAAATGGCATTTTTTGTGACTTGATTCACAAGGTAGAAGTTTAATTTCTACGCCGCTGGAAATTTCTACGCCGGCGGAGTAGAAATAGCTAATTTCTACGCCGCTGGAGTAGAAATAGCTAATTTCTACGCCGGCGGCGTAGAAATAAAGTAAATAAATATCCATAGAAACTACATAGAGTTAGTGAATAAAAGGAAAAGTAGTGCGTTTGAAAAAAAAATTCAATGTGTCATTCGGAATAAAAGTCTTTGTGTGCCTCGCATGCAATTGTCCGACTCGCTTCGCTCGTCGTACAAACTTCCATGCTCGCCACACAAAGTATCACTTTTACTCCTAATAACACAATGTACTATTGTTTAAAAAAATAATTAATAAATATCAATCTTTGTAAGTGTAGATAAATCTACAACGCATTGTGACTATTTCTCGAATTTGGAATTTTCAGCAGTTCAAAACTAGTTCTGAGCAAATTTTTAGAAAAATGCCCGAATTCGGATATGGAGTATAACAGACGAGAGAATGCTATTTTCCTTGTGTGCTGTACCTATATTGCGGATGTTCCATTTTTACAGACTTTAATAAACATTAGTGTTATATTTCATTTTGAAATCAAGTCTTCTAACGCTACAAAATGAAAATTGCTCGAGGATAATATCTTAAAAATTTATTTAAGTACTAAACGACTATTGTATCTTGATAGTTTATTATAATTTTTATGGGTATGTTAACACTGTATAAATAAATATGATTGCAGCAATATATTATAAACTTATATCACTTGCAAATGCAAGGTTATTATCTCTATCATATTTCCATGATTATGTCATCTTAATAATAGAAAATTTACATATGCATGAACATAAAAAGAATATGTAATTAGGAAAAGAAGCAAAAAATAAATGCTAATTCATTTTCTACTCATTGATTCATTGATAGCAGTTCGACAAAAAAGAACATTCTTTCTGTGAACAGAGGCGCATAGTAATAATATCTAAACTATCCTTCAATCTACAGTGAGTACAAAAGAACATTACTAATGGTGTCTCACACAATAAGTCCTAAGTTATTTATTTCGTAAAGAGATATAATATGCTGACATTTCACGGACATGTTATTAAATATGTACAGATATTTTGGAGTATTCGGGGGAATTTGACAGAATTGATTTATGTTGGAAATGGGGAATTTCTGTATGGATTACAGTGACACCTAACATTATATTTTGTAACAGTATGTCAGGAAAGTTATTCCCCTCTGTTCTTTTCCCTTTCTAATTATTAATATAAGGTTTCAATACCACTACTAATAAAGAAGTATATCATTACAGCATATTACCCATTGCTGGGTGTATAAATCAGCTTTGTGCACTGATATCGGTAATGATGATGACATTTTCGTACCGTGCGGGCGTTTACTGGATAACACCACAGGAGTCACTTCTGTGCCATTTAAAATTTGAAATAATTTTGGAATTGGTCGGGATCGAACCCAGGTCTCTTGATGCACCACTAAACCCTTAGTCTCACAACCACGATACCCCGTACAATGTTTCTCATAATTTTTTTAGATGTGACCCCTTTTTCTAACGACCTAGTAGCCTGGGACCCCAATATAACCCCTCCCCTCCCACTTCACATTTGCCATAAAAGACATTTATTGCAAAAAAAAACAAAAGTTGAATAAATATATTATACTTTATAATATTAAAAAAAACGAAGTTATCTTTGCGCCAAAATAAAAGTTATTAATAATTCTTTATTGTGTTCAAGTTCCACAGGCTTATTACAATTGATAAATGGTGATGGGTCAATTTGTCTTTAAATTTGTCTAACGTTGTACATATTGACGCAGCATTGATTAAAATGAGATGATGAAACGACACAAAACAACCATACCTTACCCGGGATTCGAACCCAGAACCGCTAGCACGTGAAGTTAGAACGCTTCCACCTATCCTGCTAATTCGATACCTATGGCTATATCTGCGCAATCAGCGTGAAAATTTGAGTTTTTGTGCTAGTTTAACGACCAGCCTTATATCAGTTTCAAAATTCAGTTTATTGTTTTTGTTTAAATATGTTTAGAATGGTTGACCGTTTTGACGCTGTACGTGTATCGATGCATGTTGACCATTGACTCGCTAAAAAATGTAACACTGTTTATTAAAAATAAATTTATTGGCTTCATTTTTTATTTGACAAATAAGTATACGTATACGCGATCCACGCGAAAACACTACGCGACCCCTGAGGGGGTAGCGATCCACCGGTTGGAAATCCGTGTCCCATAATAAATAATAAACGGTAATAAATATTTGGTAATGCTTGTAAGTAGTTCTAATAGTTACAGTACTTGAATTGTTGACGAGTCCGACAAAATCGCAATTTTATGGAAGTAATTTACTGTTTTCAATAAGCTTGGTCATTCCAAACCAAGCTACTTGACTTGATAATGGCTTAATAAACTCTTGACATTCTTTGTATTAGTTTTTTTTTTTTATTAACTACCTACTAGAAACTGATTTACAGATGTTTTACAGATTCTTCCACAGCCGATTAACATTGTTTAATATAGTTTGATTTGCAAAATTAAGATAAAATGTTCAGTTTTATTGTGCTTGTAACTTTCATTCTGAATTATTATTAGAGAAACAATGGCTGGTATTCTGAGCACCCGACTAAAAAAGCGACTAGCTAGTCGCCCGACTATCATAATGTTAGAATATATACTTTAGACGGGTGACTAGCTAGTCGCTTCCTTAGTCGGGCTTAGTCGCGAGCTCAGAATACCAGCCAATTTGAATAAGTACACTGATTTTTACAAATGATGTACCCATATTTTTGGACGATACAGTAAGTATATGGGATTTGGAAAATATTTAATTTTGGGTCGTATAATTTTCTCTCTTAATTTTATCAAATATTAATTGATGATTTCCTGTGTAAGGCCTTGATAAATACCACTTAATTCCAGCCTAAAGATATGATCTAATTACTAAGTTATCAAGCTTTTTTTATTGCATTACAATTTTTGTCCTTCACTTAGTACCACTCACCAAATCGAACATTTTATTCCTATGAAGCATGTCCTTATATAAAACATTTTATTTACTTGTACATACATTCTCATGGGTATAATGTGCCCCAAAGTTTCTTTGTCCTCTTCGTAAAGTCGACAGATACTGTTTTCAGCGTTACTAATATCTAATATCCTTTTGACTGTAATATAATAGGTCTAAAGCCCGAAATGTCTCTCCAATATGGGGTTTTTGATTTTACCTAGTTTTTAAGTTCCTTCTTTATATGACTTTCCAAAATTCCATGATACTGAATAACACAGGTTCATAAAATTGAATCAGTAGATTACTTTTCGAGTAGTACTCAGGATGGGAAAAAACCCAGAGTTTTTAAAAAATAAAATAATCTGCCTAGTTGGTTTTATTGGGTTTTATTTGACAATATTAAGTTTTTTAATTTTATTGAATTGAATAAGTACTATTATTTTTTCAATTAATTGTCGTATGGTAATGTTAATATAATCGTTATAAATAAATTAAATTAAACAATCTTTGAGTAGTACTGATTGGTTGTAATGTTATTGTTTCAGAATCTGGTGGCGTTGGAGGGCCAATGCCCGTCAGTATTCTCTCACGTGTGGGTACAGGACCCCATAAAGCAGGTGTGGTCCAAAGGCTTCCTTCTGTTGCGGGATAAAAAACTATACTTGTCCTACAAAGTAGCAGTCGTCGCTAAGTTCCTGCGTTCCGGCAAGCAGAGGGATTCCACCTACTACCCGGTAAGTCAAAGTTCTTTTGATTTTTTGATAGTAATATAACTTCGTAATGGTGAAATTTAAGAATATTTGAATTTGGTATTCTAAGTTTTAGATGGTATACCTATTTATTTATCGTATGATAATATACATATGTAATCTAAGTAACAAATATAGCAACATATTGAATTGTTATGTCTGTAATCATCAATAGCCACTGGCGTCATCGTCGTAAGTTGTAAGACTTCACTCTTCTAACGCAGGCTGTATATTCTGTTCTTACCAAGGATTGATGGTTAATAATGTGTCTTATGATGGGAAGCCACTAAATAGGCGTAGATCTTATTGTACCTTGTTTCTGGCGTTTTTTTTCTTGTTGTTATTGTCAAAGGGCTCTTAGAATAGCCAATTTGATAGTTTGTGTTATTCGTTGATGATTGTATGTATTTGTGTTGGCCAGGAGATCGCATTAATAGTCTGGTCATCTGTTTGTTCTAGCTCTTTAGCGTTACCCAGGGTGCACCACAAGGAGGCGAGCTAAAATTGCACCCCATGGTATACATACCTAATTGATATTGTTACATTATTTGTGCCAGCGTAAATGGGAAAATGCCGGTGCTTCTTAAGACTGAATAAAATGGCGAATTAGATATACATCATTGACTGCGCGTGAGTCAAATATTTAACACAGTAAAGTTTAAGTATTACATGCGCAAATAGAATCTACAAAAATGGCAGAAAATATGCGGTATAAAAATCTAGGGGCCATTTTTACAATCGGTTGTTAACAACGAGTTTGCACTTAACTAGACCGTTAGCTGAGTATTGGTTTATATCATAATTCCTTTTAAACTTACAGGAAAAAAATAATAATGACAAAAACTTTCAATTAGAAATTGATTTTAATAGAATATTAAATTGATTTACAACAATAAATGTGAAGATTAATTAATTAATTTAGTTGGTAAGCGGCTTCAATCGAATGAAAATTATTGGCCTCGTGCTTATTTGATCTTAAAACAAATTTTAAGAGATTATTCCATATTATCTTATGTTCCGCGTCCTCTCTAGGTTGTGAAGCGAAATTTCTCTTTTACATGAGAAAACACTGAAATTAATGAAAAATAATTTCGAAACAAAATTTACATATGTATTCGTTTTAAATTTAATATATTTTATAAATTTATTACTTAAATTTGAAATATATTACAATTACAAAAACAATGTAAACAGAATACGTAAATAATGTAAAATTTATGCAGACTATAAAATCAGAAAAGCTTGTATTATTTTTTAACAACTTTATGGCACAATAAATTTCATTGAATTTTATTGAACGATCCTTTCGAAATTTACATTGAATGTTTAGACAGGAATGAAACAACGTATTTTAAATTTTATCTACAAATATTTAATAATTCATTTCACATAGGTACATTACGTATAGTCGATATTCATATATGTGAAATTAATTAATTGTAACTATAACAGTAATATTTATGTAATGACTATGTCTCGTATTGAATGGTATTAAAGTATTACCTTTAGTACCTACTAATCTAAACGTATTTTATGTACATATTTTTCCGAGAAAATAACATTTGTGCTATGGAATAACGTTCAATTAGTAAAATAGAAAGACTGAAATTATAGTAGTTTACATTTTTATACGAAATTTGTAGTGAATAATATCTGTTGCTTTTATGTTACTTTTCCAAATGGTTTAGGATAAAATTTAAAATTTTGTTGGCACATTTTGAAAATAGGTAAAAGCAGAGGAAATGATAAAATTATAAAAATTATGAATTTTTTTTATTATTCGTTACAGATTACGCCATACTAAATTTAAAAGCAAGTAGGTAGAATTTTATTCACCTCCAAGGTTATCTTTGCTTTTTGAGTTTTAAAATATGCCTATCCGGCTCGAAGGACTATATGACAGGTTGTGCATTTAATCCTTCTCTTTACATTAGTCATGGATATCACATTATGTCAACCTGTGTAGATTTCTTAAGAAGTTATTAACAATAACATTTAGAAATGCCGACAAAAAATAAGTATTGTAACTGCGTAAATACTGTTACACTGATGCAATATTACCATTATCTTATAGATAGGAATGAATTATTTGAATTCATAAATACATTATTAAAACTCTTTTACTCTTATTACACAAGTGATTATGCTATTTTTATACTGATATTCACTTTAAATCAGAACCTGTAAGAACAATAATTTGATATTGCGTACGAAAAAACGAGCCAGTCAAAATAACTTTTTTATTAATAATTAATTTTTAATTTTTATATACAGGCTGTAACAACTAAACGAGCTACCTCAAATAATTTCTATATTATTAAAGATAAAATGAAATGCTATAATAATCTTAAAGAAGACCCAGAGGGACATCCGATTAGAGGAGCAAGTCTTTTTTTAAACCAGTGATTCTCAAGTTACATACAAAAGTTATATTTTCTTAAATGGGATGATATATATTTTTTAGGCCCATTCAGTACAGTATTTTTTTCTGAATTCATCCCTGTGATTATTTTATATCCTTAAATGACAAAAATATTGAGAAAATTTTTATTTAAATTTATATAAATTAGATTTTTATAGCTATTTATCAGTAGGCTGTATATGAAAAACGATTAATTTTAAATTAAAATGAAACAAATATTTGTTAATAACGTTATAAACAGTGTTTTATTTGATTTCTATCCTAAATAATTCAAATTAAAAAGTAGAATTTTTTGTTTTTCGTACATAGCCTACTGAAGAATGTATATAAAAAATTAATTTATTTCAATTTCAATTGAGTACAAAATTCGGTATCTGATCTTTTTTCAATATTTTTGTTATATAAATATATAAAATGATTATAAGGTTGAATTCAGAAAAAATACTCTATCGAATGGGCCTAAAAAATATATATTATCCCATTTAAAAAATATAACATTGTCTTTTAATTTGAGAACCGCTGATTTAAAAAAAATATTTTCTTCTTTACTCGGATGTCCCCCTTGGTCTTCTATAAAATTGCCTTAAAGTATTCTTTATGTCTTTAATAATATAGAAATTATTTGAGGTAGCTCGTTTAGCTAGTAAACTAGGCTTAGGGGGCTCACGAATCAAAGTATTTGGTTTAACCAGAAGTTATATTACCAATTCATATTTTAAAAGGGCCATCTTATATCTATATATTTTTATAAATTGGTATCTACGTCTAATTACTAATTCAGTAATATGCTTGAAGTTAATTTTATTGAAGAAATAATCTGGTAAGGCATGATATCAGGTAGGCTGTGAAAACATTTGAGATAATTGTTTACTTTAACAAAGTTATTATTCCTTGTCATTTAATTTTTTGCCATTGTTATTATTATTGTTTATATTATTTTTTTACACCTTACCTAATCATGGCTTACCAGGTTAATTATTTATTCATAATTTTCTGTTATGTTTTTGTAATTTATTTCTTCAATAAAAATTAACTTCAAGCATATCGTTAAATTTGTAGTTTTACGTTGATACCAAATATATAAAAATAAATAGGGTGTCCCTTTTGAATTATGAAAGTTATTAGTACTTCTGGTTAAACCGGAAGTGCTACCATCATGCCCAATACTATGATGTCCAGCCCCTTAAGCTTTGAGAGCCTGTATGGTGACGCCTGATGTACACACTCAACGGTACGGATATATCGTCATTACCGAAATCTGCGAAAAGAAATAGCTTGACACTTACCACTTACCTACAGATATGGGTAATATGAAGCTATGATGTTATATTAGCTATATTTATATTATTTATTAATTTTGAAATGACATGGGTTCAATGAATGACGATTTCTATAGGTTCCTTTACAGATAGACTTTTTCTTTTATCTAATTTTCAGAAATCCATATTGGTTGCTCGTGCATGAAGCCACAGATATTTACTTTTGCTCATGTAATAGATAGTCATTCCAATTTATTCTTCATCTTGAGAATATCTCGTCAATCCCTTTCAAACACACGTCGTAATCTCGCTTTCATTTCTTGATAGGTGTGTTTTCATATTTCTTTTTTGCTCTTTTCCGTCGTATTCCTGCTCCGGTAAATGAAAATCTATTGACGCGAGCACTTCAAGAGATTACCGGAAGTACCTTCAAGGTTTTCTCCACCAGCCAAGTTTGTATGTCGCCTGAAAAATGAATAAAATGACGACGGCGTGGAAATTTATTGACCTTAGGTTTACTTTAAATGGAGTATGAAATAGTTTTTGATGTTTTATTCCTTTTAGCGGGTAAATTTTTAGATGAAAATATCTCCTGGAAGAAAAGAAATGCTTTTATTAACCTTTAAGCTGGCAGTTTTATTATGACAACACAGAAAACACTTTGCTAAAAAGTTATGAAAACAAAAACTTCTCGCAAAAATAAGAGAGAATACACAGCAATTCTGTATTAACACTATTACACATGCATATGTACAATATGTACAGGGTGTAAATCGAAAAGTGGAACATAGGCGTTTAACATGGGAAATCAATTTTTCTTTGCGCAAACGTTACCTAATTATTTTATGCAAAAATACTTTAAATAAAAGTTATAGAGATTTAAAGGCTGTATTTAAATCATGTGAAACGATTATTTTATCTCTTCTTATAAACGTAAAAATTAATTACAAACTTACAGTTTTTATGAGGTTTTTGTCTAAGCAGTCATGGATTTATGACAAAAAACAACGCATTTTTTTGTCATAAATCCATGGCTGCTTACACAAAAAGCTCATAAAAACTGTAACTTTGTAATTAATTTTTACGTTTATATAAAGAGATAAAATAATCGTTCCACATTATTTAGATGCCGCATTTAAGTATCTATAACTTTTATTTGAAGTATTTTTGCATAAAATAATTAGGTAACGCTTGCGCAAAGAAAAATTAATTTCCCATATTAAACTCCTATGTTCCACTTTTCGATTTACACCCTGTAAATACATCGTCTTCGTAACAATTTAATAAGAGAATAAAATAAATGCTATATTAAAAAACTAAAAATCTGATGTAGACACCACACGACTTCCTTGTAGGCAAGACCAACATGAAATATAGACCCAATTATAAAATTGCACGTATGTGACGTAATTTGACATTAACATTAATTTTTTATTTTTTTGTACTTTTTTGTCCTAATTCATAGCAAGTTTTACACAAACTAAAAAGTATATAATTTTTAAATTTACATATCTCGCTTATACAAAGGGATGATTTAATAATATTGGTTGCGCTAGACGCAGAATTTAATTTTCTAAAACTATTATTTGAAGCATTTATTTCCAAAATCAAAATAAAACCATATTATTCAAGAAAAACTGTTAATAACTTCAGGTAATATGTCACTTCCGGTTAGCCTATTTTAACCAAAATCTACCAAGTTATTCCCATTGACAAAAAAGTCTTTCATACCAAATTTGAAAAGTTTTGGATTATATTTTAAAATAGCTTTTCATTAAAATCTATTATATGCTTCAAGTAAAGTACCACTACTGGAAATTATGTAATGACCAAAAAGGGAGGTGCACAACTAGATGTCATAATAATCCTATAGAAAATTTCAAACTTTCTACGGCTTAACATTTTTGAGTTATGAGAGATACATACGTACAGATGTCACGACGAAATTGGTCAAAATGGATTCAGGGGTGGTCAAAAGGGATATTTCCGTTGAAATCTAAAAACCGAAATTTTTCGCGATTACAATACTTCCTTTACTAAAAGTACAAGGAAGTAAAAAATGCTATACCTACAGATTATCCCTACGACCAGCTAACACACATTTATTTTAAATCTTTTCAATATTATTTTACAAAATTTGGTATCTGATTTTCCGACATGCCTGCTTCAACTATAATATTTTCAAACAAGAGGCACTTCTGGTTTACTCGGAAGTAGTCCCTAACTTTCTTATTTATTTTTTTAAATTATTTATTTGAGGGTTCTTCAACATCTTGGGTCATTTGAACCCTGGTACAATTTTGTTACATTATGGTTATTTTACAAAAGATAATAATAATTACATACGAGGTGCTACCCAAAAGTTACCGAACTTATTTTTTTAAAAAAGCTGTATTTGTTAAAACTTCAAACCAACATATTATCTCCTTCAAAATAATCCCCACCTACAGTTGTACACTTGTTCCATCCTTTTTCCACTGTTCAAAATACTTTTTGTAGTCATTTTTTTCAATAGCATTTAGGACCTCCTGCGATATAGTTTGAATCTCAAAAGTTGTGCACCGCGAATTTGTGCCAAGGGGTACCACAGTAACGGGTAACTTATACGTGGACGTTTTGAGGCGTTTAAGGGAAAATGTGAGGCGAAAACTTCCTGAACTTTGGGCAAGCAAAAATTGGCATTTCCACCACGACAATGCACCGGCCCACACATTTTTGACATCCACGCAAAGAAATGTTCTTCCCCATCCCCCTTACTCACCAGACCTTGCTCCTTGCACCTTTTTCGTCTTCCCAAAAATGAAAACCAAGCTAAAAGGCCAGAGATTTGAGGCTGTTGAGGAGATTCAAACTACATCGCAGGAGGTCCTAAATGCTATTGAAAAAAATGACTACAAAAAGTGTTTTGAACAATGGAAAAAAGTGTATAACTGTAGGTGGAGATTATTTTGAAGAAGATCATTTGTTGGTTTGAAATTTTAATAAATACAGCTTTTTTTAAAAAATAAGCTTTGGATAGCACCTCGTACATATAAATGGTGAACTTGATAGATGTATTAAATACTATTAAATAGGTTAATGTCTTTCTTATTTTAAATGGAATTCTATACTTTTTATTTACCATTAGATTCAGCAGAAATTTTACATATGAAACAATAAAAATATTTTACTCATGAACAACCGTTTCCGGCGTAAATCATTTTTTTTTTCTCTGAAAACTACTACTTCTTTTATCACTTGATATTCCGTGGGTGGAATCGAATTTCTATAATCTGTAAAAACAGTTTTATAAAGCTTATATTATGCTATACTCTATTGAAAGTTAATAGATTTTTAGTAAAAATGGGAAATAGCTTCCTCTTCAAAAGCCTTCTCCATTGGCACCACTTAATGCACTTTATCCAATTTTTGACACAAAATTTGATGCAGAAGCAGATACTTTGTTCCGTCGTTTTAAGATTTAAGAAAATCGCCCACGATTTCAGAATGCTTCGTCAATATGTAGCTATCATACACAAAGTACACGTTCAATATGAATGAAATTTGACATACACTTCACCGATTGTGTTTAAAAAATGAGCACAATTGAAAAGGAATAGCGCTCGAAAATTCAAAAAGTCTCATTATTTTTTGATTATATCTCGTATATTACCAATTACATACCTATAGCTTTTTAGTTGTTTATTTATAAGTAATTAGTTTTTAGAAAAATAAAGGTATTTATATATATAAATATAACCATGATCTAAATATACGAGTACATAATTAATGTTGTCGATATTAGATGCAAGAGAATTTTTCATACGAGTAAACCACAAAGCAGCATGTTCCGCGTTCCGCGTTACACTTTTCACGTACTTTGCATCCATTTGACACATAATTACCTCTACCCAAGTCGATAGCGGGACAAATCGCCTAGCAACGGCACCGACCAACACTGCTAGCACTGTCAACCGTGTTATATCTACGTGATGTGAAGGACAAAAAAATAACCTGTAAACCATTGTTAGAGTTTTAAGGTTATTCCCGGGCATTTACCCATCGTGGGCGTGTCCACACGTCAATCATCCAACCAGGGCGGGGTCAAAGGTTGCCGTGACGTTACATGCGCGAACCTAACCTATACCTTTACCCAAATTTGCTAACTCGATCGAACTCAGATTGATTGGATGATGAAGCGACGATTAGGCAACTAATCAGCTCATAAAAACGGAAGAGATTTTGTTTTCGGGTCAAGGGAAAATCTCTTTTGGCAAATTATGGAAATTTGTTTGTTTTCTAGATTATTATGTTATATAAAATAATTTAAATGTTTTATCAAAATGAATATTACGAAATTTTTGCATAATTAAATTAATAAGTATGTTTGAAGTTTATAATTATGGTTTTAAGACAACCATACATTATGAAATTTTCCTCATTATTACTATAATTAAAAATTAATTATTATTTTTAATGAGCTTAACGATTTGCTACAACTTTCACTAATCATGTATTTAATAAAAATTAACAATTATATCAATTTCAACTATTAATCTCGATGCTGGTTATATCCTTTTGATATTTAATTACATGATAATACAATAATAATAATTATAATATATCACTCAGCGACAGCATTCGCCCCAGCTCAATAAAAGATCCAAATTCTTCATTTTAAATGCAAATACATATTTCGAGAATGAAAAGAGATATCGAAATGCGGTTTGAATCTTGAATATTTATAATTAACCATCGAAAACTACCTTTTCCATATAGTGTTGGGAAAATAATTTGACCCATTTCCAAGTCCTTTAAATTTGACAATATCTCATACCCAAAAATTGGTGAAAGGTGCGACTTCGCCAATAAATTAAACGTGCCGAAAAAACAAGGTATACCAAGTTTGATAAATGTATTTGCATAGATAGATTTCCAATTAAAGATAATAGCAAAAGGCCAAAAACAGGAATTTTTCGTAGGTTACTCGTACACCTTAGATTTATTGCGATTCTAAGTCATTTTGCTGGGGTTTCAGATATTTGTTTGTAAAAACGGAATTAGTTGAGAAAATTCATTGAATCTCGGTATTCATCATTTTTTCAGTAGCTTTTACCCTTTTTACCTTCCGTCACCTTTAGGTAAGGAAGGTATTGTCTTTGGTCAAAAAATTCGGTGGTGAGTTTTTAATGAATAAGCACGTTTTAAGGTCCCTAGAATACGATTTTACTATTTTTACGATGATGTCTGTATGTATGTGTGTGTGTGTGTGTGTGTGTGTGTGTGTGTGTGTGTGTATGTATGTATGTGTGTCCGTGTGTGTGTATGTAACAAAATTTTCGTCTGCGATAACTCTAATACTAGAAATCCAAAAATTATAATTTTTTCGTATTCCTCTTCGTTGCATCCATATGAAGAGCTGATTAGATTTTGGTTATAATTGGTCAACCGAAAGTACCTTCATTTGAAGATTTTAATAGTTTTTCTTGAAAAAACGATGTTAAATATCATTTTTTCACATTTAATGTTATTATAAATATTAAAGAACATTTTATTCTCTATACGATTTGACTGCATTTTATACTTCATATTAAATAGATAGAGTTATAAAATTATAAAGAAATTAAATTTCATAAATTAGCTAGCTATGCTAGAAACAGCTACTATTACTATATTAAGAAAATTCAGATTGAAAGATGTCAGTGTCAATTGACATATTCGTAGTATATTTGTGTTATAATTTTAATCGAAACCTCGAAATATAAGATATTTTTGTTCGAAACTTTCTGTATGGAATTTGTGTAAAATACATATAACTGTCGAAAGGTAATGTACATACAAGAAATTGAGAATCTTTTGCAAGGAACTTTCTCTATGGATTTTATAGAAAATACAAAGGCATTTACGAAAATTCTACCGGTAGGTACCGCATCTACCGACTGTGTAAAAAGTTACCGTGTTCGAAAATTGTACAATATCTACCAGATCCATCTACCGGATTCATGAAGAATCTAATCTCAAAAAAAGGTAGTCATGCAAAGCGAAGCGCGTGCGTTAAAAGTTTGTTAACTATATCAAATTTCTAACCTGTTTCAAATTTTCAATTTTTTTTATAGGTTATGGATCTATCTTATTTACCACTTGCGTTCTTAAAATATCGATTCCGGGAGCTATAACCTGATAAACAGCTGTTTACCAGTAACAGTTCACTGGTAGAATTTTAATAACTGACGGAAGGTAATGTGCTGGCCACATCAGATTTTTTACATTGTAAGTGTTTTCATAATATGCTTGTGGCTGATTCTGGGTTTAACCTATTTCGCTGTTTCCGAATTACAAGCCCGGCCCTTGGAAATAATCTTTCGGATGGCACCGATGCTGGTATGCTGAATAGAAGTCTTGCCATCGAATTCGGGGCATAATAACTTACTTCGTGAGAATGCCACCGCTTTAGAATGTTGGTTTGGGCATCGCATCGTGGGAGTGAAATGTAATTTTTTAACTCTTCATCGAAATCTCTCTTTGGTCTTTTCGTATTGTACAATCCATCATTTCATTTCATTAAAATATTAAGGAAACTGTGCATTTGATTTCACTACGAGTATAATTTCATCGGGCCGGCTCGATGATCGATTCGAAATCGATCTGTGCTTGATCTTGAGATCGAATGCATCTCTATTTGTATACAAATTTTCAAGAAAATAGTTTCTTTTACCTGTCACTTCCTTCTGGCGGTCGTGTTTTTTTTTTTGTATCTCACAGTCACACATAAATACCCCAAGATCCTCTGTTTTCACATACCACCAGAATTTGGAGGTATTTGTATATAAAACTAATTTAAATGCGATATGTGTTGTATAGTGTTTGTGTGCCCAGTCGCCCAGTCACATCCCACATATATGGTTGTAGTCGCCATCACCATCCCTTTGAAGTTAAATATTTCAAATCTAACCACATTTTATTATAAATTTTATACAACCAACTTGTAATAAAATATAAATGTTATCTTCACCAATTTTCCCCCGGATGAATCTAGTTTATCTTCACAACTATGACCCTCAATTTTTCTTCCATTGCGGCACACGCTATATTGGACCCCACATGCAGGATGCAGGGAGATTTGTTATTTTCCCTGGGGCGACAGATACGTCCGCGTCCACATCGGAAGGTTTGCGGTAAGAAGCTAAATGTCTACAAAATGTATCGCACACTTCGGGGACTCCCGTCTCAGATTATTTCCTTTTATTTGTTTTTGTCTTGGTGCTTGGGGAACAAATGAAACTTTATTCTTGGCGTTGTGAGTCAACTGTTAAATTGGATGAATATCGATAATACTTTCCAAAAAGTACAAGATATGCGAAGATTGTAAAGAGAAGTTTAGTTTAAATATTCTGATATTAATAAATAATTATACTATACTAATAGTAATTCAATTATTACCTTTTTAATAAATAATTACAACAATGTCAGTATTGATTTCATTAATCAAGACATTGGTAAAAATAAAAATAAAAAGTACCTGATATATTTATTAATAACTGATTACAACAATGACATGTATTGATTACAATAATTAAAAAAATTATGATTAAAATTGATTCAATACCTATATCTTTTGGTCTCAATAAAAAATTATTCTGATATATTAAATATGTGTATATTAAAGTATCCCTAAGAGCAGTAGCATAAATAATATGTAATTATACAACTTATAAAAAAGTAATCCTAAACAATAACAAAAAATTTATTAAAAATGACACAGCAGCAAATGAAGAAAAATAGTGAAAAGGGTTTAAATCTAGCACAATGAAAACATTTGCAGGTAGATAAGTTCTGCAATAAATCGAATGTGGCCACCACATTACCTTCCGTGACTTCTATGTTTTTTGTATAAACATCATACAGAAAGTTCCTTGCAAAAGATTCTATTTCTTGTACATTACCTTAAGGCAGTTGTATGTATTTTATACAAATTCCATACAGAAAGTTTCTATCCCTATATTTCCAGTAAAATTATAACGTAAACATACTGTCAAGTGCACTTGACACAGACACCTTTCAATTAGAATTTTCTTAATATAGCAGCTGGAGCTGTTACAGCATAGCTGGCTAATATATGATATTTAATTTCTTTATAATTTTTTAACTCTATATCCATTTAATATGAAGTATAAAATGCATTCAAATCATATAAAGAATAAAATATTGTTTAATATTTATAACATTAAATGTGAAAAAAATATATTTAACATCGTTTTTTCAAGAATCGTCAAATGAGGGTACTTCCGGTTGACCAATTATAACCAAAATCTAAACAGCTCTTCATATGGATACAATGAAGAGGAATACAAAAGATTTATAATTTTTGGAATTGTAGTATTAGAGTCATCGCATTAGAAAATTTTGTCACACACACACACACACACACACACACACACACACACACACACGCACACACACACACACACACACACACACACACACACACACACACACATAAATATATATATATATATATATATATATATATATATATATATATATATATATATATATATATATATATATATATACAGACATCATCGTAAAAATAGTAAAATCGTATTCTAGGGACCCAAAAACTCACTACCGAATTTTTTGACCAAATACAATACCTTCCTTACCTAGTAACGGAAGGTAAAAAACAAATTACTAGCTACTTACACGTTTTCCATTAGTAAAAATATTAATAATTATTATTATATTCAACTAAATAATTTATCAAACAGATAGGTAATAGTTGATATTTACATTAACCTTTCAGAAAGGACTGCATATAAACTGTAAATTATGTTTTAGTTTTTATAAATTATTAATACATTCTTTTTAATTCACACTTGTGATTACACAACAAATAAAAGAAATTTTAACTATCGGTGGTCCCTGAGATTGGGTGCGACTTAAATAAATAATTGCTTCTATTAATAGAATTATTTAATAATAAATAATTTTGGATTCTTGCTCTCCCTGCAATGGGTTATCCATACGGAATAGTTATTATCAACGTCTCCGAGTAACGGCAACTTGAATAAAAGTGTTTCTCTGTTTCGGAATTAGAATGTCACATTCTAGCACGCATATTGATGTTAGAAGGACCTTCATTCTTAAACGGTTTTTGGTGATATTTTGTTATGCATGACTATAATAAATACACTAAATTACTAAATATATAAGCATCAGACAATAAAAAGCACAAGTGACCATCACCAACCTAATAATTCTATGAAAAATTTCTCTTAATGGGAATTGTAACATATTTTTATAAAGAAATAATATAAAAGACAGCCTCAACAAAGAAAATAGTATAAAATACACGTTACAGAAAGCATTTTATATACTCGTTCGCCCACTCGCCGCTGCGCGCTTTTGAGCGAATTTGTAGCCTATGCTTTGTAACTTATGTTTTAATATAATATAGGTAATATAATCCAATTCTTATATTACCTCTGAAAAATAAAATATTGTTGTTGACTTTCATGTACTTAATATCGAAACATTTCACTATTTATTATTTATTGGTACATTACAATAAATGAATTACATAAATGGAATACATAAATATCGCACCTTATATTTCAGGTAATATGTAAATATTTAAATTCAACAATGTTGAGTACGCGCGCACATACTAAGGTCAAGACAAAAGTGACTGTCACGAATAATAAATAAATTTGTGGTTGAAAAGTTATTGCAACGATAAAACACAATAAAAAGAAAAAAGCGAAAATTTAAATATAACGAAGTGCATGTACGAGTAGACTGCATTATTTAAATGTTATTAAACATTACATATTCTTTAAATTTATTATTCAGATAGAAATGTAAATTATGATTAACTGTCCAGATCAATTAATAAATTCTGCTGTGAAAATACTTCATTATATATTCAATTAATTATTAAAGAGACAAAATATGTATGAAATAATAATTATTAAAATACATCGGAAAATATCGTTGTTTATATCTCATTATAATATCCATTATGTTCTGCATAATTTATGAATTTGTTCAAGACAGATTGTAAATAATTTTCTATATATAGAAATTTAACTGCTCTACAGTAAATTGTACATTGTTAAGTACTTATTGTATTTCCAGTGTTTATTTACATTTTTTGTATGTTTTGAAATTTTATCAGTTTGTTCTTCATTGCGCAACGCAATATTTATATTCTTTTATCGCCGCATTGTAGTGTTAAATATAAGATAAAAACTTAAAACGCATTTTTTTAATCCTCGCCTTTGTTATCGGTTATCAGAGGGAATAAAATTATAAAAAGACCGATATATCCGTATCGTGAAGTGTTTAATTGCAATAATCAAGTTTAATAATATTCCTTGATAATACCCCTTTCAGGTCAACGAACTTGTTCTGTAAATAGTGATTAAAATAATTATGGAGCTAATCTTTTAGATAAAATTTAAATGACAGGCACAAACTGCGTAGAAGGAAAATTTGAGATTGCTAAATTAGTAGAGATGTAATAACTTTGAAAGTTTTGCTGTTCTTATTATGAAGTTTTAAATTACATTTACATTTTAAAGTTGGCGAGTTGTTATAACAGAAGAGAGATCTTCCTCATTTGATTCTCACATATCGTTATAAAAATTTTGAAATTATGTTATAATACGTTATACAGTATGTTCCGCGACTCGACCGACAAACTTATACCGTATAATCCGGGGGTCATTACGATCAAAAAAATGTTTTATGTCTCACTAAAGTATTATGAACTGTTTATTGCTAGGATACGGTGTATATAAACATATCTATAACAACCGGGGCGGTATATAATGAAAATTATTTTCTTTTTAATTATAATTCATTACAATAATAATAAGGATTGATAACAACAATTAATACATTAATAATTGATTACAACAATTAATATAATAAAAAAACAGCTTTGAAAGCACAACGCAGACATCATTTTTAATTTAATTATAATACTTAAAATTATTTTTAAAAGGGCCTTAAACAGCAATTAACTTTAACCACACATGTAAATAGTAGGTAAGTACGTCGAACTACAGACTGCAAGGTTTCAAATTGATTTTTGACGGATGACAAATTTTTTTGGGGATGATATTTATCCACGTTTGAATTCAGTTTTCATATTATTTACCGTCACATGTGACACATTCAACGCAGTACAAACTCTCTAAAATGTAATAATATTCATAAATAAGTGCATAAGAAATAAAGAACTGAGATCTGTCCTGTGAAAACGAACCTCAAAATATAATACTTACATCTTCTACAGACGAGAATGGAATTATTAGGGGAACATTTATGCGTTTCTCTTCCTCAACTTATTCAAAATAATTTCTTTACACCGTTTCGATAAAATATCTTCCGAAACATTAAATTCACCCATTCCATAATCTCCAAGGATATAGAACGTAGATGTTTTAAAAATAAATAAATGTTGATAATAAACAAAACAATTAAACAACATCCTTAGCAACGCCAAAGCTTAAGCATTTTTGTAATCAAAATTATTATAAATGCAAACTTATTTCACATACTCTAGTGAGACATAAAATCTTGTATGCACCACGAGCGGTACTAGATGATAATGCCCATCGGACGACATCTATCCCTCGGGCCAAAGGCCCTCGGGCTAGATCCTCGTCGCCCTCCTGGCATTATCATCGTCGCAACGCCCTTGGTACATAAAATACTATTATGATCTATATGTGAATTCCTCCTTATTTCGGAGATATCGAAGGAATTTAAAAAAATGATAAAAGAAAATTTATTCATCAATGGATATCTAATTAAGACAAAATTACAGCAACTGTTCAAAATGAGAACCACCATTTTCTAAACATACAGCTATCCTTCGAGACATAGAATGTTGCCAGTTAATTATTGCCAATTCATTTTTTAGAGAATTAGTAGCTTCAACTATACGGTCAGTCAACTCTTCGCGTGTATCTAGTTTACCATTATTATACACACGGGATTTGGGGCAACTCCACAGAAAAAAATGTAAAGGCGACAAGTCAGGTGACCGAGTTGGCCAATGTACAGAATCACATCGTCCGATTCACCTTTCCGGAATATTTTCATTAAGAAACACCGTCATTTGTCTCCCAAAATGTGGTGGTGCCCCATCTGGCGTGCCCATCTCCATCTCTTTCTACACAACGACGTGGGAAAGATCCTGTCTCTCTCAAGCAACGAAAAACGTTTGAAAATGTATGGTGAGGAGCAATGCGAAATGCGATCTGGGTATCGCCTGAGGTACTCCGCAGCTGCAGCACATCCACTTCCATTGCTAAAACCATACACGAAAACCATATCGGCATATTCTGCTTTAGTAAAATGCGGCATAATGGCTGTTGAGGGTGTGTCGAGTTTTCTCAAAATTAAAATATTCACTGCTTTTAAAGGTTTTATTTTAAATACAACACACGAAATAACAAATCTTACTAAACTATACGAACGGATAAATATATTGATTGATGTTAGCTGTTTGAGTAGCTGTTACTAACTAACTTAAAACTAGACAAGAGAGATTTTACAATAATATCGCCTCCAATCAAAAATAAGAAACAACCCCCACCAGAAGGGTGAGTGGAAGAGGAGGGATAGCACAGAGCGACGAGATAGCTCAAGGTCAGCGTACAAAATGCAGAAATGTGGAATTTTAAACAGATGTCTGCTGAACACCTGCAATCGAATATGAAAAATACCCAAACTGGACCTTCCAAGAATAAGTTTGAATAGGTGCAACTGACACTTGGGAGCTTAAATGGTCTCGTCACGAAAACTAAAGTAACTGTACATAAAATATTGTCACACTGAAATTAAACATTTAACAGAATTGCTAAACGAACGAACATATCCCGCCCGCCTTGAAAGATTAGATTTCAACATGAAACACTTCAGACCAAAACACTAGCACTTCACTCTAGGGGCAGGGGACAAAGTTTAACAGCGGGTCTTTTAAAAGTTCCTGCAGATGAGCGCACTGTAGCTGCCCTCACGATGCCGTCGTGTCCAGGATGGACCTTCTCGATGCGTCCCATATGCCACTGTAGAGGAGGGAAGTTGCCATCTCGAATGATGACCAGTTGACCGGGTTGAAGATCCAGGTTGTCCTTGGTTTGCCACTTATTGCGAACCTGCAGGTTAGATAAATACTCTTTCGACCACCGATACCAAAAATGTTGACGTAGGCGCTCAATGTGCTGCCAACGCGACAATCGATTAATGGAGGTTGTAGATAAATCTGGTTCAGCGTTAGAGGTAAGCAAGTCTCCAATCAGGAAATGAGCAGGAGTTAAAGGAGCAAAATCGTTGGGGTCGTTAGAAAGAGGGATCAGAGGACGGGAATTTAGTACAGCTTCGATTTGTACCAGGAATGTGTAAGTTTCTTCATAGGTTAAACAGGCATTTCCTATCACGCGACGAATGTGATATTTTGTTGATTTAACCGCGGCTTCCCAAATACCGCCGAAATGTGGAGCCTTCGGTGGTATAAAATGCCAGTTGATGCTGTCCGAAATCATTGCTGTGATTATTTCATTTTTTGATGAATCTTCAATAAACATGTCTCGAAGCTTACGAAGTTCATGACTGGCCCCAACAAAATTCGTCCCGTTGTCAGAGAATATATCCTGCGGTTTGCCTCTACGCGCCATAAATCGTTTCATAGCACCCAAAAATGCTTCCGTTGTTAAGTCAGTGACAAGCTCGATGTGGATAGCCTTTGTGGCTAAACATATAAATATTGCGCCGTAGGTTTTATGTGTCTTATAATTTCGTTTTCTGTTTTCGCGAACATTTATTGGTCCAAAATAATCTACACCGCATTGTGCGAATGGACGCGATGGTGTTACTCTTTGTTGTGGTAATGCACCCATTATAGGTTGTGTCCCTCGTGGTTTGACCTTAAAGCATGTTATACATTTTCGTGTTACTTGCCGAACTAAGTCGCGGCCTCCTATTATCCAATATTTCTGTCTTATGATCGTAAGAGTTGCTTGTGGGCCGGCATGTAGGTTGTGTGTGTGCTCATATTCCACCAATAATCTCGTAAATATATGAGTTTTGGGCAAAACGATTGGATGCTTCTGTGCAGTAGGAATGGATGCATTATGTAATCGCCCACCAACCCGTATGATTCCATTGTAATCCAAGAACGGGTTAAGTGACAGTAATTTGCTGTTTTTATTAACGCTCTTGTTTTGCTTTAAATTGTGTACTTCATCTGCGAATGAAGATGCCTGAATTATTTTTAATAAAGCATTTGTAGCAGAGCAAATCTCGGATATTGATAAGGGACCTTTGGTTCTCTCAGAAGGGTTTTTTAATTTTGTATTGTTAATAAAGCGTAAACAATATGCTGTGACATGAGTTAGTTTGGAAAATTGCGAAAATTTGAATATCTCCTCGCTGCTATTTGAAGCGTGTGTAATGATTAATGCGTTTGTACGTTGTTCCGGCATCTCATGCTCATATTTCAATGAATTTGATTGACTTACATTTTCTGAGTAATCGCTAAGCAACCATGGCGCCCCATGCCACCATAAGTTGGAATTTAATAAAGTTGCTAACTTACTACCCCTTGAAATCAAATCTGCTGGATTGTCGTGAGTTTTCACATGATGCCAGTCGTTTGGGTTTGAAAGATCTTGAATCTCTCCGACGCGGTTCGCAACAAAGGTTTTCCAATTGCGTGCTGTTGATTTGATCCATGCGAGTGCTATTGTAGAGTCAGTCCAAAAGAGAATGCGGTCAATTTTCCGACCTAATGCATATGCTACCTTCTTCATGAGTCTTGCGAGTACAAGTGCACCACAAAGCTCCAACCTAGGAAGTGATATGTTTTTTAATGGAGCTACTCTGGACTTGGAGCATAATAGAGTGCTGGAATGCTGATTCTGGCTATTTGTAACACGGACATAGATACAAGCACCGTAAGCACGCTCGCTGGCATCGGCGAAACCATGTAGTTCTATATGAATATCGTCTTCTATCGGAACCACGCAGCGCGGAATATGAAGAGCACTTAAATCGCTTAATTGTTTCTCGAAATTAATCCATTGAGTGTGTATTGCGACTGGTACGGATTCATCCCAGGTGATTTGACTTTGCCATAATTGTTGTATTATTATCTTTGCCGTAGTGATGATAGGTCCGATTAATCCAAGGGGATCAAAAATTTGTGAAATGTTTGACAAAATTTTTCTCTTGGTGATTTTGGTATTCGTGTGATATTCCGGTTGCGAGAACAAAAAAATGTCATCGTGAGCGTTCCACTGGAGTCCAAGAGTGCTGACAGTTTGGGTTTTATCCAAATTAATTGTGCTTAATTCAGAATTATTCATGATTTCTTGAACATTAGAAAACCATTTTCGCAAAATGAATCCTCCCTTGGCAAGCATTTGACAAAGTTCTTGTTGAATGTGAACTACTTCTTCCTTTGAATCAGCACCGGTTAACATGACAAAGTTCTTGTTGAATGTGAACTACTTCTTCCTTTGAATCAGCACCGGTTAACAAATCATCCACATAGAAGTCGCGAAGCGCTATTTCCGAACCCACGGAATAATTGTTTTGCTCAATTTCAGCTAAACGACGGAGAGCACGAATAGCTAGGAAAGCAGCTGATGCTGTGCCGTATGTGACTGTTGCGAGCTCGTAGGTTTGTATTTCGTCAGTTGGGTTGTCTCGCCACAAAATGCGTTGGAGATGTCTTTGCGAAGGATCGATGAGGACTTGTCGGTACATCTTGGCGATGTCTGCGGTGATGGCGTATTTATGCATTCGAAAACGTAGAATAATGGAAACTAAATCTTGCTGTAATACAGGGCCTACCATTTGAATATCATTGACAGAAATGCCTGATGAAGATTTAGCGGAGCCGTCAAAGACCACCCGGAGTTTAGTGGTTAAACTTGATTGCTTTATGACCGCATGGTGTGGTAGGTAAAAGGCTGGTGAAGTGTTGCATTGAATGTTTTCTGGAGAAACAAGAATCATGTGCCCGAGTTCGACATATTCATGTATAAAAGTTTTATAAGAATCTTTCATATCTTGATTTCTATGAAATTTGCGTTCAAGTGCAAATAAACGTTTTTCAGCTTGAGCTCTTGATTCACCTAAAGATGAGATACTGTTTTCCTTGAAGGGAATTTTAACGATGAAACGACCGTCTTCATTTCTGTGATGTGTGCTTAGAAAATGTTCTTCACAGGAAATTTCTTCTGATGAAAGGTAATTTTTGTCAGAGCATTCTTCTATGTTCCAAAATTGCGTTAATTTTTCATTTAGCAAAGAATCAACAGAAAGATTGCACGTACTACTTGGCGGACTCAAATTTGACGTTGTATGCCCTGAAACAATCCAACCTAGCTGGGTTTTTTGAAGCAATGGTTGTTGTTTTCCTTGGTTTATTTGCCCAACGCAGAGAAGATCCCAAAATAGCTCGGCGCCGATTAGGAGGTCAATTGAGTTTGAAATATAAAAGTTCGGATCAGCTAATTTGATATTCTTCGGTATGTTAATTTCATTAGCATTAATTGATTTTACTGGGAGTTGCTCTGTTATACGATCGAGGATTAAACAATCAGCTCGCCTTTTATAAGAATTGTAGCAAGATTTAATAATCACAGTGGTTTTTGAACATACATTTGACTGTGTTTGATTTATGCCTGACAACGGAATATTTACCGGCGTAGTTGGTAAATTCAGGCGTTTAGCGAACGACTTTGTTATAAAACATGATTGAGATCCAGAGTCGAGTAGCGCGCGACAGTGATGATTGTTGCCAGCAGCGTCAGAAATGTTTACAATAGCCGTAGAAAGTAAAACTTGTGGCGCCCTTAAAGAAGCGTGAAAGGAAGGAGTAGGTGTTGCCTCTTGTGAGCAATTCGATTGTAATGCAGGATTCCCGCTCGTAACAGGTGGATCTTCTTGTGGGCGATTTAAATGAAGTAGCGTGTTATGCTTTTCTTGGCATTTACGACAGGAACCGGAAGAGCAAAATTTTACACTATGTCCCTTTCTTAAGCAATTCATGCATAAATTTCTAGATTGTGCTTCTTTTATGCGATCTTCTATTGTAAGGCCTTTGAATTTCATGCAGTTATAGATGGAGTGATCCTTATTGCAGAATGTACAAAACATTTTGTTTGCCGCGCCATGGTTGCTTAGTAAACATGTCTGCCGTTTCTGATTATTTGAATTTGTAACTTTGTTTGCAGGGATGGCAGGTTGATTTTTCCGAGAAATTACTTCTAGAATTTCACATTTTTTCGTTAAAAAGGTGGTTAGCTCTTTTAAGGTTGGTATTTTGTCTTTGCTTCAAGAAGACTCCCATTCCTTAATTGTTGTTGAATCTAATTTATTTGAAATTGTGTAAATAATGAGGTCATCCCAACTGTCAGTTGGCCGCTCTAATGATTTTAAAATACGAATATGTTTTGTGACACCATCTACTATTTGACGTAATATAGCATGGTTTTCTTTGATTAGTACCGGTAAATCAAAAATAGACCGAATATGCTTATTTATGATAAGTCTTTTGTTGTCGTAACGCTCCTTGAGCATTTCCCACGCGCAATCGTAACTTTTGTCTGTTATTTCCAATGAGGAAAGAATTTCAGCCGCTTCGCCAGTAAGTACTGATTTTAAGTATTGCAGTTTTTGAATCTTGGATAAAGTTTTATTTGAATTGATTAAAGACTCAAAAGAATTGTAAAAGTCGTACCATTCTTGATAATTTCCCGTGAATTTTGGTAGGTTAACTTCTGGCAAACGTAGAGAGTTACGAAATGATTGCGAGTCTGAATTCGTGGAGTTTTGTTTAATTATCTTCTCGGCTTTACTGTTTAACTGGTAATATAGATTTTCGAATTTCTCTCTTTCTTTTGTTGCTTTATCAGAACCTTCGTCTTCTTCCAGTATTTCTATTTGATCTTGAATATCATTATATTGTGAGAGAAGTGGCTTGAAATTAGATCTTCGCTCTTGCAATTCTAAAATATCTACGTTATCGTCTTGGAGTGAATCGATGTAGGATTTAAATCGCGTGAGTGCCCATTTGATAGTGCCTCGTTTGGCTTTAAGTTGTTTGTTTTCATCCGCCATAGCCGTAGTAAGGGAATAATAAGAAAGGTAGACAAAAATAAGAGAAAGGATGATTGGAGACTAACCTGGTGGTAGACTCGCCGAAGAAGTGAACTGCGTCTGGTGAATTGTGGACCGCTGCTGCACAGGCTCTCCTAGTTGGCACTTTGGACCGCTGCTGCACAGGCTCTCCTAGTTGACACTTTTTATCGCTGCTTCACATCTGGTTCGAAGGACCATGTTGAGGGTGTGTCGAGTTTTCTCAAAATTAAAATATTCACTGCTTTTAAAGGTTTTATTTTAAATACAACACACGAAATAACAAATCTTACTAAACTATACGAACGGATAAATATATTGATTGATGTTAGCTGTTTGAGTAGCTGTTACTAACTAACTTAAAACTAGACAAGAGAGATTTTACAATAATATCGCCTCCAATCAAAAATAAGAAACAACCCCCACCAGAAGGGTGAGTGGAAGAGGAGGGATAGCACAGAGCGACGAGATAGCTCAAGGTCAGCGTACAAAATGCAGAAATGTGGAATTTTAAACAGATGTCTGCTGAACACCTGCAATCGAATATGAAAAATACCCAAACTGGACCTTCCAAGAATAAGTTTGAATAGGTGCAACTGACACTTGGGAGCTTAAATGGTCTCGTCACGAAAACTAAAGTAACTGTACATAAAATATTGTCACACTGAAATTAAACATTTAACAGAATTGCTAAACGAACGAACAATGGCTTAAATTAATAGGACAGCACAAAAATCATTCATTTGTCAAACATACGTTCATTGTCAATTCAATTATTACTTTTTTTAATTCCTTCGATATCTCCGACACAAAGAGGAATTGACCTATAGGTCATATAATATTTTTTTATCGTAATGACCCCCGGAATATATGGTATAAGTTTGTCGGTCGAGTCGCGGAACAACCTGTATACTCGGATATGTATGTTATAATAATTCAAAACATTTCGCCTATGTGCCAAAAAACTCTAAAGAATAGTTATTTACGATAAAAGTGGGATATAGACATTTATTAACGCACATAATGAGAATTGTCCTACCAAAATCTATCACCATATATCATATCGCACCCATTTTAAATATTTAATAGCCTTCTTATCCCATTGAGTGTTTTAATGAAATTTATTACCATACTAGAATTTCATTACCGCACTCATTGGGATAACAGGGCTATTACATATCTAAAATGAGTGCGATATAGTATAACCTATCCCACGGTGATATATAAATAAAATTATAGTTTTGAAATGATGAAATAGCATTTCAATTAGAGCGGTTAGAACCTAAGAAGCTCCAATTTCAAATGTTAAAAATATATTCAGCTGTAGTAGATAGTATAGGTATTAGCTACTAATTATATATTAACTAAATAGGTTTTATTATTCGAGATGTATGATTTATATAAATGATCTGATTAAGCACACCTATTATTTTGCGCAGCGTATTTTTCATTTTTTCCTCTGACGTAAAGTACGTACTCACTAATTTGTTTTATTAAATTGAAATTAAATAAATAAAAATATTACTTTTACTACTACTTCTTACTTCTATGTATATGCATAAGTTTGAACGTTTGAAAATATGTTTTGAACACAAGGTTATTGAAAATATAGGAACTAATGGCAATATCTTTGTTATTGATTTTAGATCTATAGTTGTACCTAATTATAAAGAAAGTTGGGGGCGAACTTATACGAGTATGTCATATTTTGGTGTGAAAAAGTCTTGTATTCTACTTCCGGTTTCGCCGTTTCGCCGAAAAAGATATCTTCGTTCATTATTAAATGCTTTGCGTTTTTAAGTGGAAATGTTACCCCTGTACTAAAATATGAAGCGAAAATTCAAATAAATTGCTCCTGTACTAGAACTATTAACATTTTTAGAATAATTATTTGAGATCCAACTTAAATGTTTAAATCGTAGAAATGGGCTTTAGTATCCAGGACAAATTTATGTAAACGAAGAAAGAATTGTGAAAAATTCATGGACCTCGCCGGGATTCGGACCCAGAGCCTTCCAATAGCCATTAACATTTTTAAAAATTCAACACGCGGCACGCATACTTCCAATATTAACCTGCACTTTAAAACAAAAATTATTGAAATCAATTAGTATTTGACTTTAATATTAATGGCAAAATGAGAAATGCTACTGAATTTTATCATTAAAATCAAAGTCCAATAGTAAGGTAAAAATATATCTTCAATTAAAGGTTGTGCAAATGTAAAAATTGAAAAATTAACTGAATGAATTTTTGGTGAAAATGAAAGTATTTGGCATGTCTGAAAAGCTAATTTGTACGTAATATTTGTATATTTATTTAAAAAATCTGATGTGGCCAACACATAACCTCTCGCCAGATATTTTACCTGGTTGTACACATAAAACGAAAAATATTTTTAAATAGAAATACATATATTCATGTCTCACTACAAAATAATTATCACATATATTTGCAAAGTCTATGGGATATTTTAAAATAAATTATGTACAATACATACATTTTCTTTATATTCAATATCCTGAAATTTTATTTTTCTACAAATATTTTTGACAGTACCATTTATGTGTCAATTACAAACATTTGAATTTCTTGCCTTGTAGTAGTTTGATCTGAGATTTTTTACATCAAATTATTTTATATGCCTTTCTTTATCTCTAAATCTATAGAAGATATAATAATGAATTTATATTTATCGAATAAAGAATTTAACGTTCTTTAATATAAGTATTTACATAAATTTTCGATAAATAATATTTAGATGATTTTTTTCTTGTAACTACTACTTCCGGTTGTCCAATTGTTACCAAAACTGACTGGACTCTTCCCATTATTGTTAGATTAAGGAATCCGTAGTTAAAAATGTCGTAAGTCTTATAGTATTTGAGATATAGTGAATCCAACATCCACACACACACACACACACACACACACACACACACACACACACACACACACACACACACACACACACACACACACACACACACACACACACACACACACACACACACACACACACACACACACACACATCCATACACACACACATCCACACACACACACACACACACACACACACACACACACACACACACACACACACACACACACACACACACACACACACACACACACACACACACACACACACACACACACACACACACACACACACACACACACACACACACACACACACACACACACACACACACACACACACACACACACACACACACACACACACACACACACACACACACACACACACACACACACACACACACACACACACACACACACACACACACACACACACACACACACACACACACACACACACACACACACACACACACACACACACACACACACACACACACACACACACACACACACACACACACACACACACACACACACACACACACACACACACACACACACACACACACACACACACACACACACACACACACACACACACACACACACACACACACACACACACACACACACACACACACACACACACACACACACACACACACACACACACACACACACACACACACACACACACACACACACACACACACACACACACACACACACACACACACACACACACACACACACACACACACACACACACACACACACACACACACACACACACACACACACACACACACACACACACACACACACACACACACACACACACACACACACACACACACACACACACACACACACACACACACACACACACACACACACACACACACACACACACACACACACACACACACACACACACACACACACACACACACACACACACACACACACACACACACACACACACACACACACACACACACACACACACACACACACACACACACACACACACACACACACACACACACACACACACACACACACACACACACACACACACACACACACACACACACACACACACACACACACACACACACACACACACACACACACACACACACACACACACACACACACACACACACACACACACACACACACACACACACACACACACACACACACACACACACACACACACACACACACACACACACACACACACACACACACACACACACACACACACACACACACACACACACACACACACACACACACACACACACACACACACACACACACACACACACACACACACACACACACACACACACACACACACACACACACACACACACACACACACACACACACACACACACACACACACACACACACACACACACACACACACACACACACACACACACACACACACACACACACACACACACACACACACACACACACACACACACACACACACACACACACACACACACACACACACACACACACACACACACACACACACACACACACACACACACACACACACACACACACACACACACACACACACACACACACACACACACACACACACACACACACACACACACACACACACACACACACACACACACACACACACACACACACACACACACACACACACACACACACACACACACACACACACACACACACACACACACACACACACACACACACACACACACACACACACACACACACACACACACACACACACACACACACACACACACACACACACACACACACACACACACACACACACACACACACACACACACACACACACACACACACACACACACACACACACATCCATACACACACACACACACACACACACACACACACACACACACACACACACACACACACATACGGACATCATCGTAAAAATGTTATAATCGGATTCTAGGGACCTTAAAACGTGCTTATTCATTAAAATCTGGATTTGCGATTTTTAGCATGAATACAATACCTCTCTTAGCGAGAGGTAAAAATCAACGTCGATATCGCTAGATTTGAGGATTTTTACACACCAATAAGTAGTTAAGTTCTTTCCAACAATTGGTTCAAAATTGAAAATAATAAAAAAAAATTATTAGTTCCTATTTTTTCAATCATCCTGTGTAGACAAAGAATATTTTGCATCTGTTTTTATTTTATTGCACAGGTCTTTATGATAAAGTTTTGCTATGCGTAGTATGAGAAACAAAAACTAGGACCAATAATTTATATCAAATGTATCCATAAACAAAACACCACCCAAACAAAAATCAGTTATCACAGATTTGCAATACACAATACAAATATTTTCATCCTCCCTAAATATGTATCATCCCGGGGCTAAAAAACAAACACATCAGTTTCACCCTGATGCTTCAATCACAGAAACAGTTACATAAACAATATCCCAAGTTGGCTGTGCTGGGCATCACGGGCCGGTCCACGTGTTGTGGCACTATGTCGGGGATGTTATCTCAAAGGGTTGTTTACCGGTCGTCGCAAGTTATTGCAAGTGACAACTCGCTGGAGAGCCGCAACCGCACGTCATCGATATGATATGGATAGTGATGTGGATAAGTGTGTTTGAAATGTGGATAAGTTTGTTTGAAATATGTTGTTTTGTTGGAGGCTGAAATGCTGAACTTTATTGAAATAACCGGTGGGATTCGGATAGCAACAATGTTATATCAGACTCAAAAATATGGAATGGAAATAGAATTTATAATCAATGTGAATATTTTAAATTAGAATGGTTAGCACGTGGATGGGAATCAACCAAGCATCAAATGCTTGTTATAGATAGTTTCTTCAAATAACTAGGAAGTTGATACGAATACGAGTACGACGACTACGCTAGAATTATTAAGAATAATAATAATAATAATAATAATAATAATAATAATAATAATAATAATAATAATAATAATAATAATCTAGCAAAAATTAGGGCTGTTTGTTAGCGCTAGATGCATACTGAACGGTATTTATTTTGTTGAACCTAACGAGTGAACGCAGATTAAAGTAAAACATATCAAATAACTATTAACTGACAGTTCTACCTGTTTTGTAATGAAAACTCAAATACTTCATTTTTCAATGAATCTAATATTATTACTTGAACTGTTAGAGGATGTACTTTCTTGTATTTTGACAATTTGTAAACTGATCCTTATGTATTCCGTTACAGAAGATTAGAATTGTACTCAATACCAGGAGGAATTTAAAATGACCTTAGCAACAGAATTCGAGGATGTTTTAAAAAAAATAATACCGCAAATTCTAGTTCGTTCGTCTCAGATGTAAGCAACCCCCGAGTCAGAATTACTGTTACAGGATATTAAAAATAATCCTGTTTCATAGAATTGTCAGACTAAATAGTTTAAAGATCAAAATATTTTGTTGTTATCAACATAAACGAAAAATGTTTAAAATAATTTAAACGCACCCCTGTTTTATATTCAGTTACCCTAGTCGGCTATCTATTTTCAGCCAGACATAGTAATGTATTTCTGTACTTTCCTAGTCCAGTATTTAAATGGGTTCATGCAAAATTTTCATACCTGACTATTTCGTACAATTCTATTCTTCTCTAGGGTTTCAAAAGAAACCACATCTATAAAATAATTTAAACGTCAATTTCATTCGTTAGTCACACCATACATACTTAACCTCGAAATTAAAATAAAACGTACCTAAACACAATAAAATAATACCAAAGGAGACGCGTGCAGCTCCCTATCATTTTGCTAGATGTCTTAGTGAAATATTTCTCGCTAGCTATTTCTTCTAGTGTTAGATTAGGGGTAGATTTTAGCCCGACTGAACGCAAGCAATATCAGTCATCGCTTTAGCTAAAAAGTTTCTATATCGTAATTTTTTTAAGAATTAAGTTTTTCCGCCTAATATTGAAGTATTGTAACTGCATTATGAGGAAACGCATTTTCATGATTTAACATATGGGAACTGTCTTCTGTACTTAATTACATTTACCAGTCACTTCTAAAGAATAATGCTCTCTGATTAATTCCATATTTTCACACACAATGATATTTTAAAGAAATGATAATCTAATTGAATTCTAACCAACTTAGCTTTCGCAACTCAATTTAATATGGCATAAGTAAATAATTGTTTAAAATTATATTACGGTGTATAAATACTATAGGTGTGAGAATTTTTAAATGTATTTTTTTAATTTTTGGTGTCGGCGATAAATAAACCGTCATTCTGTCCTTATATGCAGGTTATAATTGTAACAGGCGTGAACTCGAATCATACTTTTCGTTTAGGTTTAGGGTTATTCCCGTTAAGCTAATACATACTTTTATTATCACCGTTTTCTACCGACTGTCAATACCTCTCGGCGGGCTACTAAGCATTTATTTATATACAACTTGCGACAAATCGCACAATTTCTATTGACAACCGGTATTTTTATAGTTTCTGCCAACTGTAACTTATGAATTTCCGAATATAACATCGATGACAATACAGATAGCCCTTTGTCTATATATAACATGTATGTCAATCGATATATAATCTTTAATCGAGAGTTCCAAATGATTCGAATCCCTTTTCCGGTAGTATGTAAACAGGCAGATGTTTACACACCTCTAATCACGTATATGCAGGACATATATGGCCATTTGGGAGCGATTTTACATAGGGATAAAGGTACTTACATCCTTAGTCACTACATTGGACTCCACTAGTTTTCACTGTTATTTAGGATTTATTTTAATTAATACCAACACCATGTAATTTAAGGTTAATATATTAATAACTAAACATGATTGGTTAAACATTCAAATACTGTTTGGCGATTATGACAACGAACAATGACGTTTAGCGTATATCCATACTTGTTCTTTACACAAGCGACTGCAACATCGCTTGGGAGCCGCATAAATGCCTACTCAAGAATCAGTCTTCGGCGAGAGAGTTTCTAAACGATTAATGCTGCCTTTTCTAAAACTCATCTCTACGTCTCGTCTAAGTTGAATTGCGTGTCTTTATATTTTGCAACATTTCCCAATGTTACATAATATTCTTGATGTAAGATTACAAGTTAAACGTTATTTTTGAATTTGACCTATTTGGTGATGATGATATAATTACGTCAACATTAAAGTAAAATAATTTAATTTCTGTTATGGAATTTTTATTGATTCACAATAATTAATTCCTTTGTCATATGTTACTTTATTCTTTACTATAAATGAACTACAAGCATATACGTTTCAAGTTATTAATAATGCAATTACTTTCTATGCTTTTCTCTTTTGATATTCATAAGAGCATTTAATATCAATAATTAAATCAAAAAGCTATAAACGCACCAGTGTCGCATCCATTTATTACAAAATATAATCTAATAAAAATGATATTAACTCTAGTAAAAATTTTCTTCTTTGTGCAATGAGTTCTCCGATTAATCATAGCTTCGAAATTGAATCCATCCCTTAACGTGTGGGAACTAACAGAGCAATTCCCTTCAGCCCTTAATCACTGGGTGCAAAACATTTAACCATAACATGGCACAGAGCGTTCGTCGCTGAGCGAAAATTCACCACCCCTGTTGAAAAACTACTCTCTGTACATGGACACGAACAATAGGGTTCCATCCACAGGGCAGTCAGGGTAAGGGCGGTAATCAGCTGCAAACCGCACGCTCGTACATTCGCATGAGTGTAAATACATCATACAGGGTTTCGCAAAATGTTGGCCAGAAAGAGGTGATCATTAAAGATTTAATTATTTTTTGTTACATTGTTTCACTAGCGGGATTCCACGATTTTTTAAATTTATTTACATGTTAATATTGAGGAAAAGAATTTAGATCTCAATTTTTTATTTTCTCCTATAAATTGTTACTAAGTTTATATGAATCTAAGTTTACAGGCAGTTTTGAAAAAACCGTTTTCAAAAGGGTTTTAATGTTGAAATAGCCGTGTATACAGTGTGAAAACGGTTTTCAGTTACCTATCCAAACTGAACTGAAGACTAAAATTCATGGGTTTGACTTGAAAACTAGTTTGAAAACGACTCATGTAAACACGTGAAATTCAGTTTCGATATTGCGCATGCCCGCATGCGTACACGTAGTACGTAGTATAATGTTTCTGCCATTGTTTTGTGTGTATTACTATGTATTACTAACCTACAAATAAACTGACAGTTGTATAATTTTTGTGCGTAGTGGTACGAAGCAAAATATTTGAAATAATAGCAAAACGACATATTTGGAGTGAAGTGGATCGGTCACATATATCAACCAAATAGGTACGCATGTGTCGAAATTGATTTCAAACCAATCTGTGGACTTGTTTTGAAAATTGAATGTAAACAGTTTCACGTAAATTTTGACTGAAAACTGAAACCATTTTCAAAACTGCGTGTGAACTTAATAATGCAGGTTTGAAACCGTTTTAAAAAGGTTTTAAGTTTGAAAATGCCATGTATAACAGTTTCACGGATGTAATTTTCTTTCGAGCATCGGACTAAGCTTCTTCTTCTTCTTCTTGGTTGGCTCAAGTTCCCCCAAACATGTATTAAGGCACTACCTGCTGCTTTTAATCGATGCTTTATCCAACTTTAAATAAGCAGCATCCGTTGGTACAGTTATGGCTAAAAAATTAGAACAAGGGCAGAATTTTAATTAAGGATGTTTTGGAACATGGACATACAATTACATCAGACTACTAGTATGCCAATTCAATTTCAAAACGGCTTGAATATATCAAGGAAAAAAGACTGGAGAAATTGTGCAAAGGATTTTATTTCATCAGGACAACGCTTCTATCCACAAGCGCCATATTGCCATGGTTGCTACTCAAAATGCAAGTTAATAAATAGTAGAGTTAAATAATCTAACAAATACGTCACGCGCAAAAAGTAATCAGTGTCTTTTTATTTGGTATTTTAATGTACCTATTAGAATCACACTGAAGTTACATCATGCGTATCATGTCACATCACCAGGTTAACATGTAACAGCAGAATATCACGTTTTTATTTTCTATAAATTTACACGTACCTATACTTTTTTTTTGGCATTTTGCTTCTCTTCATGTTTGAAAATGGATGAGATTTTAATAGAAAAAGTCAAGTTACTTGAAATTACGAGTACCTATCTATATAGCAGTACTCTTCATTGCGCAATAATGTTTCAATATGTGCTAGCACCGATTAGGAAACTATCGTTTTCTGCATGAAAAAATGAACATGCGGACAAGACCATTATTCTAGCCATTTTCGATAGTTTTTCTTTGACATTATTGATAAATCATGTATATCAAGAATACTGCATACGGGAAGGCGACTCCCTTTTAACTTTTTCATTATAAGTAATGGAAAAAAATTGCTCATATGAAAGTTTTATTATTTTAAATATATTATTTAATGGCAGATGTAGATATTTTTTATAAAGTCAGGTTTACAAGAACGACTATCAACTTTTATTTTTTAAATCGCAATCTATAATTATCTTACTGAATATAAACCCCAAATTTTTCTTTTTTCAACGATATAATAGTGTGTATATCAGAAAAGTGAAAAAAAAAATAAATAAATAAGAATTGAATCATCAGAATTTATTTCTTTCAAATATTCTAGGTGGCTATGTGAAAATTTAATATAAAAGTTAATTTAAAAAAATATAATGTGTCCAGCACATTACCTTCCGTCAGTTTTATGTATTTTATACAAATGCCATACAGACAGTTTCTTGCGTCATATTCTATATTTCCAGTACATTGCCTTCCTTCAGTTTTATGTATTTTGTACAAATTCCATACAGAAAGTTTCTTGGAATTGATTCTATATTTGCAGTAAAATTATAACACACCACCGAATGTTTCGACCAAAGACAATACCTTCCTTGCCTAAAGGTGACGGAAGGTAAAAATAATTTAAAAATTAAATTTCATAAAGCAACCAGCTGTGCTATAACCATGGAAATATCTACTATATTAATAAAATTCTGATTGACAAATGTCAGTGTCAAGTGCAATTAACATAGTATGTTTGTGTTATAATTTTACGGGAAATATATAAAATCTCTTACAAGAAACTTTCTGTATTGAATTTGTACAAAACACAGAACTGTCGGAAGGTAATGTGCTGGCCACATCTGATTTTTGTATTTGTCATGGATCCAAGCTCTTCTTGATTTTAAATTTTCTTTATTGAGAATTGTAACATGATAAGCCGTGACCTAGTATATTTCTAATTGTATCTCAGTTTAAATTTGTCAACGTGATAGCTTGTGAGCTTACCAACACCAACCTGTTCCATCTTTTACTATTTATTATTGACATACATGAAATAGTTTGAATTCTCCCTAAAAATTAAATTCCTTTCCGTATCATGGTCCACTTATGCAGAATCACTGATCAACCCTCCGTTCGGTGCGGCTGGGTGCACAAGGGTTAAAATGAACGTTTTTCTGCGGCAGCGTTGCAAATGTCGATCATCCGCAACGGCTGGATATTGAAACGTGATTGATTTTAGTCGCGTGCGCAAGCGAAAGCTGTCTGTCTGCCGCATGCCACGCTACGTGCCACATGGGTGTCACGCCGAGACACTAATGTGACAGATCGACACACAATTCTTACATAATCAATTTACCATCATATCCAAGGGAGATTTTGTTAAGTTGTATATAATAACTTCGATTACATAATTTTGAATATTAATAATATATAATGTAACAATTTTTATTAACGTTTCTTTTGCCATAAGATTTTTTAATACAAGCGGAGCGAGTTTATAAAAAACGAGTATCTCAAGAGATTATAAAACGAGTCACATACTACATTTTTTCTACGACTGCCAATTAAGATAGCAGAAATACAGGAATACACTTTTTAGGTTACTTATTTTTTCAGAATGACAAACTTTTCCTCATTGTATGCACAAGTGCCATGTATGGCCGATCCGAAATCTGCAGAAAGTCACTTCAGCCCGTGCATAATGAACCAGCTGTTATTTATTTTTACCTTTATGTCGTGTCCAATACGTTTGTCCCTAAAGAGAACCAAAGCTTATCCAGGTGCAGGTGTATAACATATACATATATAGGTAAAAGAGTATAAAAGTATCCGCTATGGTGTTCTTTGGAGGCTATCTCGTGAGGTACCGTCTGAAATGGATTAACGCAATAGTATGTTAAAGAGCGAGTTTTTAAGACCTTTTTTTGCGCGAGTCAAAATTTAGAAAACTACCCCTGGCTTGTTTTCTAAATGATAAGTGCGAAAAAAGTCATTTATACAATTTTTTATATTTTGTATCTTTTATATATTAAAATATTTTTAAAAAACTGCTATATTAAACCGAGTTGATTTAGGGAAATTTGTTTGTGTACCGTTGTAGTTGGTAACATTCGATTGAAATTTATTAAATTATTTGAAAGTTTATGTCAATTATGATTTACGAATATAAGTAAATGACATCTAGTTCCAACCTTAAAACAAATACGATACGCAATTGGGTTTCGTAATGAACACATTATGAAAGAGCTAAAGCAAGATGATGGATGTGTCAAGATGAAAACGAGAAGGACGCCCATGGGATGGTGAATACAATATACAACCGATTATGCAAGTCTCTAAATATTCGGTTCTTCAAATATCTGTAAATTTAAGTTTAAAATTTTGAGCCGGATTTGAATTCGAATCTTCATGTAATAGAATGTGTTTCTTACCTAAATTTAGCTGTATCGGGTACGTGTGATAAAAGCTATTGTTCTTTTTACCTATTATAATTCTGAAAACAAGCAATATTATTGTCAGTGGATGCTAGTAGTGAAAGATCAGAAATCGAAACATCAGAAATATGTATGCCGGCCATCATCTTACGACTGCATCAAACCTAGTGTTGCCGCGAGACGAGAAACGCCGAGAATTAATCCACTCTCGTCTCGTCATAATAACGAGTGCCACTAATTAAAACTGATTATTTTACTGTCTGGTATTTAAATGATTAGGTATAAAAAATACGCAATATCATGGGCTTATTAATCGTTGCTGGGCGTGTCAATCTGTTTTGTACGCGATATTGGTAACTATAATTATATATTCGTATAGTGCGGGCACTTGAAGCTGGTGTGTAGAGTACACCATAGGTATCACTTACCCAAAATAACTTTAACATGAATAAGTAAATATGACATATGACTGTAAATGAAGAGACAATTCAAATATTTATATATACCGATGAATATTTTGTTCTTTTATAGGTATACTTATCTTTTAATTGGAATTTTTTTAATAAAAGTATATTCGATATCTCGACTTTCCACTCTCGTCTCGAGCAAATATCGGGCGCTTTTTCTTATCTCGTCTCGAATTGTCGAGACGAGAATAAGGGGAATCTCGTCTCGAAAATTCGAGAAATTTGAGACGAGATCTCGCGACATTACTAATTAAACCGAAATTCCTAGACTCTAGATTATCTAATAAACAGGTGTTCATTTCTGAGATCCAATGTTCATAATCGAATCTGAGATTCAATACTAATATCCGAATCCAAGATCATATATTCAGATCCGTATCAAAATTCCGATTTTCAAATCCAGATTCGAGATCCAAGAACCGCTACTGAAATCTAAATCTAAGCTCCAGATTGACGATATTGTATCGAAACGAAATGTCAAATGAGTTGTTAAATATAACTGTAAAAATTTCGATAAGCACTTTTAATCTGTAGTTACGACATTAAATACAGTTGTGCAACTAGCCATAAGACGTCCATCTTACGAGGGTATATTGAATTTAGATTCATCAGTAAAGAGGTAGCCTCGCAGAGTCTCAGTTGCTATCCTTGATGATACTGGGCAAACAGAATTCGTGCTCTTTTATCGTTCCTAGTTAAATAAGGTACTTTAAAAGGAATCCTGGAGGATAAATGTTCTTTACGAAGTCAATTTTGTACTGCTGATCAAAAATTCCGTTCCGTTACCAGTTGTACAAGAGACCTTTTGAGATGTAATGGAGCTCTTACATGAGGCCTGAAGTCTTAAAAATTGGTCTTCATTGGATGTTGTTGCCCTTCGTCGACATTGTACAATACGTCTAGTTAAAAAACTGGTCTCCTGAAATCTCTTCTATGCCCTCTAGATAACTGCTTGAGAAATTCCTAGACGTCGAGCTGCATACTTCTGTGTTCTCCCTTCTTGGGCAAAATTATAGCTTCATATAATTCAATTTAAAATTAAATGTCTTCTGTGACATCTGTTATAATGCGCAGCTTAAAATTTTACCGATACTTTACTTCTATATTCTAGTAAACGCTTCACAAAATATCGAAATATACTAAATTTCATTCTTGTTTTGCCTGTGTTTTGATAAATACCAGTATGGACAGGAAATGACAACTAAAATTAATAAAACAAGTTCATATGTGCAAACAATATACAAACCAACTTAAATTGTCGATTTGGGCATTCTAATTATCTTGAAACAAAAGTTATGAACAAAAAATCTGGTGTGGCCAACACAATATGTTTGGATTCGCGAATTTTACTCTAATTTTGGCTGTTTATTTTTTAAAATATAGTCTAATCTAATCCAAGTAACTACTTTTTTGATAATAAAATGAAGATTACATTTTAAATATCGGGATAGAATAGAATTCACTAATCCAAAAGTGAGGATTACCTTAAACTTTTTTGTGAATCGTTAATTTTTAATAATTTAATCCAAATACATACCTACATATTTACTTATGCTAGAAACTGTATTGAATTCCTTTCCTATTGTTCTACTTACATTTTTCTTTTTAAAACGTTACTATTATTATTTTGAAATGATTAGTTCTTTGACAGTGACATTTATCTGTCAGTTACATACATTTGAGTAATGAGTAAGTGCGTAACAAAGGAATTTTGTTTGTTTAAAGCGTAGGCTCCGGGATTTAAATTATAGATAATTTTATAAACTTATCCATACAATATGTAGAAAAAGTATTAATGCAAATCTGTAGAAAATTTAATAATATTTATAACAAATCTTGAAAAAATAATATTTAAAGGTCTCTTTTGACGAAAAATTATTTTGAGCTTCAAGTAAAGTGCCTTTTCCGGTTTTCGATTTACACCAAAATTACAAGGTTTCAAAATTCTAAATGGTAGTATTTGAGTTAGAGCAGAGGATCCACACATACATACACACATATACACACTTCATCGTGAAAATATTAAAATTGGATTCTAGGGACCTTAAAACGTGCTCATTTAGCAAAATCTCGATATGCGATTTTTAGCACGATCCCTATACCTCCCTTTACCTCGAGGTAGCGGCATGGTAGCGGGAGGTAAAAAATTGACTTTTTAATTGTTTTGAGCAGAATGAATAATAAATAACACAGAAGACTAAAACTATTATAATTACCCCTTAACCTTAAAATTAATTTTAATAAAAACTAAATACGTATTTCGAGAACTAAATTTTCATCACCAGTAGTACAACAAGGGAAAGTTAAACAGAGTAGTCAAGATTATTCAACATGTCAACCATGCCAGATGTCCTCACAACTCTGAAAAACAAGAGAGAGAACTGGGATTATATCAAGTTATGTTTATAGCAAAATCATCCATAATTAATTATCATTTTACATATATTTCTAAAATTGGAAACCATAATGATAAACCTCAGACATAAATTTAATTAATAATTGCATTGATTACAATCGTTCATTTCTATTGCAGACATGTGGCAATGCATCATTAATTTTATATAATTATAATTATAATTAATTTATACTGACGTTTATGCGCGAACTACTGTTTTGCTTTGAAAGAAATATCCTTCTGTTGTAAAGTCTGCACAGATAATAAAAAGGTTTATTCACAAAACGTCCATTGCTTTCACACTACAAGGATTTTACGATCTCCATAGACTGACAGTAAATGTCATCAATTAATGTTGCAGAACATACCATACGCCGGTTGTAGGTGAGGCGAGGTTCCTACTTTCAGAGATACAAGATCATGACAGTAACAAGTTGAATTTACCTACTATCAGATTTTGGATAGGAAGCGTTATATGATAGAAACAACTGGACACATTAAAGGTTTCATTATTGGTTGTTATATTGGTTCAATTACAGTTTTGTATATTAACAAATATTCTGGGTCTTAAAAAGATTGGGTTCTATGAATGTAGACACCTGATCAGAAATGTTCTACTATACTACATTCTGTAGCTAACTTGAAACTTTAAAGCACATCCTGGTGATTTTCTTTCTAGATTTGTAACTGCTAACGAAACATAGAGTAGTATTACAGATGTTCTCTTCAATTTTGCAAAATTTCGTGTTTTGTCGTCTGCTAGTAAAGTTATATCCACAATTTTTTAGTCGGGCGGAATTTTTAAGACTGTATATTTATCTTTCACGACCTAGAGGCAGTGTTGTGAGAGATCAATTTATGAAGGATTTAGACCAAGATCAAGACCTTTACAATTAATATGTTCTAGATCAGATCATATGTCAATTTCTGCGATCGGATCTTTTTTTTCAGATCAGATCAGGAATTTGGGATCTGTTTTTCTTAGATCATAAAAAAGACGCTTTTTATTTCTTATTAATTATATAGGAATACAAATAGTAAATTAATTACAAAGAATATACTTAGCCGTAGGCTTTCCACATGGAAAGAAAATTAGATATATAGGTACTTAGTTTTATTAATGATGAATTAACGAATAAAGTAGAAATAGAAACAACATTAATAATTTTAAACATTAGAATTGTTGAAGTATAAAAATTAATTCAAAGAAAACTATGTTCGAACGGTGTTTGGGATGGAGATGGAACAAGAAGCAACAATGATTCGGACTAGCAGTCAATAATAAAATTTATTCATGCCGACGTTTCGACCATACTATGAATAAATTTTATTATTGACTGCTAGTGCGAGTCTTTGTTGCTTCTTGCTCCATCTCCATCTCAAACACAGTCGAACATCGTTTTCTTTGAATTCATCACACATTGGACACTATTGACTCATGGATAACATCATACACCAGAGCCCTGAAGAAGACCATAGTATGGTCGAAACATCGGCATGAATAAATTTTATTATTGACTGCTAGTCCGAATCATTGTTGCTTCTTGTTCCATAAAAAATTAAGACAAGCCATATCAAATGGGCAGTCTATGATTTTATGTCATTGAATTTTTTTAGTAAATTAAATTTCAACTTACTTGTATTTAATTTGTTCTTGGATTTTCTGCTTTTTTTTTATTTGTTTTCTCATTTGACATGGTTTAAATTGTTAGGTACATAAAAATAATAATTTTCGTCTTCTCCAATTTTATCCAAGTTTGCCTTATATTCCCGTATATTTGAACTTTTTTTAAGATCATAGATTATATAGTTCTTAGATCTAGATACGGATCAAGATCTGAATACATAAAATGATCTAGATCAAATCAAAAACCATGCTAAATGGACTAGATCAGTTATTTAGATCAAATAATCTAGATCAGTCGCAACACTGCCTACAGGTAATCAAGCTATTATCTTTTTGTCAAAAAAATTATGATGAATTTTTAATGAATAAGCACGATTTTACTATTTTAACGATGTGTGTATAGGACGATTTTTTCTAGTCCTGTAACTTCAATACTACAATTTTAAAATTCAAATATTTTTGTATTTCTCGCTTATACATTTATATGAAGAGGTAAGTAGTCCAAAATGAATAACAATTATGACGAAGGATTTAAAAAGGTACGCGTTTTAAACTTTGATACTGAGCAAGGACTCATGAGGCAAATTAGAAATATACTTCGTCCTATAGAAGAAAACGGACACTGAATATTAAAACTTAAGCTTTGTTAATGATTGTAGTAATAAACATGTTCTATATGCATTCCTTAAATCACACTATCATTCTTTCATTTTTTTATAAAAAAATACTTTTGTATACTTTTAATACAAATGTGTCATTGCTATGTGGAAGTTAATATTGGGATTGTAAAATCAAAATTTTGGAGCATCGTTGGACCAAATAGATTGGAAATTCATAGAACAATAATCATTCAAATTTTCTATGTTTTGTACCTGATCTTAGGGACAATAAATATTGCTTTTCTTTCGTATCTAACCTACTGATAAATGTAAAAACTTGCTATCTATGAGCGAACTTAACCCAGGTAACGGTCTGACATAGGTTTAACCTTCCATGTATTGTTACAATAAACACTTTTTATCCTGCCGCTTTCGAATGAAAAGTACCGGCGGAATCACGGCACTTTGCACGTTCAGCCTCACGCAGAATATTTTTATCTAAATCATGTTATCTGTTCTTTATTTACATGTTCAGTACAAGCCTGTTCAAAGTTGCTATTATACCGAGACTGTGGACTTTAACCTTAACATTTCCAACAGATACTTTTAATTGTTGAGCTACACCTATTGTGGATTTTCTATTAGCGCAAAGTCATCGAACGCCCACCAATCACGATTCGATTCCTGTGTGGGAAATAACAAGTGGAGTAATGTAGAATTGAACCTGTTACCCCATACATTTCGTTTGAAATGTTTTGTACACCTACATTTAATAATAGACGATTTTACAGTGTATAATATGTTAAATCTGTTCTATAAAATAGTAGATAGTTTATTAATATTGTAGATATGTATGTATATCATTTTTTAAGAAAACTGCATCATTTTGACAAACTCTTTTAGTCGCTGCTTCAAAGTGATGAACCTATATTTTACCAACGGTTCATATACCATTCAGATTCTCATTATATTCAATGCTTCAAATGAGTTTTTGAAATTCCAAACGATTTTATTGGCGAATTTCCGTCATTTGACGTGATATCAAACAAGCAGACATTTGTCGAAAAGTTAATGGTTCTTGGATGATATAAAAAATTGTAATTTGTTAATGTTGGTCATCGAATTGAAAGGCTTACCTTAACACTTTTAATCGCACAGAGATGGGTAGTTCTAAAACTATCTATCCATTCGTAATATTCCTTCAACTTCGACAATTCACACACAATATTGCTAGTGCATTCTGTGAATAATCTTTGTAGGTCCTTCTGAGTAAAGAAAACGTATCACTCCTCACATTTCTTCCTGTGTGTTGTCTGATACGGAGGACTTCTATGTTAAATTGGCATGAATGTTCCAGCATAATAAAAAATCAAAATATGGGTCATTTACATATTTGATTAAAAGTAGACATTAAAACTATTCGATAGGGACTGGGACTATCAAAGTTTATTTAAAAAATATTAATTTTTAAAACATTTGAGTTTTTAATGCCCTTAATCTACATTATATAGGGCATCCAGCTATTCAATGGGTTTACGTCATAATTATAATATCACTAGAAACAATGACGTCATGCGTTAATAAGTTTACATAAGCATGTAAAACGGATTGAAATATGATTTGCGGGTTGCCGCCATATATACAAATCATTGTTACAGTAAGAAATATATCGATTACGATTATTTCAGCTTCACATCATTAATTTTTGAACAAGAAATTGTATATTTAGCGTTCCTTTATTCTTTCTTCGATAGGTATGTCTAATAGCTTCATCTTTGTCTTATTACCACATTTAGTGCCCTTATGGTTTAGTTCACCATGAGCTTTTGGCAAGATTCAAAGTTTATTTCAAGTACCTTTCGAAAAATCGTTCTGCTTTAATTGTTTTCATTTTGGGACTCCTACAAATTTTTGTACATCTATCTTGTAACTTCAATAAAGTTTAAAATTCAAAGAGAATGCAAAGTTGTCAGATAAAATGTGGTACAATTTCGGAAGCATCATGTAAACGAAGAGACCCACCTTCATGCCAATATGCCCGGATAACAACGCAGTGCGTGGAGGCAAAAACATACAATTTTGGACCCAGTGAAACGATCCTCCTAACGTATTCAGGCGAGACCCGTTGAAATTGTTTGGGCATTAGTTGCAAGAAAGGGTGTACGACAATGTGTACGAATCCGAAAATAAAAACAATTAAGGCGTAGGAATTCTCAAAATATACGTGAAGTAAATTCTATGAATCTTGCCAAAGACTCATGGGTCAAGAGTCAAGTCATACGAGGGATGCTCTGTTAATAGTTAGTAGCAGACTTGGAAACTCAATTGGCTAGAAACAATTGCAAAAATTGAATGTCGCATTATTTGACATTCGTTACCCACAATTGTCAAATGTTCCGATTTCCTTGTGAAATTTTTTAAGTTAAGTATGTAAGAGCTATGATTTTGAATGACCATAAAAAACAGTTAGGATACCAGCAAAGCCATGAAAATTTGATAGCTGCTATTGGCGATGCTGCCCCTTCATTATCCGCTGTTAGTCATTGGTTCCGCGAATTTCGACGAGTGCGAGAGATGCTAGAAGACGAAGCAAGGCCTGGAAAACCTGCGGATGCTGCCTGTTCAGAAAATGTTGATCGTGTGGCAAGCTTGATTCAGTCCAATCGAAATATTACTTATAGGGAGATTCAGGAGGAAGTAAAGATTGGATCCTCGGCGGTGAATACCATTTTGCATAAACATCTTGGGGTAAGAAATCTAGCAAGCCGTTAGATACCGCATTTGCTCTCAGAAAATCAAAAACAGGATCGAGTGGACTCGTGTAAATTTATGTTGCAAAAATTTTACGGAGGAGCTTCCAAGCAAGTGGCATACATTGTAACAGGAGACGAATCTTGGCTATACAGTTACGACCCTGAAACTAAGCAGGCAGAAGCGTCAATAAGAAAATGATTGCTGTTTTAGTGTTTTTTTTTTCACCGAAGTGGTCCTGTTGGTTTTATTCCACTTGAAGATGCGGAACTGTTAATTCTGAGTGGTACTGTGAAGTGGCTTTACCACAGATGATTAGTAACTCACCCTCCGTATAGCCCAGATCTGGCGCCGTGCGATTTTTTTTGTTTCCAACTGTTAAAAAAATGATGCGAGGTAAAGGTTTTCCAGCGCAGTTGCAGCAGTTACAGAATTTCAAAGAATTTTTGAGAACCTTTCAGAAAATGAATTTTCCGAATGTTTTAAAAAGTGGTTTCAAAGAATGCTTAAGTGTAGTACGGCCTGTGTCCACGATGCTAGAAATCGTTTCGAGTTCTTGATCACATTTTTTGATCATAAACATTGAACCTGTATGACTACAGATGTCAGTTTGGTGGAATTTATGAAGTAAGTTTCAGCCATTTCTACCAATACTAAAAACTAATAAAACATAAAATTATACCGGCAGTAAGTATATTAAATTTTTACAACGAATATATTAATTTATTTATAAATAATTATTCATAATCAATATCAAAAACGAGTAGAATTATGCAATATTTTATAACCTTATCATTTTCAAGCTTATCAAACATCAAACGTCAAGATTTTAAATTGGTAACAGTTAAATGAAATTAGCAACTTGTACGAAAAAGATTTTTTGTTTAAAAATGCAACGGTCTTTTAATAACTAACAATTTTCAGCGCAACCCTCGTATCTAAAATTCATCGTATAGAAGAAAATGGTCACTAGCTCTATATTAAGTATGAATGTTAAAGCTTAAGCTATGTTATTTACTGTAGTAGTACAACATACCTTACTTTCCTTTAACCACAGTATCGTCCATTAAAATTTTTCCGAAATCTTTTGTAACACGAGTTATAATAACAAAAAAATTAATCTTCAAGATTAAGAAATCATTACGGCTTACAAAGATAGGCTGTTAGTCTTTCTAGATCCCCAGATCGCTTTGAATTTACATGGAGTTTAATAATAATTTTTAAAAAATTGTGTGGAACTCCATTGGTCTTTTGCTGAACAATATAGTAGAGTTATGGATTTAATCCAATTTAATTTAAAATTCTTTTCAAACGAAGTGAAACTACAGGAAAAAACGAATATAATTCCTGCATTCCCCTTTGACTCTCGCCAGATCAGAGGGCGTTGAAATCGCGAGCCAATTTGTTTTTCACGAGCGGAAAGCGTTACATTTCTCTAACAGTGAGCGTGTAAATTAAACCAGCCGACATCCGAAGAGGTTGTGCCTCTCAGGATATTGTTTTCTACGGTTGCTGCGATCCGCAGTGCTACCACTCTCAGGACATAAATATCCCAGCGAGAATTAGAGCCGTAAGTGAAAACTTCTCCTAACGATGTAATCTATTACGATGATCTTTTGATACGGTCGATCCAAGGTCGCTCCCCAAGATTTAGAGGATTAATTTTTTTGTTGTTTTCACAAGGAGTTGGAAATTTGTAATTTGATAAATTTCTGAGGAATGATTAATTTTTCTGAAATTATTTTATAATTAAGAAGATATTAATGGATTTCATGTTGACGAATAATTTTAATTTATATAGCCGAAATGTAATAATGTTGGGTTCAATACTCTGACCGACAGCTATCATAAATCTACTAAATACGTTAGTCACAACTGGTTTATCAAAAGTTCAAAATTCTATGTGGGAAACATTATAATCTATTCTCTACAAAGTTTTTAAATATAGTATTATTTGAAAAACGCTATACCGTCGTTGTAAAATCAAAATCTTGTATGTCAATGTTTCATATTTCTGAGTTAATGATTACTTCGTTCTGCGGTATCTAATTCCGCATCGAACACAAAACTGTTTAAATAAATATTAAATACTCTATCTATTTTAGGGGCTTGTATACAGCTGTCGCCGTTTATCCTTCAACCGGAGTCACCGAGCCGCAGTGTTTTACCATTGCCGTACTGCCGGTTGAATTTTAGCCATTGCTATATTTATTTAAGATGTATAAGTGACCACCTTATAGCATCCGAGTATGATACATAAAAGTAGCTGTATTTATTTTTTTACGACAAAACACACATTGTCGGTCCACGGGAATCGAACGCACGGAATATGGTTCGGGTGACGTCACTGCGAGCTACGAGATGTGCGCTAGGCCGCTCAGTCACCAAGCCGACATATACTCGAATCTGAAAATGCTTGGAAATGTTCGATAAAAATCTCGTATCTCGTGTTTACCACTTATTTATTTAACTGAACTATACTTTTAATCATTAGTGAATCACCATTCTATAAAGTATTAACGTCTAAGAGGGTAAATATTACAAATTAACATTGTCGAATTAAAGAAGTTCTTTGTGTGATATTTTAATATACAACTAAAATCTAATTGTAAATTAACCAGTGTCACAGCTTTGAGGGGCTTTAGTGCTATATATATATATATATATATATATATATATATATATATATATATATATATATATATATATATATATATATATATATATATATATATATATATAATAATAATAATAATCTTTATTGTATATCAACTGAATAGTTATTACAATTTGGTGATGATGAGGATGAGTCCATTTTTTACATTATTTTTATAACATTTCATTTTTTCGCGGAGTGTTGATGGAAATGAGATGATGAAAGGACAAACACAAACACCAAAGCCCCTGGTGGGAATCGAACCCACAACCTCAGCTTCGAGCGCTGGTCGCTGCCTCAAACCACACGACGATATATATATAGATAGTTTAATTCAAAAAATTTGTATTGGATGGAATAAAGCGCTCGATAATATAAGTAGATTTTTATAATAAAAAAGTCAAAATTTGCATGTTAGAAAAAACAAATCCTCGATAAAATTAATAGGGGAGTACCACTAAGTAAAATTTAAATGTTTCGATAATGTATACTAAAAGTATATCATGTAAGTAGTCTAATAGTAAATATAAAAGTCAAATTTATATTATCTTGTTCTTGTAATTAAAAGTCGAAATTAAAAGTAGTACACGCTCAAAACGGTCGCCACATAAAAATACGGTTATGACGTATCCGGCCCTGGAATATTATATTTTACCGTAAGAAAACTTACCATAAATAAACTCCAATTTTATACATATGTAAAGTTTACACATCGACAAAGTGACAAAACAAAAATGTCGAAAAAAGAATCTTGGAATACACGTTTTATGATTCATAATAAACTAAAATGTTAAATACAGTAAACTCACAGTTTGAATGACAGACGCCAATATGATATTTTACTTCATTTGTATTTTGTCTCTGTGCCATAGCAACATATTCTAGGCCGCATACGTACTTCCGGTGGTGTTTAATATTTAATTATATTTCGCAGTAAATGATATATTATAGAAAAAATAAAAAGTACATATCTCTTATTTTTACATGTAGATTAACATATACCATTTTCAAAAATTATAATACTCCCCTCCCTATTGAAGTTTGCAGACAAAAGATTAAATGATCGATAAAATTTGCACGACATTTAACACATTCTACATGGTACGCTTTAGAAAAATACAACGTAAGATATTGATATGCTCATTATGCACAACAAAGAAATCTTTCGGTTAGTTCGGTGAATTGTCAAGTTGTATCAGTTTTGTAAAATGTTATAAATAATAATAATAATTGAGTTTGAAGTAAGGAAAGCAGGAAACTGCATAAAACAAAAATACCATGTTAAATCCCCATGTTCACCCCTAACCGCCCCACGCTGTATATAATTAACAATTTAATCGTTTTACCTTTCTTTTTTATCTAACAATAATTACTTTCACCGATTATATACTATAGTTTTTCACGTGTTTATTATTTTTATCGCACTACTAATTATTTTATCGAGCGATTATTCTTTGTATCTTGCGATTGTCAAATTTCACAAACATCTATTATTTTTGTTGAACATTTCGTACTTTATATTATGCAATGTGTGTTTTTATTAAGCATATGTTATTTTTATGGCGCGTTTAATAGTTTTATCCTATGATATATATTTTTGTCATAGAAATTTAACTTTTACTAAACAATTTATTTTTTTACCAAAAGTTTAATATTTTACCATGCATTTAATAATCTATCCTGCAACTGCTTTTTTGAAATCAAATAAGTATATCGTGCGTTGAAATTAATTACCGTGAGTTTAATTTGTACCCATTTGTATTTAAATAAATAAATATATCACCACGGCTTGTTACCCATTAGATATCGGTATTTGAATTTAACTATGGGAAATTTCTCGATTATGCTAAACTGGATAAATCCATCAAAATAAATTCTACCGCCAATGTTTGAATCATTAAATTAATGAATATTATTATGATTTTAATTATGCTGTATATAATTACTGAAAATTTTGAATAAATATATTTGATCAAAATCGATTTGGATTTACCTCATTATTTTGTTTAAATCATTCTTTAATTACATTTTCTAATATGTTTAATACGTCCTCCTGAAACATGTAAAGTAGCACAAAAACAATTGACACTCTTTTTACAATTTTTCTTCCGGGTTTAGAATTTTTCTTAGTGATGCATGAGAGACGAAATGAGAAATGTAAAAATATCGATCTGGTCTCGTTTCCGGATCCGCAATCTCGTTCTCGTCTCGCATAACGATACGACACGAGGCGCAATGCGAGAGTACTCTCGTCTCGTCGTGCATCACTAATTTCTCTTAGCTTTTGGGCATACAGCAATTATATAACAAAGTTGGAAACTTATTCATGTCATTATTATACAGTAGGGTAATAGTAATAGGATATATCCGAGGATGTTACACATAAAAATAGATGGATTTAATTATTTTGCTCGGACTGCTCTATTTTGCATGCATTTTATACAAGGAAAATACCAACGTTGCTTAATTTTTATTTTCTATAAGGATTTATCTGTTACTGGAAAACCATATTTGCGTCCTAACATTTTTTTTTTAAGTGGATTTATCCAGTTAAACCCATCTCATTTATTCTTAATAACGGCGTTTATGTGCACCGAAACGTCGGTGTTGCAAGAATAAATTATATTCGCCTGAAATTTTGAGTAATTACTAACACCTTTGTTTTTAATTATTATTAATAGTACCTTCCTTACAGAATGTCAGATTTAACAGAAAATTTCTATCGACATTATTAACGGTGAAAGTTTATTGTTGATTTAAAACACAAAATTATGAAACTTTGACATTGATTGTTTTACACCTTTTCTATTTCAAAAACTGTAAAATTTATTTCAGAAAGCGTCACTTGTAATTCAGAATCATCATGTCCAAAGCGTTATTCCCGCTAGGGAGCAGGGTCCGTTATTTTTATTGCTTTCCTCCATTTGTTTCTGTCCAGGGCATCCTCAAGGTTACCATTCACCAAATCCAAATAGTCCTTTGTAGTGTCCATCCAACGTTTTTTTGGGCGACCACATAGACGTTGACCATTCACGTGCCCGTACCATCGTGCTTCACGCATTTTGTCTGTGATGGATGCCACACCCATAATTTTACTTATGTTAACATTTTTCATTTGGTACAAACGAGTTAACCCAAGCATCCTCATTTCCATACCATGAAGTGTCCGCTCAGGCTGCGTTGTAACTGGCGTACATTCAAAATAATCAATTTAATTTGAGAACTTTTCAATTATAATTCAGAATAATCAATTTAATTTCAGAAAGCGTCAATTATAATTCAGAATAATCATTTAATGAATTTAATTTAATTTCTGAAGTTAAATTGTGTGTACTGATTTTATTTGACGAGTTTTGAAATTAAATTTACTATTCTAAATTACATTAAAATGGTGTAACATTAAACGACAAATGTATGGTATGACTAGCGAATGAAAGTTGACGTTTACATTATTTAATAGATGTGGTTTCTTTTGAAAACATTTCCCTATATTTGATTTGAGAGGAAACTGACCCTTATGTATTCTGTTACAGAAGTTTAGAATTGTACTCAATACCAGGAGGCATTTAAAATGACCTTAGCAACTGTTCTAGTTCGTTCGTCTCAGGTGTAAGCAACCCTCGAGTCGGAATTACTGTTAGAGGAAACTAAAAATAATCCTATTTCATATAATTGCTAAACTAAATAGTTTAAAGACCAAATATTTCGTTATAATAAACATAAACGAAAAATGTTTAAAATATTTTAAACGCACCCCTGTTTTGATATTCATTTACCCTAGTCGGCCATCTATTTTCAGCCAGACATAGTAATGTATTATTTCTGTGCTTTCCTAGTCCAGTATTTACATGGGTCCATGCAAAAATTTCATACCTGAATATTTCATACAGTTCTATTCTTCTCTGGGGTTTCAGAAGAAACCACATCTATAAAATAATTTAAACGTCAACTTTCATTCACTAGTCATACCATATAAATATATGGTTTTTTTTTAATAAAAGCAAATGCAATGTAAAAACAAAAGTTTAGGAAATATGCCTATCCGGCTCGAAGGTCATTCTTTTGGTTGCGTTTTTATTAAATATACTCTAATCAAGGAGAAAATTGCACAATGGTCTTTCGAGTCGGATAGCAAAAGCAGGCCTTAAATCTTATATGAATAATATAGATTTATTTACTGAATTTATCAATCCCTGCTTTAAATAACGTTGAAAAATAAGTCCCTGAAGCTGACACAACCATTCCGGCCAATAACACGAAATCAATCAGAAAATTTAGTACTCATTAATTAATAATTTATTACCCAAAAACCAAATTTACTACTGTTGTTTTTTTTTTAAAAAAAACAGGGTTGTGTAAATAGTAATACAACAACAACAATACAGGGTCCAACAGAACTAATTTTTGTCCAACATTATATTCCAGCCTCTCCTTAATCCCAATTAAAACCACGGTTAATGTAGTTCTTGCCGTGCCCAGAAAAGTTAAGGATGTTATATTAAGCATCGATGGGAGCCAACACGGAGCGTAGCGGAGTGATTGGCTTCCAGCGGATCGCAAGTGGGCATTTAATTAATAATTAATGAGTACTAAATTTTCTGATTGATTTCGTGTGATTGTGCTGGAATGGTTGTACCAGCTTCATGTACCTCTGAAAATTCAAAATTCCATAGAAATATTTAAGCTTTATACCTTATAATTTTCTTATAACTCACGTTTTTAAATATTTACTTAAAAACGATTATGCACTGTTGTCTGCAAAATATTAAAGACCACAAAAAGCATTAACGGACTAAAGATTATTTAAGCATTTATATTCTTTATTATGCAAAATAAAATTTGTGTTTACAGGTTAGCTTTGTGGTTATCTTATTTAACGCGAATACCAGTATAAGAATAGAATAATCACTTGAATAAAAAAAGTAAAAGAGTTTTAATATTTATGAATTCAAATAAGTCATTCCTATTAATAAGATAATAATATTGCTTCACTGTAACAGTATTTACGCAGTTAGAATACTTATTTTTTATATACATTTCAAAACATTATTGTTAGCAACTTGTAAAGAAATCGACACAGGTCGGCAGTATTATTATATCGATGACGATGACTAATATAAGGTGTAGAAAGAACAATTTTATTTTCATTGAGGTGTACGTGTGTTTTCTCGGAAATGATTATGCCTGTTTCAAGGTTTCGGAATGGATGAAATAATAATACCAATTACACGAACATGTCAAGTTCAACAACCTTATTCCTGATAATTTTGACATTTCATGTACGGTTTCACTTCTTTTATACTTTGATTTTCGCGATTCCATCTAATCAATTTATATATTACCTCAAATTCGTGTTAATATCCTCAATTTTATTTCAATATCCTACTTTATAATTTAATAATGTCACGTAGTACGCGTTCTTAGAAATGGGAATTTAAAATTCTTCTTCCAAATGAAGTTATACACTTGAAACTTGCTGCCAAAAATTAAATAATATTCCATTCCGAGAAGGGAATGTAATTCTGAGAATCAAGAATGGAAATGTTCAGAGTTTCGGCTGAAGTTAACAGAGATATTTTTAAATACTCTTGAAGTGTTACACAAATATTTTTGTGACATCCAACGAATTCCTAGCTGAAAGTGTTGAAAGTTTAGTAAGTTTTATAAAATAGTACTACATCTTCGACACTATTATTTAAAAAAATAGGTAACTGCATTATCACTATTAAGCTCTCGCAGAATTTCTCTATTTATCTTATGTTTATACCTATTTATGTTTACTATATAACACGGTATGCAAGTTAGATTTTTGCATGCGGTTTATGTATGAAATCTCACTATACCTACATAATTTATATATCAGGAGAAAGCAATTCCGCCACTTTTCATAATATATCATTTTATATCGAGTAAACACGAAAAGCGGACCGTAGACGTTTAACATAGGAAAACAATTTTTCCTTGGCAAAAGCCACATAGTGATTTTAGACAATAATGTTTCAACTGAATGTAGAGAATTAAATTCTGCACCCAATAAAATAATCACATTATATTTTGCACGTTTTGTATCTGAGAATATCGAATTAAAATTTTAGAAAAAAATCCTTCTTTATAATGTTAGCCATGGAATTGTAACAAATATTAAAACAGTGTACAATAAAATTATTGAAAAATGTCCGATCAAGGTCATCTACGAATCGTATGAATTTAAGATTTTGTTCTGTCAAATTCAGTAGTGTCATTCACTTAATTCTTATGAGGGTACATAAAATACTACTGTTATTTTATTATTATAAAAAGATATGTTAAAGTATTAAGCATTCAAAATTAAGTCAACTGGTAAGTTTATTAGCAAGTGTAATACCAAATATGTGAAAAATAAGATAATGACACAGTGTCAGTGATACTGACAGAAAATAATGTTATTCGTATGGCTATGAATCAAGGTAATATATCAGAATTAATAAATAAACTTATACCTTGTTCCATTTAAGCCATTCATTATTGCGGAGCATAGGGAATAGCCTCTGATTGGCTGAAATTAGAGACAAGAGACGTTTACCCAATATAATTTCGGCTACTTCAGAAAACAATATTCATTTTTGAAAGACAAGCGTGTTGTATCCATACTTATCGAACACGCTTCTTGTGAGAGAGATAAATATATGCCAATTTGTTAATTCGTTCATGATATAGATGACCTTGATGGAACATCTTTCAAAATTTTACTGTATATGTCAGAAAGAATTACAAATTGTAAAAGTTATAAAATATAATTTGTATCAAAATAATAGTACAGTACTAAATAATTTGAACCTTTTCTTCGTACGAATAAGATTCATTTTCAATAATGATGAATCAAACAAAGCGTCTCTGAGTTCTGACTCTTAAAACTTTTTTACATTTATTTATGATTTTGAGTCATATCATTGGCTAACACTATAAGGTAACTTCTATAATATTTTAAATTCGATTTGGTCGGTTACAAAATTTGTAAAATAAAATATGATTACTGAATTGGATGCAGAATTCTTCCCTACTTCATTTAATTGAATCATTATTGAGTAACATTTATAGGCCTCGGTTTCAAAACCAGGTGGAATTGTCAAAAAAGTAGGTGCTAACTCTTGAAAAAAATAGGAGTTCCTGGAACCATTTTCGTATAATTTTCATTATAATTTTGTTAAGTTATTTACCTTTAACTTTCAAATGTTATTGTGTTAAAAAATTAAATTCATATAAAATTTGTGTCTTTACTTCTGACTGCCTATTATTACATTATTTCACTTTGAAATAACTGTTTCCTTTATGAAATACTATTTTGGGACAAATTGAAACACTAAGTGAAACAATCTATTATGGAACAGAGGTACTCTAGTTTCAGTTTGTCTATATGAGGTAGTATATAATCAGTTTTAGTTCAGAGAACCCATTTTCGAAACCAATCAAAGTTAATTATTTATAGCACAAGGGGGATCCTCCTGTTCTGATGCACTCTACATAACTACTAACACTAACATAACATACTTGATATAAATTTATCGTCATTTTAGAAATACCGATTTGTTAAGCGAATTGGCACACCCACAAATGAGTAGAAACAGTGTTTATGTGTTTATTTAATTCCACAATACATTATGATGGACGTAAATTATAATTTTAATTTTTAATTATTCAGTATTTGTTCTACAATAAAAACAGTTAGAATGGCAATTGTTTCTAAGGCATAGTTATTTATGCAAGTAAAGAATTTAGTTCACGGATAACAAGAAACACCTTTACATAAAACATGAAATGAAAGAAAGCATTGTTTCTCCAACATTTATTATTAATTAACTCTTCTTAAATTGATTTTCCCGTAAACAAAGCCTTACCTCAAAACAAAGCACACTGTTGCTAAGTAACAATACAATCTAAAAGAAAAAAAACAAAACATAAAAACTTGTTAGGCCATTTTGGTGCTAGATATTTAGCAAAGACTACAACAGTGGCGTTCTCATTTCTTGAAAAAAGTGTAATACATTTTTACGTTTATTAACAGGCTTATTCTGTAAAAATATCGTTATATAACAACTATCGTTATTTATAAATGTAACGATGTGATCCTGAACGGCATTTTGTAAAATTCGTATTCACTAAGTAATATCGTTATAAACGTCCTCAAAACTACTTTAGCCATTTTTTGACCTTCCGTCATCTTTAGGTAAGGAAGGTATTGTCTTTGGTCAAAAAATTCGATGATGAGTTTTTAATCAATAGGCACGTTTTAGGGTCCCTAGAATACGAATTTACTATTTTTATGATGATGTCTGTATGTATATGTGTGTGTGTGTATGTGTGTGTGTGTGTGTGTGTGTGTGTGTGTGTGTATGTATATGTGTGTGTGTGTGTGCGTGTGCGTGTGCGTGTGCGTGTGCGCGTGTGCGTGTGCGTGTGCGTGTGTGTGTGTGCGTGTGTATGTGTGGATGTGTGTGTGTGTGTGTGTGTGTGTGTGTGTGTGTGTGTGTGTGTGTTTGTGTGTGTGTAACAAAAATTGCGATAACTCTAATACTTCAATTTCAAAAATTATAATTTTTTCGTATTCTTCTTCGTTACATCCATATGAAGAGCTGATTAGATTTTGGTTATGATTGGTCACCCGGAAGTATCATCATTTGAAGATTTTAACAGTTTTTCTTGAAAAAACTATGTTAAATATAATTTTTTCACATTTAATGTTATAAATATTAAAGAATATTTTATTCTCTATACGATTTGACTGCATTTTATACTTAATATTAAATAGATATAGAGTTAAAAAATTATAAAGAAATTAAATTTCATAAAGTAGCTAGAGCTATGAAAACAGCTACTATATTAAGAAAATTCTGATTGAAAGATGTCAATGTCAATCGAAATTGACATAGTGTGTTTGTCTTATAATTTTACTGGAAATATAGGATCTTTTGCTATAAATATTCCGTATGAAATTTGCTTAAAATACATGCAACTGCCGGAAGGTAATGTACAAGAAATAGAATCTTTAGCAAGAAACTTTCTGTATGAAATTTATACAAAATACATAGAACTGACGGAAGGTAATGTGCTGGCCACATCAGATTTTTTTAGAAAAGTTAGTAACTATTATTGTAAATCAGATTGTCATTGTAATGTCATTTTGCAAAAAAAATATTGACATAATTATTATTTCTATCGATTATCAAATGGATTATTATTATCCCATAAAAGACTTTCACGACCACAAACATTTCTTCTAAAATTTAAATATAGTTGTTAATTATATATTTGATGCATGAATAAATGTTTTGTTACCTATTTTCCATTTCTTCCTGCACAAATATAAATAATAAATTAATTAACCCTTCCATTTGCTAACATTTGACATTTACGGATTGAATAACGACAAGTGAAACCTTATCGTTCATTAACTACTTAAAATAACAATACGATTTCAATATAACGACATTGGTGTTACAGAATACGCTTTTTGAAAATGATTGTTATTTAACAACTTTTTCATCATAACAATACGTTATGGTATAACGACATTTTTACAGAATAAGCCAATTAATTAGTCGTTAAATTTGAATAACTGTCAGCCCATCTATTCCTTTATTCCTTATGAAAACGATCCAAATCTAATGCATTTAAGCATATCCCTGAACTAACAAATAACCCTACTTACCAAGGAAAATTTCTATAAACATCAACATATTCAAGGACATAAGTAAACTAACCAATACATCCCACACATCTACAAAGATTTTTACCAAGAAACTAACGAGTGGCCCATCACTTCAGCACGACCAAGTGAGAAGCACTTGAAATTTTTATTTTATTTTTTCATTGCGTTTGTATTAGTAGGTACCTTCGTTTTTACCAGTCAAATATTTAAATAAATAAATAAATATAAGTATATCATCACGGCTTATTACCCATTGCTGGGTGTGCCAACCTTCTTTGTGCACAGATATCGATAATGATGAAATATTTGCAACGTGCGGGCGCTTACCAGGCGTCACCTCACGGGCACTCATTGCTAGCATGGAGAGTGCACCACACGGGCCAATTTTCAGACATTTCAAGTTCAAATTGAAAAAAATTGTTAGCTTGCTGACATTTCACACATGACAACATACGAAACATCGGTCTAAATAATGGGTGGAAGTGAGGGAAAGTGCCCAAAGAAAGCAAAAACTGTTCCACCGGCCTTAAAGGCGATGATGGCAGTTATTTTGGGATTCGCAAGGTGCAATGCATATAAACTATGATAGAATAAGGCAAATCCATCAACGGACAGTATTATTCAGCATTGCTAGACCAATTGAACGATACTATTAAGACCAAACGCCCGTATTTAGCAAAAAAAGTATGCTTTTCCATCATGATAATGCACCCGCTCACACTTCTTCAATTGCATTTGCAAAGCTCCGTGAATTGCACTTCGAATTGCTGTCACACGCGCATATTCGCCAGATTTAACCTTTAATATTTTTTTCCAAATCTGAAGAAATGGTTCACTGAAAAAAAAATATGAAGGTTATCGCTGAAACAAATTCTTATTTTGAAGAGAAATATCATTATACTTAAAGTATAAATTAGTTAGAATCGATCAACGGGCGGAAGCCGTAAGTAAATAAAACAACGATCAAATCTTACTTTCACAATGACAATCAAGATTTTTTAATATATCCAAATAATTTTCAAATCTTATTTTTATCTTCCTTTAGGTAAAGAATGTATTGTTTTCGGTCAAAAAATTCGATGGTAAGTTTTTAATGAATAAGCCCGTTTTAGCGTCCCTAGAATACGATTTTACTATTTTTGCGATGATGTCTGTATGTCTGTGTGTGACGATTTTTTCTCCGTCGATAACTCCAACACTACAATTCTAAAAATTATAATTCTTTCGTATTCCTCTTCGTTACATCCATATGAAGAGCTGATTAGATTTTGGTTATGATTGGTCGACCGGAAGTACCCTCATTTGAAGATTTTAACAGTTTTTCTTGAAAAAAACGCTGTTAAATATCATTTTTTCACATTTTATGTTATTATAAATATTAAAGAATATTTTATTCTCTATACGATTTAATTACATTGTATACTTCATAATGGATACTGGAAACAGCTAATATAAATAAATAAAATTCTGATCGACATATGTCAATGTCAAGTGCAATTGACATAGTATGTTTGTGCTATAATTTTACTGCAAATATGGAATCAATTGTAAGAAACTTTCTGTATGGAATTTGTACAAAATGCATAGAACTGAGGGAAGGTAATGTACTGAAAATACAGTCTTTCGCAAGAAACTGGCTGCATGGAATTTTTATAAAATATACATCTATCTGTTTTAACTATTATAGACTAGATGGCGTTTCGAGTGAGACCGTTTTTACATGTATTAAATAAAGAATTCAAATTTTGGCGCCATTCCTGGATTTAAAATAATTATTTCTAATTGACATTTTTTTTCAGTAATTTTGTGTTGTACGTACATATCTATTTTTATCCATAATATTAACGAAGTGATCAATAACAAAACTAACGAACTACTAAAAACTAAGAAAACGCGCACAACGAAAATCGTAATATGATAACACCAAAACACTATAAAAATTATACAAACGAAAAGAACAATAATAAGAAATTAATAATATGTAATAAATCGCGTACTATTCGCAATCGTAGATAAAATTTCCCCTCTAATGGCGCAAATCGGTACTACGGAAAGCAATCGTACAAGCGCCGTATTGAATAAGTGACAACTGAATGAGTAGTGTAGTAATTAATAATTGAATATTTAAACTTATCGCCTTCATATAAATAAGTTTTTAAACTCAGTTTGTATACACAGTAAACGAAACACAGTGAACAATGTGAACTGTCATGTGTCAAACCCATCGTATGGCGGCCATTTTGTTTCGAAAATCAGCGCCTCTATCGTTAATTTCGGTTGCGAATTGACTTTGTTGACTTTTATTTATTTTATGTCAGACGTTAAAATAATTGATACAGTTGTCAAGCAAATTTAAATTTCGCGTCAATTATTTTACTGTGTAAACTCGGTTCACGTTTGAACCAATCAGAGAGCTAATCTTATAGGCCCTATGTTAACCAACGCTCTATAGTTAAAACGGATAAAGTATAGAACTGACGGAAGGTAATGTGCTGTCTACATCAGATTATTTTTTTAATTTTGTGCATCGATCGTGCAAAAAACGTAATAAGCATTGCGGTCAGTAAGTGCTCTTCTACCGGTATCGGATGTATTCGATCATCATCCTCAACCGGTAGGAAGCACTTACTGACCTTAATATTTAAATAAATATATTTCTCAAAAATAATGTTTTTTCCTAGAATTTTTCAAACTACCGTCATACGAGTATAATTTAAACTTAGTCTTTTTTAATTTGTTTGGCGGTTCTGCAGTCCCGCAGTATTTCAGCACGAGCCGCCACTGCCCAAAATACAAGCAATAGTTAATGGACTCTGTTCCTTGCTTTATAAACACGTCTTAAATAAATGATGATCGGTTAAAAAAAAAGAAAAACTGAGAGAAACATGAAGCTTTGTAAGAGACCAACGACGTTCGTTACTGCCAGATAATCTGCACAAGAAAAAAACCACTAAATCTACTTCGCCCGAAAAAAGTTTTTTTGCGGAGATTAACACTTCTAAACTCATGGATTTATGGTAGTGAGAAGTGAAATTAAAACGCAACTTTTGAATCGTTGATTAGTGACTATCTCCACCAACAATGCGTATTTCTTTCGCATTAATCCGCCGAAGTTTGCAGATTAAAATAAAAATTATTACGAGAAAAAAGTTTCAGCAACGGATGATTATTTGCTCTTTTTTCGCGATTTCTAAATGATACACGAAATTTAAAAACTTTAAACAAAAAATAAGTTTTTATTGAATAAATGATTTCAGACATGCCACTCTTTTCCTGAACTACACACGAAGTACATGTAATTTCGTGTTTAAGCGTCATTAAAAGATCATTTTATTTATTTTTTAGATTTAATTCCGTCTAGAATGATTCACTTTAAGATTATTATACTCGTAGTTATTATATGACGTCAGTTTTCTTTTTTTAATAAAGTGAATTATATAGTAAGAATAAACGTAGCCTTAAAAACTGAAAGTTCCAGTTCGAATTTATTATAAATTGATATACATAAGTATATTAGACGTTCGGGCAAAAATTAGTCCATCATCAGCTAATAGATATTTATTCACCTAGTGAGTTAAGATAATGTTTATTAATAAAAAGAAAGTTTAAGCCACGAGCCCGTAGGGCGAGTGGATTAAATTCTTTGATTTAATAAACATTTTTAACCTACATGGTTTATGCAATAATTTATTGAATTTTAATGAAATAATAAAAACCATTATACTCGTAATACTTAATTTTGACAAAATAAAAAACTTATCCATTAGTAGGCTATGCATGACAATTTATAAATTAAATAAACTTTATTTTCTGTCATATGCGTCGTGAAAAATAATGAAAATGTTTGATTTGTCTGAAATTGTTATTTTCGCGACTGATGTTATTTTGAATATATTATTTGTTGCAGAGTGAGTTAAAATTATGTGACAGTGACTTAAATTTTGTTTAATTCACTAGCAAATAAACAGTTATTTATAGTTGTTGCTATGGAGTTAATAATAACAGTTCAAAACATCAAAATTGAATAAAATGTATTAACATTGTCAAAAATAAGAAATATATGGATGACATTTTAACTTACAAGAGGCAGTAATATAAAACATTGTTGTTGGATTTCTTTTGTTTCACATTAGTGTTTATACTTAAATCAAAATATTTATTGATAATTGGTGCAAAATGGAACCAATAAAGTTGGTACTGTGTATCAATTAGCGACCGAAGAAACTCTGAAAATGTGCTTTGGATCTCTTGTGAGTTGTGAGACTGCGTAGTCGCAAATCGTATGCACAGAGAAACTATTATCTTTCACGCATAAATTTGGTGTCATATTTAAAAATTTATAAAATTATTAATAATTTTTATATTACCAGTTAGGTAGGTACCTTAGGTATACTGAAATGTCGAACATATTTTTCTTAATTCTTGACAATGTTACTAAATTTAACTAATGATGGGCTAATGTATGTCAAAAAAGTATAAAATATGATGTCCGTTAATGAATGAACAAGAAAAAATCTCGCTTTACACTTTGTATTACATTTTACGATTTTGTCTATATACCGTAAATTTTAGTACATCTATATAAATAATTTCAGAATTAGTTCAATATTGTTACTTCCATTTTTCGAGGAACTGATAGCAACTTTCTATTTTCGATTAAGTTTATCAAATTTAGAAATCATAATATCATATTGAACAATACAGTGATGATGAACTTGAGCGATGGTCGACTGTAGAATGGCTGAGCGGTTTCAAGAGGAAAAAAAAATAATCGGACTAGCAGTCTTTGATGAAGTTATTTATTTCATCCAATGTTTCGGCTAAAAACATTAGCCTTTAGCAGGGTAAGAAGCTGTCTGATTACAGGTTTGATATAAAATAAATGTTATACAAAAATATTAAAGGCAACAGTGCAGTAACATGTGTCTATTTTTTATATTCTTTTCAGTTTATATTTATTTTTTAACAATTGACCATTCAAACTGTTTTACATGTATTTATTTTTCATTTTATCCTGTACGACGACCAATTCTGTGATAATTTTATTCACAATTGTTCCTTATGGGTGGTTGCCACACACCTGTAATTAGACAGTTTCTTTCCCTGATGAAGGCTAATGTTTAATGATTAAAATACAGAAGTATAGTTTGGGTCACGAAATATGAGTATTCAAGGTCACTTGTAGCTTAGCGACATTTCATGTTAAAATGAGAAATATTATTTAACGTACATATGTCCAGTGTTGTAATAGATAATTATATTTTTTATCTAGATAAAGATAAAGCTATTTGTAAGATAATAGATAATTAACTATTATCTAGATACTTTTTAGACAATTTGTTTAAAATATACATAGCATGTTATAATGTAGATATAAGACGGAATAATAAATTATTCTGCATATTTAGAAATACTCTTTTATAGTAATTTAATGTGTATTAATATAATGTATTTAACAAAATTGTACACTAAATACATAATGGAATTCTGTGCGAATATGTCCATTACCTAATTATGAAACTGTAAAGAATTTACAAAATCGTACATTCTTGACATCTTGACAAAAGAAAGTAATCGTATTTATACCTATAGGTAATAGATAAAACTATGTTATCTAGATGATTTATTCAGATGAAATTATCTAGATAAGTTACAACACTGCGTATGTCTGTGTAATTTATGTTGTGTGACAGATATACGTAAATTGTGACATAACTTGCTAATACATTACAAATAATAATGACGTATGTCGTAGAGTTACATATGTCTAATTATCTACTACACTGCCCTCTGTACTAATGTGTACGAAGTGTAGTTGACGTTTTAATCAAATTATTGTTCCATGCTTTATGTCAAGTTTATGTTTTTGTGTTTTGCAAAAACAGATTAAGAATGTAAATCTTTGAGAAAGACATTATCTAAAAAGAAACAATTTTCATGTAAATTACACTTATTTTTTTCAGTTAAAATGTATCCATAAATATTTCAGGCTGCATGCCTATGGGTACGAAATGTAGTGAAGTTATTTGCAAGTAATATTATATCAGATGGCTTATAAATGACCTTGAATAGTCATATTTCGTGAACCAAACTTTATTACATTTTTATTAAAATGCAGATGCAAATTGGTATTCAATACGTTTTAGCCAACACTTTTTAATATAATGTGAACACATTTACTAATATTTACTGATTACACCTGTTATTTAATGATATTGGAATATGTCTCAATTTATATATTAATGCAATCTAGAACTTTAAGGCCGCGTTTACTAGATAAAGAAGACTCCCAAAATTTTAAATTGAATTTTCTTTTTATCAGAAATAATCACGTTATGTGCTAAATTTCCATCAGTTACTAAATACTGTAATTAAAATCCTCATCCCTTTGAGTGGTTTTCAATTTTTCCGCTGACATTTAACCCCGCAGGCTACGGACAATTCTTTTGACATTTTGTTTCCATTTCATCTTGTAATGAAAATCCCAATTCGAGCGGCTAATTAAAGACAGTGAAGCGCTTGCTTTGCTTTGCGTGCGCTTTACAAATGTCACTCATTCATACATCTGACATTGAACATCGTTTTCTGTCAGGTTCGTGATCAGTTGCGTTGACAGAACACGGCAACTTGGCGATAGAAATACCTCGGATGAGATGTAGAACATGCCGCACGTTTGCTAGGATTACTCAGTCTGATATATGTTATGTTAGAGCTAGAAGGAAAATAGGAGGTGGAACACACATGCTAATTTTACTTTTGCCAAGAAATATATTGGGGTAAAAATGCAACAATCATAAAACTTTGTACTTAAAATGTACTAAATATCATTAAAAATTAAATGCGATACGATGCGATATATAAGAATGATGTGTTTCAGCTGCAGCATTGAGCATTGTCCTTCGATCCAAAATACTATAAAATAATTAAATATTGTAATTAATATGAAAATAGAGAAAATTTGTGTTTCAAATTTAAACCAATGTTGAGGTAAAAATGAAACGACCAGGAAAAAGTGAGATACACCTTTTTATTTTTATACTAGTGTATCTAGCAAAAAATTGAGGTAAAAATGGAAAGTACGGAAATATTTTAATCAAATTCATGTATTTCAGCTTTATATTTGATTCACGTTCCTTGAAGAAATAACAAATGTACCTACATAGAGTGTAATTGGATTATATGTAAAACTTTTTAGGGTCGGATTTATAAACTTCCACTTCTAGTTGTTCATTTCATTAAATTTACTGTGGAAGTAAATTTATGTGCTCGTTTATAAAATCGGCCCTTAATCTGATAATAATTCTTTCTTTATAATTTTTATATCTTTAAATTACTAAAAATATATCTATAGTTTCTATAATATTTATATAACTAAGCCAAAATATCGATGTTTCTATTTTCAGTTTCATGTAAAATATCTTTAATACATGAAAAAGCTATTTTGTAACTTATATAGAATTTAAATAAAATGCAAATTTAATAAAATTATAAAAGATTGACAATTATATATTTTTAGCTAAATTTGAATATTTAATTACAAAGAAAAGTACGTAAAAATTTAAAATATACAAAAAATATTACTTATAACAGTTTATATAGAATTAAAAGCTAATTTTTACCTCCCGTCATACCGAAAGTAAAGGAGGTAATGTATCGGTCCAAAAATTCGATGGTGAGTTTTCAGTAAATAAGCACGAATTTGGGTCCCCGCAACACGTTTTTACTATCTTTACGATTAAGCGTGTGTGCTGCGCGCGTACGCTTGTGTGTGTGCATGTGTGTGCATGTGTGTGTGTGTGTGTGTGTGTGTGTGTGTGTGTGTATGTGTGTGTGTGTGTGTGTGTGTGGGTAAAATTGGACAACCGGGAGTAAAACTTTACTTGAAGCCCATAAAAGTTTTTAATGAAAAAGTATATTAAATTATAATCTAAAACTTTCCAATTTTAGTATTTAAGACTTTGATATCAAGGGGAATAACATATTAGATAAACCGGAAGTGATAGTTTATTTGAAGCTCTGAACAGATTATCGTGAATAATATGTTATGATATATTCCAAAACTTTTCAAATTTGGTATTTAAGAGTTTTAGATTAATAAGAACGACATATTAGATTTTTTTCTAAAATTGATAAACCGGAAATGATATTTTACTTGAAACTCTGAACAGATTTACCAAAAAATTTCAAATTTGGTATTTAAAACTTTTATATTAATAAGGACATATTAGTTTTTTTTTAAATTGATAAACCGGAAGAGATACTTTACTTGAAGCTCTAAACAGATTTTCGTGATAAAAATATTATATATTCCAAAACTTGCCAAATTTGGTATTTAAGACTTTTATATAAAGGAAAGCAATATATTAGATTTTGGCTAAAATTGATAAACCGGAAGTGATACTTTATTTGAAGCTCTGAACATATTTTCGTGTAAAATATATTGATGCAATCCAAAACTTTTCAAATTTGGTATTTAAGACTTTTAAATTAATGACAACGACATATTAGATTTTTTTCTAAGATTGGCAAACCGGAAGTAGTACTTTACAGAAAGCTATAAACAGATTTTCTTGAAAAAATATCTTAAAACATGATCCAAATCTTGTCTGCAATTTGAAACAACATATTAGATTTTGACTATACTTATATGATAAACCGGAAGTGGTATTTAATTTGGAGCTCTTAACAGGTTTTCGAGGAAAAACAATAAAATATAATACAAAATTTCGTATTACAAACTTTTATATTTATTACAACGAGAAATTAGATTTTGTTTACAAACGATCAATCGGAAGTGATACTTTACTTAAAGCTCATTGCTATTTTAAATGGAATTAATGGGCTGGCCACATCAGATTTTTTTGTTGTCTTTTTATCTCCATATGTACGCAGATTCTTTAACATTCACCCCATTAATTTACAGGTAAATAAATCAAAAACTACTTGCATTCAATAAAAACTTTTCATTGAATTATAGCATATTTTGTCCACGTATAAATCTTTTAAAATTTCCATAATTTTTTCAATATATTGAAGTAAGAAATGCCAAATTAAGTTCTTGCTATCACATAACATTTTTCATTTTCCTCCATATTTTCGTGTTTATATATACCCCAGTTGACCTTAATGACTTTTTAAAACTGTATCTTTCTGATATTTAATCATTAGTTTTAATTAACTTGTTAAAATTTGTGGCAAAAAATTCACAAATGTCTGCATACAGTAGCAATTATAAAACATTCCATATTCATCTGTGACATTAAATCACGTTTACAGCGAAATTTATAATTAATTCCAAATGTTGAAAGCATTCCTCCAAAAAAATCATACAACGAAAAAAAAAACAGAAGCTTCGGAATGAATGTTTATTCAACACATCTGGTCTTTCAACTGAGAAGTCACACATACATCACAGCATAGAGTTATCCACGGATTAAGCCACTGGAAACCGAAAACCGTGGAATGTTTTTAGAAGTTATTTGCGTATTTTGTCACTTTTACTCAATATAGATCATTAAAAGTAAGTATGTGAACTCGTTTTTATTAAAAAGTAGTAACTGAAATTTAAAAATTAATTCGAAGCCTTACATCTAGGAAGAACGCAAGCAGGGCTATTGCCCAAAGTAGCAAATTGGGGGGTGGCAAAATTGGTAGAAAAAAAATTAAAATCAATAAAAACGTAACACTTTCGAAAAAGTGGTAAAAAGTAGATAATAGTGTTACTCGTATATATTTGAATATCCTATCAAACTTATAATATAATAAAGAGTCTATTAAAACATAAATCACTAACACGAATTAAAAATTCGCACACGAGCACACAGTAGTGAGTGGGTGAACGAACAATTGCTTGTGTAATCTGCAGTACCTAACGAGTGTTTTAAACTAATTTGTCTGTTTCGGCTTTCCAACCTTATTTTTTTATAAAACTAATTGACAAATTCCATTAAAGGAAATTTTTGATACAATTGTTGGTTGGTGATAATGATTTTTTTTTTTTTATTATATCATTTGTCTTTATATTTCGTGTATTAAATGCATCATACCAATCCCAAATAACAATTTATGAAAATTGTTTAAGAATGAAGTTTTCTCTAACGTCAATAAGCATTCTAATTCCGAAACAGAGAAACTGTTTCTAAATCACCCACTATTTTTATTAGGAATATAATTTGGTGAAGCTCTAGCTTGTTTCTGTAATTCTAATTTTGAAAAATGCAGCTCTAAATTCAAATTTTGCAGTTACTTTCACTTCTCTTCATATTTTTATTAATCCAATGTGTACACGAAACAAGAATTACAAAATATATTTTTAATTATTAGTTGTCTTGTAGTTTATAGATTTAAGTTATCTGCCTTTGCCTCGGTTTAAATGTACCTATTCCTTTATAGGTGGTGAAATAATGTTAATCAAATTCATTTTGATTATTTTTTTTACATAAAAAAGGCTTTAAACCTGCCAAACCTCATTCTATGAAAAAAATGTAAGTTTCAATGTACAGGTATTTGACCGTGAACTCAAATAATACCTTCCCCCCTTACCCTTATTCTTGAAAAAAAAAAGTGCAGCTCTAAATTTTTCAAATTATATCCCCTGTTTCAATCGTTAAATCCTATAAATGAATAAACAAGAAAATGAAGTAGAGAAAAACAAAAAAAGGTTACCTAGATCCTATGGTAGCTAGTAAAATCAATAGTCTCTATAGTTCAATACCTTATAATTTTGTTTCGAAAAATATAAAAAAGTTCTTTCGATTAGAATAATATGAAACCCCTAAAAAGCTGAGTAATAATTCAATCTGTTAGTAATGTTCTGTATATTTTATTAAAACCCAACATACACTGCTGTCTTCTTCAGGGAAAAACCATAAATAAATAATAAATCAATAGCAACAAGTAACCAATGTATAGCATATTAGAATATATTTTATATAGAAAGCCATGGTGGACTAAGTTCTAAACCGTCACCATGATGTGAGATTATTATTCTTGGTTTTGAAAACTTTAATGGCTTCTCTAATTGCCTTGTTGAGGTGTGTAGGTCTTGCAAGAATTTTAACTAAAAGGTTGTATTTTTATTGTTGTATTATTATGGATTCTGAAACATTTTTTAATAATTTAAAAAAAGGAGTTTAGTTTTTTTCCATATACATATCTCCAAAGCTATAATAGCTATCGTGAATTGCAATAAAGATTCTTAAAGAACGCAAGAACAAAAAGTTTTCGAAAAAAAGTCTCGACTCCCGAAACTTTATCTCTATTGGAAGAATAGAAAATAATCGGACACACAGTCTTATAATAAATTATTTATTTCCTGGCCGACGTTTCGACTGTACAAAAATCTTCTTCAGGGCTCTAAAATGTAGGTATATATTCATGGAGTCTAATGGAGTATAATATTATACAAAGTACAATTATTAACATAAAACACAACAAAAAATAATATTATTTTTACTTACAGAAACGTTCAATTATAAAATTTGTATCATAGGAAAACCCCTTTTAAGATTTTAAATATAGTGTAATATAAATTAGGTCAAATTTATAAAAATTATTTTAGCTGAAACACAGAAAACGTGCGGGAATAAATAAAAATAAATAAATATATCATCATGGCATATTACCCAGTGCTGGGTGTGCCAATCTGCTTTTTTATGCAGATATCGGTAATGATGATGACATATTTGTACCGTGCGGGCGTTTACCAGGCGTCACCTCACGGGCACTCTTTGCTGGCGTGGAGAGTGCACCACGGGGGCCGGGAATAAGTAATTTATATTAAGACTGCGTGTCATATTATTTATTATTCTGCCATTTTTTGACCGGTCGACAGGGACGGACTGGCTCTTTGGACCGGACCGAGAAATAAAAACCTGACAGGCCTCTCCTTAGTGAAAAAAAAGTAATTATATTCTAGGATTGCGGGATTTGCCAATATCGAGCATTTTCAGCTTATAATTACCGTTTGTATTGGCTGTAATTTTGTCTTGCTAGCTGTATTCGGGTGCACCTTTCTCGCTAGCACGAACCAAAGACTTGTCAGGGAGACAACGCTAAAATATTCGAATTCGTCTGAATTATAAATTTGTTGTTGACTAACCAAGATCTTTTATTTTCTCTTGTAACTCAATTCTGAATGGTTTCAAAGATATTTCTTCAATGGAAATTTTTTCGCCCGTTATTTAAAAAAAAATATATTACAAATCGTTGCTGAAACCCTTGGAACCAGCTTCTGCTGGCCTCAAACTGGCTGTTTTCCTCGAAATCTGAGTATTACTGGGCATACAAATATTTCGATTTTTCAGAAGCATGTATGCCTGTGTTTTAACTTGATTTTCTTTTGCCTGGTCATTTCTGTGCGAGGTATGTATTTACGAATTTAATACTTTCTTTCCTTGATGTCACTATAGGTCTAATATTACTTTTGTTTATTGTTTGATTGTTACACTATATGATAGGTTTTTTGCATTGGGAATCTTTAAAAACGTTGTGTTGTGAATAGTGATGTGCCATTTGAAAGTTTCCATTAAAAAATTTTAAAAATGAAAGTTTCAAGCCTTAAATTTCATGAAATTTTCATAAACTACACTGCGCATGCGCCGCCAACTGCATTAGGCTTGCGCAAATGACATGCATGCACCTGCATTTATCTACGTGCAAGTTATGCACTTGTATATGTCGTCGGATCCATAAGACGTAATTGTACATTTCATGAAATGTACATCGACTTCATGAACTAAAATCCCATCCATTTCATGTTCACTACCTAACGCACAGAACTCATAAACAATAACCTCCCCGAGTTTTCCTAAAGTGAGTTCTGTGCGTTATGTAACTTTATTTTTGGTAATTTTTTGTCCAGGTGGCAGACAACTTTGACATTACATTATGAGTAGCCGCTTCATAAAGTGGATGTCCTTTTCATGGATTCGTCGTATATATCTTGCATATAAAATTCAGGATTCAGTATAGTTTATGTGTTGTGAAAATTAAAGGTAGAATTTGACGATGTTTCATTGATATAAATACGAAAGGCAATAAGATACTTTCTATTTTAAATAGTTTAATAATTTTTTTACATTTTTTGTTTTAGGTACATTTTGAATACTAAATTTTTAATTTGTTTTGAAGCTTTTGTTTTTCTTATTTAATATCAAATTAGTTAATTTTAGATCCCAATATTTCAAATTCAACTGACAAATATTAAATTTCTTGAAATTTAAATGAAACTTTCATTGAAAGTTTCGACGAAATTTTTATGTGAAACTTGCATTGAAATTCATAGTGAAACATTCTATGAAACTTTCCATCAAATTTTCAATGAAACTTTCAAAAAAATAAGTTTCCGAAATTTGCACATCACCAGAGCTGGGCAAAGTACCGGAAAGTAGTACTTGAAGTACAAGTACCAAGTATCTTAATGTTTCTAAAGGTACTTGAAGTACAAGTACTTTTTTAGTTACTTGAAAAAGTACTTGTAAATTAGGGTGCAAGTACTTTTTCAGATAATTGATATTTTTCTGATTATAGGGACCTCAAAAGGTGATTATTGACAAAAATTGCAATATGCAATATTTACTGGGTTATTGAAAACAAGAGCTCCTAGCTGGGACTGCCGTATCACCTCTAGCGATCGCATGACATAAAATTGACGTCGTATGCTCGCCAAGCGATGCGAGAAGCTGTACCGAGATATTAAAATGACATCATTTTTACGTCATGCGATCGCCAGGCGATACGGCAAGGTCCCAGCACTGTAGTAAGGTAATATGAACATTATACATGCAGTATGCAGATTAGAATTAATTTATTTATACCAAAAAATTTGCAAATGTATCTTAAATAAATAAATATATCATCACGGCTTATTACCCATTGCTGGGTGTGCCAATTTGCTTATACACAGATTTAGGTAATGATGAAATATTTGTACCGTGCGGACGCTTACCATGCGTCACCTCACGGGCACTCATTGCTGGCGTGGAGAGTGCACCACAGGGGTAAATTTTGTGCCATTTAAAATTGGAAATATTTGGCATCGGTCGGGATCAAACCCGGTTCCTCGGATAACACCACACCACTGCAAAAGAAACAGTGACAGACAAGAAATTCTCATAACAGTGTTAACTTTTGAGTGCATTTAAAGTAATTTAAGTACATTTAAAATACTTCAAGTACATTTAAAATACTTCAAGTTCATTTAAAGTACTTCAAGTATTTAAAAATACTTCAAGTACTTTTCATTGTATTTTTCCAAGTATTAAGTACCAAGTACATGTGAATAGACTTACTTTGTCAAGTACAAAGTACTATAAATAGAAAGTACTTCAAGTACAGTACTTGAACTACTGTAAGTACTTGCAAGCCTAATAAAGTACTTTTCTTGCAAGTATTGTCCAGCTCTGCACACCACTAGTTGTGAATAGATTCAATAGAGGCGGAAGAAGAATTTCAAATTTAAGGAACGTGTCTTCCTGCCCACTTGCAATATAAACAACATGCGACATCTTGTATATATCATTAGCATTACAGCAGTCAACAATGTAATACTTGTCAGAAAAAAAATAGGCGTTAGGCCTACCGGCCTCCTATTAGTCGCAGCCTCTCGGGAATTTCCCGGTGGCCCTGTCCATCACTGCCGGTTGATCATCGTTTTCAACCTCTATCTATTAGTTAAATATAATTATAATGTTGAAAATAGCCACTAGCAAATGTCATTGAAGTGAAAAACGGCTGAAATTGCAAAAACATAAAAATAGAAAAGTAGATGAGGAGTAATACCCTACCTATATCAACTGAGAAAATTAAATCGGTAAAGTCTGACGTATTGATATAAACCGATTTAAGTCTCCAAGTATACATTTTGAATAATTTCTCATTCGGAGCCCAGTTTTCTTTATTGGCCGTAAATCCTACAAAAATACCATTCATAAATATAATATGCGTTTTCTCTTCAAACTTACGAATCCATGTCGTAAAAAATGTTCAGGTCGTAAAAAAGATATTTCAGCCCACTTAAAATATTCTATTGTTTTTCAGCGAAATCTCAAACGGAAGTCATATGCATAAAAATGCCAAGTCACATTTTTAAGAAAATCTTTCTTTCTGTGTCGTATAAAAGTTAAATTTTAGATGACTTCAAATCGGAAACAGGGCTTACATTTTCAAATCTAGTTTCAATTGCCATCTATCAAATAGGATTTGCTGCATACGTGAAAAGTCTAAGATGGAGCAAATATTCAGATATATTTTGAAGGAAAAGGAAACATAAAGTGTGGATATTTAATAGCATCCACATAAAAGTAGGATATTGTGATGTACAATATAGCATGGTCAAGATATTTGGGTAGGTACACCTACTGATATTTAATAATCAATATAGGTACTCAAATTGTTTCCCTCATAATTTTTAATGAAATTTACAAAACACATTAAAATTTAACATATTATTTTTCTTTGCTTATTTTGATCCCTGTCGAATGAAATGAAAAAACAAGTCCTCAAAACCGGATCAGTCAATATTAATCAGCGAAACATGGAAAAAATCATGGAATTTTATTAATTGTTAGGGAATTTTTTTTTTTATTAATTTTTACACTGCGAGAAATTGTTAATATTTTACTAAAAATAAAAGAATTTCGATGATGTACGTACATACGTATTTTCGAACTTTTCTTCATATTTTTGTCTCATTTAACTATGAAACGTATTAAATAAATGTCCCCTAAATTTGTTCATCCATCTTTTACTTTATATTTAAATTGTCATGTTTAGAAAATACAAAGTGAATGACAAGACGAACACTTAAGATGATATAAAGAAATTAAACAAACCATAAGAAATTATGTTACGGAAGAAAATATATTTCATCAGGGAAAATTACAGGAATTTTCACTCTTTGAAATTGTTGGCCAGTCTGAGTGGAAGAATTTGCAAAACATTTGAATATTAGTTTTTAGTAATGTTTTACAAAAAATAATAATTTCAAGAATGTCAAAAGTTTGTCAAGCCGAGGTTTTCTCGAAGATTTGAAATTTTAATACTTTTCATTTTGAATTGAATTTTTTTAGCTTTTTTATTGCTTTTCCTGTATCTGGTATTTCATTTTTTATGTTCTTTAGCCTTTATGATATCTCCGGTAATATTCATGATAGAGATAAACCGTTTGCACATTCCAATTTCTGAAATAAATTTAATAATCACAACTGGAATTTTGATATATTTTATTTTTAAGCTGCAGGCCAAATTTGGGTACGTTTTTTTATTGTCAACAGAAAACTGCAATTCATCACAGTTCAGCTTTGTACGACGTCACAACTGCTCTTACCTGCTTGCAGTTCTGCGAGGAATAAAAAAACACTACCCTGCGATAGCAACTTCAATTAAAACAAAGTTAAGATATCTGTCAAACGCCAGTTCATCAGACATTATGAAAAATTATTCAAAATGTTTACTATTGCTACAAATGCTACTAAAGTAGTTATTAAAGATTAATATCTTTCGTTATGTTGATTTTCATTTCGTGATAACTTTCAAATACTATCTGCGCATGCGTACATCCAATGCAACCTTTTAAAAGCTGGATGCATAACTGCGCGCAGTCAAGGACAAGGAGCAGAACTGCTTTGCACTTAAATAAAAAAACAGTATCCAGTTGCATAGCAGATGCATCTATCTTATAAAAAACAACTATCTGCAAGTTTATATTGCAAGGATACATATCTGCGGAATAAAAAAACGCGCCCATTGTGTTTTACTTATTTTGAAAATACCTCATATCTCGATTATTATAAAAGATAAAAAAAATGTAATATGGAATAAACGACTGAAGTTGTCGATGGGATGAAATAATAAGCAGGATTGCAGTCCATAATTTTATTGTTTGGTCTGATACCGTAAGCTGTACGTGGCAGTGAAACGTTGGCAACCGACTAAACAATAAAATTTTAGACTGTAATCCTGCTTATTATTTCACCACGATAAAAGAAGGTTTCGGAAATTTTGACGTTTTTTTGCAGAGAATAAAGTGGAGTAAATAGTTATTTTGAAACAAACATACTAAATTTTAAATGGGAACCTATTATACAAATAGTCTCATCTTTTTTTCTTATTTTGTAAACTTTTCAATTATGTATAACATGTCTACATTATTTTGTTTTGAACATGAATAAAAGAATAAAACATGAATTATTTATTGGGGTGAAATATTAAAAAGTATCTACACATACGTTTGGTCTACTGAGTATGAACAAATATTTAAAAAAAGTGAAATCTAAATTTTATTTTTATTTCTCATAAATATTCATCTCTTCAGTGAAATGAATTTGAAATTAGGAGGGGAGACTTTTGAAATTCTGTGCTGTATGAGATAAATTTCACGTAGTCTATTCCTCCTGTTTGTATTTATTTTTAATATTTCCAACACCAGATCCACCTCGGAGCAAAATAAAATCAACTAAGTTCAAATTGACGGAAATAAAATACACAGACAATTTCCGCCTTCGATTTTTCCAGGCGAACGAATTTTCCGGTACTATGAAATATCGTATGGAAATCGGTTTGTATCCCCCACTCCCCTAGGACCATGTCACGTGACTAGATTGTGTCAGGGGCGGCCATGACGACATGATAAATGTTGAACGGCCTACGAGTTACAAGCCAGCAGTCGGATGCTGCGAGCCCGTGTTCAGATGTTCAAAATTTAATTACGGCCTAAAGAAGTGATGTAGGTACCCCTGGAAACAGCCGAGGGTCGGACAGTGGCAAAACAGTTGAATAATTGTGGTTCGTAATAGGCTCGTCTGAGTTTATGGTTTTTACAAATTGCAAACATATGAATTATAAATAAAATAATTTTTCATATTAAAGGATGACGATTTGAAACAGAACAAAAGGTATATTTTATTTTATCTGAAAGTAATGATCGCGCAGTGAAGAGGTATTTGGAGGAATGAGAGTACTTGTTATTTTTATTTTACTCAGTTAATATGAATATACACAGTGTGACTATAAAGAAATAATAGCGCCATCTATGAATTGGCACCCAAACTATTTTTGACTAACCTTCATTAACATCCCCCTCAATTTTTATTAATATTGGTTTAGTGTAGTTCTCGTATGGACCTATTAGATCTGCCTGATCATGGATGCATCCTTCGAACAGCAGTACACAATCAAATTATGTGTTCGTTTATGCAAAGAACCAACCTAGTCGTTTGCCTAAAAAGCGTTTGAAGATGCTTCATTGATTGATTGCAACATTTTTGGCTGGCAAAAGCGATTTCGCGATGGGCGAGATGTGAACAAAGATTACCCAAAGAAAACATCGAAGCAGTTCAACAACTTTTGGTTTTCGATCGACGTGTTACGATTAAAATGGTTGCAGAGTAGTTGAACATCGACAAGGAAACAGCTGGATTGACTATCGTCAAAGATTTAAAGAAAAACAAAAGCACGATAACAACATTGCCCTGTAAAACAATAATCATGCGTCAATCTGTGCTCCAAAAATGTCACAGGGTTGCATCATCCTCCGTATGTATCTGATTTGGAATCGGCTGACTATTCTCTTTCCCCAAAATAAAATTGAAGTTGAAAGGGAACCGTTATGACGATGTAACACACACTTAACCATCGATAGTGACGAAGGTGTTGAACAACATCCCAGTTTAGTCTATCAGAACGCCGTGAATGGACTGGTGGATCACGCCAATGCTGTGTGGATTTTGAAGAAATTATCACCTACAACCATTTTGAATATTCTTCATCAATGCTTACGTCGCTTCAAAAGAGAGACAACAAAGTAAAGTTTTGATCCGGATTGTTAGTAGAGGTGAAACTTAGATTTCAATCATTATTTTATATGTTATTAAGAATTATTTAGAGAAAATATAAAAGCAAGAAATTTCTATAAGAAAAAACTTGGACCTTATTGAAAAAGAAAAAATAAACTTTGTGCAATATTGTGAAACTGAAATACTTGACTTAATATCTATTTTTATACATACTCGTATGACAATGACTTTATTTTGAGTACATAGACTGCTGGTCTACACAGATGTCCAACCTTTGTCAATTTTTGGCTAATGGACTATTTCCTTTCCTGCGATGTAATTTACATGACATTACATATATTTCAGTGTTCTTGTAACAGTTGCCAAGTGATACCATAAGATTACTTATGTTAGGAAAGAATTTTCAAAGAGACTATTTGAACATAAATAATACGAATACGATTCTAGGAATTTTGTACGCCAACTTTTTTGTACTACGGAGACTTCTACACCAGCACTTATACGCCAAGCATTTGCTGGACTATTTATGTAACATACGAGTATCAGAGTTTAAGAAAAACTTATTAGTTTTGAAAATTTTCGAGTTTTTAATGCTCTTAACATCTAAGACACAAATCTATTCTATTCCAAATTCTTCCTACTTTTAAGCGTTACTGTCGCCTTTTTGAATGCAGAAAGTAATGAAAGAACAAAAGTAAACCAAATAATCCTTGTTTGAATTTTTGATGCCACGCCAGATAAAAATTATGTATGTTCATATATTTATGAGAGATATGTTGCACGATATAGCCTGCCACTCCTCCCAGTAGCTATCAAAACTTAGAGGGACTATAATATACGTAGTTTTTACTTCTTTGTACATAGTAAGGGAAGTATTGTAATCACGAAAAATTTCGGTTTTCATATTTCAACGGAAATATCCATTTTGACCATCCCTGAATCCATTTTGACTAATTTCGTTGTGACGTCTGTACGTACATACGTATCTCGCATAACTCAAAATCGGTAAGCCGTATAAAGTTCAAATACGAGGTGTGTTCAAAAAATATCGCGAATTTTGTGTTTTTTCAAAAATTATTTATTTATTCATGAATATCTATTTTGTCCCCTTCAAAGTAATCCCCATGAGATATTATACACTTGTGCCAACGGTTTTTCCAATCTTCAAAGCACTTCAAAAAATCATTTTTTTTATCTTGTTCAGCTCCTCCTTCGATGCCGTCTTTATCTCGTCAAGCGTAGCGTAACGTCGTCCTTTCATGGGCCTCTTTAGTTTAGGGAACAAGAAAAAGTCACAGGGGTCCAGATCTGGGGAATACGGTGGCTGCGGCATCATTAGTGTGTTGTTTTTGGCTAAAAAGTCGCGCACAAGCAACGATGTGTGAGCAGGGGCGTTATCGTGGTGCAAAAGCCAATTTTTGTTCTTCCACAAATCCGGGCGTTTCTGGCGGATTGCTTCGCGCAAATTGCGCATAACTTGCAGGTAATATTCCTTATTGACCGTTCTACCCTGTGGCAAGAACTCATGATGCACCACGCCCCTGCAATCGAAGAAAACTGTCAGCAAAACTTTCACATTCGACCGAACTTGGCGCGCTTTTTTCGGTCTTGGTTCGTGCGGCAGCTTCCATTGAGATGATTGAACTTTGGTTTCCACGTCATAACCATAAACCCACGATTCGTCACCAGTTATGACCCTCTGGAGCAAATTTGGGTCGTCGCGGACAGAGTCCAACATCTCATTAGCAATGTTCATGCGATGCTGTTTTTGGTCGCAATTGAGCAATTTTGGTACAAATTTCGCGGCGACCCGTCTCATGACCAAATCATTGATAAAAATCGAATGGCACGAGCCAATCGATATGTTTAGGTCCTCAGCAACTTCTCTAACGGTGATTCGACGATTGGCCAATATCATTTTCTCCACTTCATTAATTTTTTCGTCTGTTGTTGAAGTACTCGGGCGTCCGGCACGCTTTTCGTCGTTCACATCTTCTCGGCCTTCTGAGAACATTTTGTACCACCGATAAACGTTGCTTTGGTCCAAGGTAGCTTCTCCGTATGCCACAGTCAACATTCGGAATGCATCCGCGCACTTAATTTCGTTTTTCACACAAAATTTGATACAGGTTCTTTGTTCCATTTTTTTGAATAGGTAAAAATCGAAGACGATCCAAAACACGTGCAAGCAAAGCAGCTGTCAACAATTAAGTGAACATTCAAAATGGCCGAGCTTGTCGACATAAGTGAGAGACATGAGTACCAACATAAAGCCACAAAAAGATCGAAATTCGAATATACGTAACCCGCGAAAATTCAAAATTCGCGATAGTTTTTGAACACACCTCGTATTGTATTTAGGACTGCTATAACATCTAGTTGTGCACCTCCCTTTTTAGTTATTACATATTTAATTAGTAGAAGTGGTACTTTACTTGAAGCCTATAATAGATATTTTAAAAAATAATCCAAAACTTTTCAAATTTGGTATAAGACTTTTATGTCAATAGGAATAACATAGTAGATTTTGGTTAAAATAGGCTAACCGAAAGTGATATATTACCTGAAGTTGTTAACAATATTTCTTGAATAAAATGGATTTATTTTGATTTTAGAAATAAATGCTTCAAATAAGAGTTTTAGAGAATTCTGTGTCTAGCACATCAAGTATTATTAAATTAGCCCTTTGTATAAGCGATATATTTAAATTTAAAAATTATATGCTTTTTGGTTTTTGTAATAAAGCTTGCTATGGATTAGATCAAAAACCCTTGACAAAAACTAAAAAAGTGTTAATGTCAAATTACGTCAAATACGTGCAATTTTATAATTGGGTCTATACTTTATGTTGGTCTTGCGTACAAGGAAGTCGTGTGGTGTCCACATCAGATTTTTTAAATTTATTTTTGTGTGTTGAAATAGACCACTTTATCTAACTGCAATTAGTAGCAAATGTCACTGGTGATAACAGTATGAGATTAACATCTATGTCCTAGAATATTAAAATAGTTATTTGTACATCTAGGCCGCGAAATCACTATTTAGTGTACCGAGAGAAAAATTGTCGCCGAGGCCGCTTGCGGTCGAGGCAAGACAATCTCGAGGGCGCTAAAGGATTTCGCGGACAAGATGTACATAATATTTTTTGTGCAACCGTAAAAAATATGTAATTACAAATTTTATTAATTTTCAACAGTTTTATTATAAAAAGAAAGTTAGCTTTCAAGGTGGCTATGGGATTAACATTTGATAAACAAAACCACGCAACTTTCAAGTGTCAAAGTGATTGTTTACCTAAATGAGTTTCGCGACCGTTACCATAACAACGGTCGCAAAATCCAATTTCGCGGCCTGTATTGCGGCTGCGAAATGCTTATTTCTCGTCCGGTTGAAAAAAAAAATATTATGGCTTAACGAATAACAATTAATATTTTCTAGATCTCCAGGTGAATTCCTATTTTGATGAAGTGGCGTAAAAAAATGGAAGATCTCATTTATAAACATAACATAACCTAACAAAACTTGGGCCGTTACAGCTTGTAAGTTTACTTCGTATATACAAATGTTGTGTACAAATTGTGCACACTAATTAATTCGGTATTCAAAAAACTTTACAGTTTATGCCTACCTCGAATATTGGGCCACATTAGTTATTGGTGGCTAATGATTATAGAATTAGTTCGCAGGGTTCGAACTTGCAACCATTTGCTCAGCAAACGAGCTTGCCTGCCATTACCCGTTGCCGTTGGCTATAATGTAATATTAATAACAATGTAAAATCTTAAAAGGCACTTTCGTGCACCTATATCAATTTAACCCTTCATTTCGCTGATTAAAATTCGATTATATAATAGTTGGACTGAAAAACAGGCGTATTATAAAATCTCCATTATCTCTCCGTCTTACTCGCATCTTATATCTCTCTCGCACTACCGTTTTCCTCGACGGATCATAAATTTCAAGAGCCCGAGTTCTTTCAATAACATGTTTTTGACGCCCGAAGAAGGATAACATCTTTTCCCTGACTTGAATACAGGACGCGAATCCGTCGAAACAAAAATGAATAGCATAACACGTGACTGAGTTCTTTGTGATAGACACTGACCTAGTTTTTAATTTAAATTGCTGTTTTTATTAAAATTTTCGATAAGAATTCGCGATAACATTTTTCGGATTAATATTGATAACTACAACTTTGTTCACTTGTTCCTGTTCTCATTTCTATTTATGGAATATGAAAAGCTGAAACAATGGGGTATTCTAATAGTTTTTTTTTTTTAATTTTTCTCTGACACTATTAATTAAGATATTTTTCAATTTATTTAGACAAAATATCATAAACGTTTAGATATATTAACAGCGCAAATCTATGAATTGAATATGCGGAAAATGAAAACATTGAAGTATAAATAAAAATCAAATTTAACACTATTTGGTACCAACTTGTAAAATTATCAATATCCGTATTATTGGTAAGTTTCTGCTGATGTGCTAACACGTTACCTTCTTTTACTTTTTTCTAAACAATGGAAATAAAATGTTTAAATTTTGAATTAACAATATCATTTGACAAAAATTGTTCAATAGATAGCGGAGGAAGGGGATTTATGGAAATTTGGATTTTTCATTAACTAACCACCCTATACAATATATCAAAAATTCAGAACTACCCGACCTTTTGTAGGGTAAAATCCTTTATTTACTGGACTAATAAAATTGAGCCCAAAATTTTTGATCAAATATCTATATGTACAGGTATCGTGAAAAATGAAAAATGACATTTTCCGTATGCCATGGAAAGAAAAACGAATTACGATTTCTAGTTTTCAATTTTGACAATTGTAAAATAATTGTTGGAGTGATTATAGCATAGGAGTGCTTTGTGTTGAAAAAATGTGCCGGAACTCACATCTTGTTGTTTTTTTATGGAAAAAATAAAATACCACATATCACTTGGTGGTGTTTATATATAGTTTGCACAATTTTTAATTCCATAATTGAAAATTTTAACATTGTCTTCCTACGTTCACAAAAAAGTTTCTTGCAAAAAATTCTATTTCCAGTAAAATTATTTCATGAACATAGGTACTTTGTAATAGTTATTTCTCTAACACTACTATGGAATTCACACATTCTGTAACTGAAAACTGTTACAAAATATCATAGCCCACTAGTTTTTCATTTCACCCATTTAAAATGCATGAGAAAACGCAATTGTTTGATTTTGACACCTCAACTATCAAATTATAATAGAAATGATTACAAAATCTGATTTTACACCTTGTTTTACGCGTTTTGAAACTTTTACATGGTAAGTTAAATAAAAGATATTGCTTTTGTAACATACCAATAATATTTTATTATTTTTAGCCAAAATGTCAAGTGATGAGCAAAATATATTTTTTCGGCTCGGCCTATAAACTTTTCGCTTACGCGGAAATTATCTATTCCATACTAGTTATAGAATATACCATTACAAAATCAGTTATGAAAAGAGTGATATTGTTTGATGAACATAATATTTGCCAAAACGAGCGAACGTATTATGTACAAAATTTTATCTAATTCCGCTAAAATCATTTAAAAATAAACAAAATTCTAGGTTTTTCTATTACAGCTCCACGTCCACATTACCAAAGCGTGGCCGTGAAAATATTTGAATTTCATTTTTTTTATTTTAATGCTTTTGTTAGTATATCATTGAAAATGAGTTCTGAATATGTTCTGAAACCGATATAGATCTTCCTTCTTATGTAGAGGAATTAAATGTGTCAATAATTCATTATTATGTAAAAAGTGACGTTTCATAACGTCATACAGTTAGGAAAAATTCAACTTATTAAAACGGAATTAGATAAATTGTATTTAATACTGACTTTTCAATTAGTAATATTTGAACATCTTATATTTTCAAAACTGATTATGTAAATAACATTAATGAGTTGTTCCAAGTACTACCAAAATTTAATCACCTCTTCATACGGATATACACATGGATTACGAAAATCATGTATTCTTTGGAACTGTAGTATTGTACTTATCTGAAATGAAAAAATCGTCACACGCACATACATACATTCAGATATTCTAAAAGCTCACCACTCATCTATAGGCATTTTGTGAAATTAAAAAATGAGTACCGGACCCCATTGACATAACGGATAATATGACAATGACAGTGACGTTTCTAAAATATGACAACAATAAGTTTCTGGGTTTGTTATTTTAGAAATAACTTTTTCTTCTTTTAAGTGATTTTTTTACAAAACAAATTGTATTGTTTATCAAATGTCGGTCCCAACAAGGCCGCCTTTCTACTTCAATAAATTAAACTATTTAAATACAATAAAATTTGTAATTACATATTTTTCACGGTTGCACAAAAAATAGTGAGTACACCTTGTCCGCGAAATCCTTTAGCGCCCTCGAGTTTGTCCTGCCTCGGCCGCAAGCGGCCTCGGTGACAAATTTTCTCTTAAAACGCTAAAGAGTGATTTCGCGATCTTGATATACAAATAACTATTTTTCGTCAAAAGTATAAGAAGATTTTGTTACGTTTATTAAATATGCATGTAAACTTATAACACCCTCATACTGTTGAAAATTTCCATTTGAATTGCAATTTCTGTTGCTGAGTTTCTTACACACGGACTGTTATTTTAGCGAGTGAACAAGCGGGTGTAAAGTTTTCTTTTTGAATTTTTTTGGCGTTTCTACATCTCCACAACGGCATTTCTACAAGAGCTGCTAGTCTGCTACAATAAAATAAGCCATTGTGGATATCTACTTTTTCGTATAAATAATTCCTTTTGAACCACTATAAATTATTAACAAATTCTAAAGCGGAAGAAAGCACATTTCTTTGATACTGTCTTCCAAATTTGTGCTGTTTGGGAACTTGATAATTAAAAGAGATACTGAAGTAACATTTAGGCTAGTCATTTGCATACTTATGTAAATTTCCAAACATAAGAACATCTTTATTCCTTGTTTTGTGTTTCAAATTAAAATGACCATGTTAATAATGGATCTTGCAACTTTTATGCCATGAATACAGCGGGAATTTTATTAGAATGTTTATACTTATACATTTTAGAATGTGTAATTTTTTATCTAAATATCTCAGTAATAATGATAACCGTTAAAAGATAACATAACTTTTACCAGGATTTATTTTATATACTGTGTGATGTATCGGAGGACGCACTCTAGCGATTTCGGTGCATGTTATTAAATGTTCAAATATTATCTCCCCTTTAATTTTAGCGAAAATGTAAATCATTTTTTGTAGAGATATTTTAGTGTCGAAATTTAAATATACGGTTTTAGTGAGCGAATAAACTTTATTTAAAGTCGTGGTCGCGAATCTGGGGAACCGGGTTCGATCCCGACCGACGCCAAATATTTCGAATTTTAAATGGCACAAAATTGACCCCTGTGGTGCACTCTCCACGCCAGAAATGAGTGTCCGTAAGGTGTCGCCTGGTAAACGCCCGCACGTTACAAAAATATCATCATTACCGATATCTGCGTACAAAGCAGATTGGCACACCCAGCAATGGGTAATATGCCATGATGATATATTTATTTATTTATTTATTTATATAACGAACTTTCATATTAACGAACTACACTCTATCTGTCTTAACTATAGAGTGGTGGGAAGATAGGTGCAGTTTGATCTTGTTGTTTGATTGGATAATATCAGGGTATTATCCAATCAAAATACAAGATCAAACTGCAACTATCTTCCCACCACTCTATAGTTAAAACGGTTATAGATATATTATTTATATTATAGATATATTTTTATCGATTTTTCACTTATAACGAACTTTCAGATCGTGTGCAAAATGTACATAACGTTTTTTGGTGAATTCAATGGTAAAATAAAAATACGAGTATAACAATCCATTTAAAATAAGATAGTTACGGTCTACTAAACCGGAAGTGCTAATGTTATAATATTTTAGCTGAAACAGGTATGTCAGAAAACTACTAGATTTTTATAAAAAAAATATTGAATAGAAAATAATGATAGCTCGTCCTGAAACAAATGAATTTCGTTTTATAAATATAATTAAATAAAATAACTTTTGATTTATAAACATGAATTTGAAGAATCATCCTTATGAAGTTTGGATGGATTATACCGTAACATAAACCATACTAATAGTTAATAGATATTAAGATATGGGTGGAACATCATATATGCGAACAATATATTATTAAAAAAATACAGAACGACTTAAGTTCGTATCGTTTAAATTTTCTTTGAAATACGAACATCATTCCTTATTCACGGTAGGCGTACAAACTGAACTTTTCCATTAATACTTAAGCGATTCTTTGAGGAAAACGTAAACTTCGTGTTCGTAAGCAATAGGGACTTTACAAACCCTGAACAGGTAAAAAAGAAGCAAAAAGAACAGTGCGTAGTCTGGGTAATGATAAGGGTGATCAAGATGAAAAGAAACCCAAAAGAAAAGGGTTTTACTTTTATCTTTTCTGGATTAGGGAGGAAATTTGTTGTAAAAAGCATGGATATACGGAGCAAAGCTATTTGCAGTACGGATTACTTTTTGACGTATACTTGTTGCGAAATGCAGACAGGACTGAAGCTGTAGCTTGAATCCACAGACCAAGAAGTAAATATTTGCATTTTTTTCATATCTTAGAAACGCGTTTGCCTCATAAGAAATTTCAGAAATAATTATGGAGTTCTATACATATTTTTTCAAAACTTTCTTACTTTTACAGTTTACTGATTGGAAAATTGAACACCTCTGTTAAATATTACAGATTTATCATTTTTATTACTACTTTTAGCAACTGTTAAAATTTGCAGAAAAAAAATTAAATTTTCTTTGTATTGAAATAAAGATACATTCATAATCACTTTAGACTCTGCATAATTTACACTAGCAGTGAAAACCACAAGCACTCTTGACTTGTTTCTGAAATTTAGGTGAAACATTTGTCAGTAACATGCTAAGACTAAATTATTAAAATCGGTAGAATGTTTTACTATTATTTTAGTTTCCTAGTTTTAAACAACCTAAATTATATCTTATGTCAAATAGTCATATTTAAAGCAGCATTTACAGCACCTCTATTGTGAAAAATACGACGATCACAATGCGTATGCGAATTCACACGACGTAAAATTCAAATTTCGAATCCGAAGTGCGCCGAGTTAAAATTTTCGTTATAAAAAGGTACAAGGAAATGCATCTGCTTAGCTTATCTTACAATGTTTAAGCGAACATAAAATTGTGCTGGTTCAAATTTGATTGTGAATGTATGCAAAGTAAAAAATTTAACATCAAATTTACCACCGGTCTGAATTCCATTATTTGGTCTTCACAAACATATGTTAAAAATTTACATTTTTCTACGTGTAACAACATCAACACAGGTCAGTGTTCAAATAATAACACAATAAACTGTGTAAAGAAGTACTTCCTCGGATGCGAGCAATATGCTTTGGAAAAAACTGACAAACTCCGTATGCAAGTCTGACAACACTTACTCGGTGTTAGTTTTACAAGTTGTAGAAAGGACTGTGTTGTATAACAGAGAACTGTGTCGATATAACGCTATTATGTGTAAAATTCAATGTTATTTTAAAGTTTGACACTGAATTATTTATATTTTTTTTGGTTTGTCATTTTTCTGTGTTTTTGGAAAGATCTTTACCCCAAATTTCTTTAACACCAAGCTCAAATGTCGAAAAATATAAATTGACATAAAATTTATGTTGTTTTTAACACGAATATTTTAACACAGAAAATACTGTTAATTTTTAACACAGAAATGAAGCCAATTTTTTACTGTGTAGATACTAATTTCACAACGCTTATTGATGGCAGAAGCTTCATTCTTAAACAATTTTTGATGCCATTTTATTATTTGGGAATGGTATGATTGCATTAAATAAGCATACAAAATATTTAGGGAACGAGTAATATAAAAAACACATATCACTGTCACCAGCCTAACTATTTTACCAAAAATTACTCCTTATTGAAATTGTCAACATTTAAAAACAAAATTATGTAAATGAAAGTCAAAGAGAGATATTGGTATAAAACACTCGTTGCAAAAGGCCATCCACGCATTCATTAATTCTTCCACTCGCCGCTACACAGCTTGTGCTCGAATTTATAACTCGTGATGGAATAGGTTGCCTTCCGTAACTTATGTATTTTGAAAATGTCACGTGATCAAATGTGACGTTAGAGCACATACAGTTTAACATGTGACAAACTATTGCCTATACATGTATTTATATAAATAAATAACAATAAAATATTATTATTTTTTATATTACTATGAAAAATATTGCATAAACTTTTATTTAATATACTTTTTAAAAAATGTGAAACCGGCTCATTATATTAGAAACTATTTTACAATTTTAGAACCGTGAACGATTCAAGTATTAGTATTAGGTAGGTAGTATCAAAAAACAGATGAAGAATTCATTGACTTCAATGGGACTTCATAGGTCAGTTGAGTAAGCATTCTAGTTGACACAGGGAGGTCCTAAGTTCAAATCCCAGTGATGTCCATGAATTTTTCATAAATATCTTTATTCAGTATATCTTCGTAATAAACCTTTTCAGTTAAAAGAGATAGTAAATATGCGCAATAGTATATGCACATAGTAAGCCTACAAATAGCGTGAGCCATAGTTACGTGCTTGTCAATGAGATCCAAGGCGTTTGTTTTTTCAATATTTATACGTAAAATGTAGAAAAGTCTCCGACAACTTTAAAAAATACTCAAAGAAGTTATAAAAACTTTTATCCAACACCGACTCATAATATACTTGTTACTATGGTTATTTGAAATAACTAATGTACATCATTAGTCACTCCGTGAGAGAATATTTTAGAAGTCACGGAGGAATTATTATTGATTTTTTTTAAATATAAATAAAAAGCAATTTTAGAAAATTATATTATTCTTGAAATAATTTAACATTATGAAACTTATTTATTTAAATTAATGTTAACATTTATGCTAAAATAGATTACTTATCTTTACACAATGACAGCTGTCATGTACAGTTAATGAAACGAAAACGAGAAACGAGTTAGTGTTTACTTGCTTCGGAATTAAATTCAGAGATGTTGCTTGTGCTTCTAAGTGAATACGTTTTAAAGGAAGATCCTTATTTTCACCCATTTTAATGTATTTTTCATTCAAATAATTTCCAATTGCAGACAATAATTATTACAGAAATATAACAAAACCATAACAACCATTCAATGGCTACTTTGTAATTTAAAATACTATATCATTTGACTTGTCAGTGCCAAACAATGGATGAAAACATAAAATGATTTAAGAAGTTTTTAAAAAAGTGTTGGATAAAACGTTGTATTATACTCGTGTGGAATGTATATTAGTCACTTAAGAAAATTAGCCACTCGCCCTGCGTTCTATGCTAAACTTTTTCTTTCATGACTAATATTATACATTCCACACTCATTTAATAAATAACTATTATTGAAGAAGAAATGTCTAACAATACAAATTTTTACCGGAAATACAGGTCTTTTCGTGACTGCAATATATTTGACGTTATATTTGATAGCCCAGTTGGCAGTTGTCAGCGCCATTATACTAGCTGTTAAATTGAAAAGGTATATTGTAAATTACACACAAAACAATGTCACTAACACAACACTGTTCTAGTCTGGAGCAAATCTTGTATCGATTAAGTTAGGTTAGATGGCTCGTATATTTCGATTTAAAGTGTCAATTGTGTTCTACTACACAAGCTAACAATTATGATGTTATTAACTTGTTCACCACTATAATTTAACTACTTTATAGTGTAAACGATAAACAGAAAATTCGTAGAAGCTTAATTTCCCTGTTGGTGATAGGTCCGTTTCATTCGCAAACAGTAATTACACAGCCCTATATAGTCAACATTTCTCAGAAGGCTATACGTTTGATACGTTTTCCTTTATGCACGTAATCAGTCCCTAAACCCTAGCTTCTACCTTCTTAAATGAAACATCAATTCTCCCACTCATTCTTACCTTGTTAGCCCGGAGGTTTTCGGAGGTCCCCGGAAAGTGACGCATTGGGCAGACATACCACTGGGAAGGATCCCTCACTGTCGGCAAACCGCACAGTTACGGAGCGAATGTGCAACACAAAGCTAATCACATGCTTGTGCGAGGCAGTTTGATCTTTGTCCTTCAAAGGACGCCGTAATCCTGCAAGCAGCGCAATTAGTATTAACTGTTTATGCTGCCTTTCCGTATGCCAAGTTTTAGGGTTATTGACTTAAGCTGAGATTTGAGGAGGAATGCTGAGGATTTGTAACGCTTCAAACATTGCCTTCTACCTATACATACAAAAGTTAAGGATCGGAATCATATATTACAAATTTTGGGAACAGTTTTTTGGTTAGAAAGGTTATTTAATTTGACATCGAAGAGTATCTACATACTTCTAATTTAATGGTTTACTATTGAAATATTTGCAAAAGTATAATACAATTTGACAGTTATTATTTATAATTTATTAAAAACAGTAATCATGGAAACGTATTCAGTAGCCGAATTAGTTAGATCAGGGCACCGTAATAATTATTCATATGTTCAAATCCTGCCCGCCTTATATTTTTATTTAATTTTGTAATTCAAAGGTCACTAGATAAATGCAAAAAATCAAATTTTGCTGATTTTTACTTTAACAAATAACTTTTAAATGAAAACAATATGGAATTTTGGTTTGCACTTCTTTAGAACACTTTTTATTTTCTTTCGAACGACTATGCTCAATTTTTTTATCACTGATAGATTTCGAGTTATGAGGTCGTAGTTATGATTTTTATATGGACGCCAAATTGGAAAGTTACACCATTGAAAGAAAAAATTTGTTAGCTTTCGAATGATGTACAATTTATTGATATTCATTTGTTTTAAACAGCAAAAATGCAACAATTATTAATTTTTTATTTATTTATTTATTGGCACAAAATTGACCCCTGCGGTGCACTCTCCACGCCAACAATGAGTGCCCGTGAGGTACCGCCTGGTAAACGCCCGCACGGTACGAATATGTCATCATTATTACCAATATATGCGTACAACGCAGATTGGCCGTGATGATAATTTATTTATATATATCAACATAGGTATGATCTTCAATTGTTTCCGCAGTACAAGACACTGAAAAATGAGGTTTTACTAGGTTTATCCCTACTATCTCCAAAACTATAAGAGTTACAACTTCGATTAAATGAGCCTTTTTTTGTTGATTAACCTTTTTTTACTCATTTTGGTCAGTACTATATGCCTTATAAATTTGTAACTCGTAATTATTAACAACCTGTACATATATAAAATGACAAAAAGAGATTTGTTGTCCAATGATATAAATAATAATAAAATAATAGCTAATGTAAGTTAAAGCCAGGCTAAGAAGTAGATTGATCCAAGTCATGTTCTTAAAAAAAGTTAGTATCATATGATGTCTATTTCTTTTATTGAAGTAGTAAAGCAAGTCTCATATACAGGTTTTCATTACAAATGAGCCACCATTAATATCTCGGAGATTATTAGAGCTACAAAGGCGGTTAAATGGGCAAATAATTTCTATTTCACAAGACAAATTTAAAGAAAAGAAATACGTGACTATTTCATTAACATTGACATTTACGATTAATGAAAAGAACAAAAAACTGTTTAAAACTGCATGATTTAAAACTTGAAATTATGTTCTTTCGTTATCCAAACATAAATTTTGTCTATTAGTAATACTTTTTATTTTATTCGCCTTTAAAAAAGGAGTCCGTATGTTGGAACCTGTAGAGAGCAGAAGCTTCAGAAATGGGTTGTGTTAGTGCATAGATAACGATGGCCACAGCCTCCAAGTTGTTTTGTTTAAAAATACATGATTTAAAACTTCCAATTGTATTATTATTATTATTTCATTATCCAATTTTTTTCTATTAGCAATACTAATTATTTTATTCGCCTTCAAAAATAGGAAGTTTCTATATTTATTCGTATTTTAAAATATAAGTACATGCAAATCTAAATCAATAGCTGAAAAAGGGTGAGAACAGTCAGTAAAGCGATGGGTAACTGAAAACTTTGTATGCCATTGGAAACTGTAAAATTACCATAAAAATTGCGTGAACGTGAAAGATAAAAATCGTTGATTTAATTTAATGATTCAAATCAAGCACCATGTAAATTTGTATGCTTGACTGCAAACGAAAATTACGAGCAAAATTTGTTTTATAAAATGAAACAGTTTCTTAACAATTTTATTGTGAAATAGAGTATGATTCACATTGCTCTGACTTAAGCAATATTAATTCAAGCCCATCGTTAGTGAAATTCATATGCATTTAAATTTAATGATATAATGTTTTCAGACGGTTTCCGGTACTAATGACTTAAGTAGGTATAACTATTGTAAAAGTAACCGACTTTATTAGTTCCAACGTACATAGAGAAATATAGAAAGGTGCAATATCACCTCGAAAGCGTTGATTCTAAGAGTTTCGAATTTTTTTATAGTACGTTTTATTTCTTGGATGACAAGGCTCGTTGGTCATTTACAGGTAAGCCAATCTGCTTTTTATTTACCATTTCAAATGACGATATAAGGAGCTGTGCTAGAAGTAAAGAGACAAAATTTATTTATAACGAATATTTTTAAAAAAGAACATTTAAAATTAAAGTTAATTTATAGGTAAGTAATAACCTACAATATTAATGTAAATTATACAAAATTAGCTACAGGAACCTCAAAATAGGCTATTTTTAGTAAATTTAATGATGCTGTTGTGATAATTCGAAGAGAGTTTTTGAAAACCTAGGATTTTTTAAAAATATATTATTCCAGAATCTTCATATTTGTTTATTATTCGGTACGATTGTCCTGACTTCTTTTCATTTTTTTTTTAACCTGGTTGAGTTGAGGTGTATAGCACGTGTTTTTTTGCTTATCAAATAGTTGCTATTTCATTTGGTTTTTCATAATAAATAAAATTAGTTTTGGTTGGGCAATAAATATATTATTATTATTATTATTATTATAATTATTATTATTAAAAGTGCTGAATAAATGGTAAATTGCCATTGCAACGGTAGTTAGCACAATGTGTTTCTTTAGTCTTTTTATTCTAAACATATAACAATAGTTAAAATAGTTTCAGGTGACAAACACGAACACTCTCGAATGTCAATATAGGGCAGCAAATTTGTTTTACTCAGAGTCACCTAAAATTGAACAATTAAATCAAATTTATTTCTTTACTTCTGACAGAGACCCATGCTCTCAAAGTTGTGTAATAATCAAAAAAACATTCAGACAAATGCCTTTTAATTTTACCTTGTATTTTGTAAAATATGTCCAATAATCTATCAAATTAAAATTAAGCACTTAATATTTTATACTTTCGAATCGATTACTATCAGTTTAACTCCATAGATATATTAGTATTTTTTATTCGTCTGATATTCATTAATCAACGTACATCATTGATTGATTCGATTATTTTAGGCCCAGTTGCATAAAACATTGTTAACTTTAATCACGTTGTTAACTTTGACAAGGCTTGTTTTCCAATGTATTTTGATACGTATCCATGGTTACAATGTGCAGTTAAACACATAATCAGCTAACAACGTTTTGTGCAACTGGCCCTTAATATATCAACAAATTCTCTTTATAGTAAATTGTTCTTACTAGACTTTTCCCGAACCACAATGGGAAGAATATCTGTCTTTAGTCTAAGCAAATTCAGCTTAAATTTTCGTAAATACATATTTCGTAAAAACAAAAAAAAAGTTATACTAGTTCTGAATATAGAAAAAGGGAAAGACAAAGCTTTGAGATTTCCATTTTAAAACAGTTTGGTCAAAAGCTTCGAAGAAAGACGGACCCGGAGTGGAAACCGCTTGCAAAGAGAAAACAGAAAGACTGAATGTCAACGTGGTAACAAAGCAACCGCTGGTTCACAGTCCTAATCTTGCATGCGTGCGTGTACGTTTTGACTACATTATCTACCTTATACAACACTGATTCCGAAACTATGGAAATACAAACGGCACATGATTCTATCTATTTTCTTAACCTAGTTGTTTAATAAACGGCGAGATAGCGGATAGCACAGTGGTAAAGTACTAGTCTCTGGACTCAGAGATCGTTGGTTCGAATCCGGAGCAGGTCGAATTTTTCTTGACTAGTCTTGATCGGTATCTACTCCCATTACCTTTCCAAGTTCAAGTTGGGATACAATTAAGGGTATATTCCAAAAATAACAAATTTTAACCGTGGTTAACTAAAAGTGTTCCAATAATTTCAAATAGCACAAATTATACATTTATGAAACATGGTACCGGTTAAAATGGTTGCAACCAAAGCGCATCAACGCAACTGTGGTTTTTCCTCGGGTTCGTCGGTAACATCTTCTGTCCTTTTTACCTTCCGTCACCTTTAGGTAAGGAAGATATTGTCTTTGGTCAAAAAATTCGATGATGAGTTTTTAATGAAAAGCACGTTTTAGGATCCCCAGAATACGATTTTACTATTTTTACGATGATGTCTGTATGTATGTATGTATGTATGTATGTATGTATGTATGTATGTATGTATGTATGTATGTATGTATGTATGTATGTATGTATGTATGTATGTATGTATGTATGTATGTATGTATGTATGTATGTATGTATGTATGTATGTATGTATGTATGTATGTATGTATGTATGTATGTATGTATGTATGTATGTATGTATGTATGTATGTATGTATGTATGTATGTATGTATGTATGTATGTATGTATGTATGTATGTATGTATGTATGTATGTATGTATGTATGTATGTATGTATGTATGTATGTATGTATGTATGTATGTATGTATGTATGTATGTATGTATGTATGTATGTATGTATGTATGTATGTATGTATGTATGTATGTATGTATGTATGTATGTATGTATGTATGTATGTATGTATGTATGTATGTATGTATGTATGTATGTATGTATGTATGTATGTATGTATGTATGTATGTATGTATGTATGTATGTATGTATGTATGTATGTATGTATGTATGTATGTATGTATGTATGTATGTATGTATGTATGTATGTATGTATGTATGTATGTATGTATGTATGTATGTATGTATGTATGTATGTATGTATGTATGTATGTATGTATGTATGTATGTATGTATGTATGTATGTATGTATGTATGTATGTATGTATGTATGTATGTATGTATGTATGTATGTATGTATGTATGTATGTATGTATGTATGTATGTATGTATGTATGTATGTATGTATGTATGTATGTATGTATGTATGTATGTATGTATGTATGTATGTATGTATGTATGTATGTATGTATGTATGTATGTATGTATGTATGTATGTATGTATGTATGTATGTATGTATGTATGTATGTATGTATGTATGTATGTATGTATGTATGTATGTATGTATGTATGTATGTATGTATGTATGTATGTATGTATGTATGTATGTATGTATGTATGTATGTATGTATGTATGTATGTATGTATGTATGTATGTATGTATGTATGTATGTATGTATGTATGTATGTATGTATGTATGTATGTATGTATGTATGTATGTATGTATGTATGTATGTATGTATGTATGTATGTATGTATGTATGTATGTATGTATGTATGTATGTATGTATGTATGTATGTATGTATGTATGTATGTATGTATGTATGTATGTATGTATGTATGTATGTATGTATGTATGTATGTATGTATGTATGTATGTATGTATGTATGTATGTATGTATGTATGTATGTATGTATGTATGTATGTATGTATGTATGTATGTATGTATGTATGTATGTATGTATGTATGTATGTATGTATGTATGTATGTATGTATGTATGTATGTATGTATGTATGTATGTATGTATGTATGTATGTATGTATGTATGTATGTATGTATGTATGTATGTATGTATGTATGTATGTATGTATGTATGTATGTATGTATGTATGTATGTATGTATGTATGTATGTATGTATGTATGTATGTATGTATGTATGTATGTATGTATGTATGTATGTATGTATGTATGTATGTATGTATGTATGTATGTATGTATGTATGTATGTATGTATGTATGTATGTATGTATGTATGTATGTATGTATGTATGTATGTATGTATGTATGTATGTATGTATGTATGTATGTATGTATGTATGTATGTATGTATGTATGTATGTATGTATGTATGTATGTATGTATGTATGTATGTATGTATGTATGTATGTATGTATGTATGTATGTATGTATGTATGTATGTATGTATGTATGTATGTATGTATGTATGTATGTATGTATGTATGTATGTATGTATGTATGTATGTATGTATGTATGTATGTATGTATGTATGTATGTATGTATGTATGTATGTATGTATGTATGTATGTATGTATGTATGTATGTATGTATGTATGTATGTATGTATGTATGTATGTATGTATGTATGTATGTATGTATGTATGTATGTATGTATGTATGTATGTATGTATGTATGTATGTATGTATGTATGTATGTATGTATGTATGTATGTATGTATGTATGTATGTATGTATGTATGTATGTATGTATGTATGTATGTATGTATGTATGTATGTATGTATGTATGTATGTATGTATGTATGTATGTATGTATGTATGTATGTATGTATGTATGTATGTATGTATGTATGTATGTATGTATGTATGTATGTATGTATGTATGTATGTATGTATGTATGTATGTATGTATGTATGTATGTATGTATGTATGTATGTATGTATGTATGTATGTATGTATGTATGTATGTATGTATGTATGTATGTATGTATGTATGTATGTATGTATGTATGTATGTATGTATGTATGTATGTATGTATGTATGTATGTATGTATGTATGTATGTGTGTGTGTGTGTGTGTGTGTGTGTGTGTGTGTGTATGTATGTATGTATGTGTGTGTGTGTGTGTGTGTGTGTGTATGTATGTATGTATGTATGTATGTATGTATGTACCTTTTCAAATATTATAATTTTTTCGTATTTCTCTTCTTTACATCCAAATGAACCCTAATTTGAAGATTTTGACAGTTTTTCTTGAAAAAACGCTGTTAAATATCATTTTTTTCATATTTAATGTATTGTAAATATTAAAGAATATTAAATTTCATAAAACAGCCAGCTTTGCTATAAACATGGAAACATCTACTATATTAAGAAAATTCTGATTGACAGATGTCACTTTCAAGTGCAATTGACATAGTATGTTTGTGTTATAATTTTACTGGCAATATAGAAACTTTCTGTATGGAATTTGTACAAAATACGTAGAACTGACATAAGGTAATGTACTGGAAATATTGAATCATTTGCAAGAAACTTTCTGTGTGGAAATTGTACAAAGTACATAGAACTGACGGAAGGTAATGTGCTGGCCACATCAAATTTTTTATAAGATGAATGCAATGGTCAAGAGAAAAAGTCCAACTCTATTTTGTTATTATAGCTATTGTAAATTTTAAGGTAGGTATGTTATTAATTTGTTTAATTCCTAGAACTGTCATAATTTATATCTTAAATTCATTTAAGAAGCTATTCGCTGCGTATGTCGAAGCAGCTATGTTTGAAAATATCTTGAAACAAACTATACAACATATATTGTTTGAAGAATTGTTCGTAGTTTTAGAACCTCTGCGTTTAGACATTTTCCTCCTAGATGTATTATTCATAAAGGTGCAGTGCGATAGCCAACAATGAAGAATAGATTAGTGATTTGTGGTTTAGAGGAGTCGTCAAACACTTGTGTGTCGCCATCATCGTCTTCGTCACGTCGTCTCGCTTGACTTTGAAGGTTCTCCGCACCGCAGCTTTGACTTTTTATAATAAGCAGTTGTTTAACTCTATTTAGGTTAAACTAATACTAGAGAATGAAGTACTAGTATGAGTGTCCTTCAGCAAGAGCGTTAAACTATTATGAAGACATTTGTATGCAGCACAAATTCTTCTATTTACGAATACACCAACAAATCAAGGAAATATGTTGACCCGGTGAATCACAAATTGACTAATATTGGGACGTATGTCTATGAATAAGATTGAGTGATTCATACCTATTTATTTATTAAGCTATAGACATTTTTAAATTTTATTAATATAATTAATGCGCATTCTGTCGATCAAAGGAAATTATAATTCATAAACGAAGCTATAAATAATGGACTTCAATTTTCTAGAAATCATTTGATTATCATCATTGTCATTGTTAGAACGATAACGTTTATTTAACATTGGTCGCAAGTAGGTATTGAAGGTTTCGCGACTTATTCGTTTAAAAACACTTAGGAACAGTAATTTGTAATTACCGAACAGACTGACTTCAAAATAAAAAAATTGATAAGAATATTGGAATTTGGAATATTTAGGTATAGTATGAATAGCGTGAGTTGGGGGTCACAATTTATTTGATAACAAAATTCATTGTCTACTGTTTTATGATTTCAAAATGCCAGCAGTATAGGGAGACTGTTTATCACTATGAGTCTTCACTCTGTGCGACAACCATTAATTATTAACTAATGTTACTACTGGTTGAAGGAATACCAAAAATAAAGAAAAAAAAATTAAAACAAATATGAGATCATAACGAAACTAAGGTATATCAAATTTATAAACAGTTAAGAATTTATTTACCGTTTAAAACATAAAGATAAATATCTATATGGGATCGCATGGCTGTGTGCGTTATTTGATCAGTTGTAGTTCTGACGGCACCAGATTTGATTCTGATGGGAGGCAACTTGAAATTTATTTCTAATTTTCTACTTTACACAATAGTAACTACAGATGCAACGGCTACTATTCAGTATCAGGATTATTCTGCGCCAATTTATTACTATCCAACTAATATTCGGAAAAATGAAATTTACGAGATAAATAACAAATTTATATTTAAAAAAATATTGCCAATTTTTTTTACATGTAACACAAATTTTATCTCATAGGTTCTTATATAGTAATATTAGTTGAATTTACTGTCTGAAATTCAGGATGAATATGATACTCGTAATGGTTGTTCCAAATGACACTATAGCAAAAGCGTCATCACACAAATACAGGCTGTTTCAAAAAAAAAAAATTAAAAGCATATAGTACTGACCGAAATAAGTAAAAAAGCTTAATCAAAATGGGTCCGATCTTCCATAGTTTCCGAGATTTGAGGTAGTGAAAAATGAGTTTTTACAGAGTTTACGTCTGCTATCACGAAAACTATAAGAGTTGCGATTTTGATTAAATGGGATTTTTTGTTTACCTTTCAGAGGTCATCTTAGATGTGCTTTTGTTTTTTTAAAGAAATCAAATAATTGTACTATGTTAAATGTCGTGGCTACCTAGGTCAATATTTAATTTTCAAATAACTTCGTAACTATTAGAAATTAAGAAAAACGTTTCATATAAAATTTTATTGTTATTTTATAGTCTATTTACTGACATGGACAAAATTTTGTTGGATCACTATCTCTAATTTTTTTCAATTTTTCGCTTTTCTCAGTAACAGTTGAAGATCTGTCCTATGTTGATTAAGCTTTTTTAATTAGTTTAATCAGTACTATATGCCCTTAAATTTTTTTACAGTATTTTTGAAACACCTGTATAATGGAACATCGAAAATGTAAACAAACAACAATTGTGCAAAATGTCTACTAATTTGTACTGCAAATTAAATATTTTTTGTTAAATATTCAATCAAAACATAAACCGTATATTCGATATACGATATCCGGCCAATTCACTGTCTGTTGCATCATAATAGTAACCCTTAGTGTACTCTCGCCATGAAAGCTTTGAAATCCCATGAAGTGACGCATGATAAGCTTTTCCAAAGTTACAAATATATCGTCATTACCGAAATGAAATATGCGAATGAAAAGCAGGTTGACAAAATCAAAAATATATAGCCTTGATGACATATTATTTGTAGTTATTTATTATTGGTTTCAAATTACAATGAAACACATCAAAATTTTATACAAAATTCATGATGAACAGATTAACAGTATCCCCAATCATTGTCATTCGTTCGTCATCCCTAACCCTACTTTTCGTTCGTCAATCCCTCTCCCTTTGCATTCGAACATTGATAGTGATCAGTTCCTAGAAATCCCTGATATTTTCCTATTTCACCAACCATTTCATCATGCCAAGCTTTTGAATGGGCAGCCGCAGCCGACATAGACAGCTGGGCTCTTGTTCTGTCGAGGTGACGTGGCAGGCCTACTTGGTTGGCAGAGTCCGTCCTCGCTGGTGACGTCACTGATGGATGCTGAGCACAGCTGACTGCGAAGGTTTTGCACAATTGCGGGATTATTGATTGTCGGATTGCGACAAGAGACGGACAATGGAAAGTATTCCAAAATAGAGAATTATGAATGGTGTGCTTCAAATAGATTTCACGATTTATGTGCTGCATATGAAACAGATTACCGCAACTTGAAATTGAAAGTATCATGTGATTCATGTATAATATTATGATTTTAAGTTATATATATATATATATATATATATATATATATATATATATATATATATATATATATATATATATATATATATATATATATATAAAATTTGATTAATTAGCCTCCTTCCTTCATATTCTTTTGAATCTTCTTAAGCTTTTTAAGCTCCGTGCAAGATAGTCTCAGATGTTCTAGGGTTTCTTCTTTCCGGCATAATCATTACTCTCTTCTCTTTTAACTCATATATATTATACCTACTTCTCTTTCTGCAGGGGAATCTTGCATCTAAACTAACATTATTTCTTTACTTATTTTAAAATATAATATATGTCTGCCGTTTTTAAATTCTTATATCTCTTGTTGTCTTTAGAGTCCAATTGTCCAAATTTTGTGTTTTTGCAACTGCATCTGATTTTCCCAATTTTTTATCCGCAAATCCTAACTTATACTTACTTCATTTCGTCGTATTTTTTCTATTTTCGCTGATCCGCTGTTTAAAAATTATTTCTTTCGGAATATTTTTCTTATATGTTTCCCCAATTTATTCATCTATTTTAATCTTCATTCCCTCTTCTTAAAAGAACACTCTTGTAGATTTTATATTTCTGTTTCTTCTTTCTTCATATATATGTGACCTATTTTTCCGGTTACGGGTCATTAATTTTCATATTTTCATTTGTCCTAATATATATAGCCTAATAATACATACTGGTATCCCCATTTTGTATATCTTATACCTTATGTAGGTTTATCTTTAATTTTTGGTTTTATACCCATATATATATATATATTTCGGCACTGTATGTAATTAAATTTTGACAATGTATGCAAACATCATCTATTTTATTTTTATATTGATTTAATTTTTTTTATAAAATAATGCGGAATAGCAGTGTTCTCAAAAATAAGTGTGGGAAATAAAACATAAGATTTCTGTTTTATTGCCATCATCGGTTAAACATATCATGAATAGTCGTCCAAGTAGTAGATGATATGCAGACAAAATATTGTTTGCAACAGATGCGGAAAACATGATTCTGGAAGCTGCCTTCAGAGCTACCGAATTATAAAATACAATTAGCACTTGCAATTAATACAAGCACTTTGACTTATGGCAAAAACGCTAGCGTTCACAACGACAAAATTAAGATGTTAAGTGTAAGTGATAAGTATACAATCCCCAAACTTTTACTTACAATTAGTGCGACAGATATATCATCTTGTCTCTTTCTGTTAGAAACGTCAAACGGCATAGCGCATATAATTTGTTTTAAACAAGGGCGGATCCTTGGGGGGGGGGGGCATGGCCCCCTCCTTGGGCGTATTTTATTCGTGCGATACACCAGAACAGTACTACCGGATGAGTACATTTATTCCAATGCTGGATCAGATATTGTCGGATTTAAAAAGCAGGTTTAATTCAAATACACTGGATGCATTAACACTCAATGTGTTATTACCGGAGTGTTTATTGAAACTTGACGACGAACAATTAAATATGTCAGTAACTAAATTGTGGAACAAATACAATGAATTACTGTCTCAGTGCAAACCCTATAACACGGAAGAATACTTAAAATCCGAAGTAAAATTATGGAAGGCGAAGTGTAGTCGAGAAGTAAGTGATAGCCCTTATCACTCAAACTCTTGCGGATATTTTTGATATGTGCGACAAAGACATTTATCCCAATTGTAAAATGTTGTTACAAATTTTCTTAAGCTTGCCAATCAGTGTGGCTTCTGCGGAAAGGAGTTTTTCAGCTTTGAGACGTTTAAAAAACTGGCTACGAAATCGCATGACTGCAGAACGTCTCGTAGGTCTTGCTCTAATGCATTTGCACCCAGATATTGCATTAGAACCTGAAAAAATATTGGATCGATTTGCTGTGTCCAAAAATCGTCGTTTAGATATTGTTATATAGTTCGTTGTAACTGACAAAGTCTGATTTGATTAGTGAGATTTCCTTGAGTTGAGAATTGTTTAGTGAGAATTGTCAGAATTGTTTGTCAATATTATATGGCTGTAATAGGGTTTAATAATAATTATACGTTTTAATAGTCTTAAAACTTTTTAATAATTATTTACCGTTATCTTAAAAAAAACGTAAATGGCCCCCTCCTTGAACATTTTCAAGATCCGCCCTTGGTTTTAAATGTGCTATATGATGCAGGATATTGTAATAAATAAGAATATAGAAAGGCGAAGAATCACATGTACCTATAATTGTCACTTTTTACAGAATGTCTTTCATCTCTAACCCTATTTTTATCACAATAGAAAATATTATGATCCGAAATATTTTTATCCATCAATTATATAGTGTTCAAGTGTAGTGTTCAAAAAACAAATACTACTCTATTTACAATTGTTTAATAAAAATATATTTTTTTTTACTTATGTAGATTATTCCATCGATTTTTCAATAGATGTCACTTTCACTAAGTGCTAATTCTAAACGCCATTTCAGATTTAGAACCGGTAGTTTTAAGACGCTCCAACTGATTACTATTTGTAATTACTAATTGTAATTTATAAGTCAGTAGCTCTGAACGCTGCTTGGAAACTCCATGAAAAATCCGAAAGGAGCACAACATTCTTTTCAGAATTACAAATTTTTCGCACTTGTTACAAAAATAACTATTCTCTTACGCCCTATGTCCCACTTTTCTTTCATTGCTATCATAACTTTTTTTAATCAACCTGTATAATACATGAGGAAAGAATTCCATTTGTAGGCAAATTGTTCTTCTTTAAGAAAACTATTTAAGGCAAAGAATCTCATTATACCAAATTCATCTAAGTTGCTGAAGTTCCAGCTGTAATTTAAGCTTTTGTATCTGGAACAAAGAGCTACAATCCGTAGGGTTCCTAGAATATTGGAGTAAACTAAACGGGAGACAAATCAATTAAATTCAGAGAAACTTCACAACTTCTCCGCAACATATCGCGGCTGGCTTTGCATTTTCTAATTCACATAACAATCAAGTTTCCAGCTACCGACAGAAATACTTAATAGAATTGTTCGCTTTGATGTTAAATTAACTTTAATTACGTGTGATTTTAGAGCATAATGAGAGATAATTATTGTGTGACACATGTTTGAACTATTCCCCAACACACAAGAAAATTAATTCGTGGATTGTTGCATATAATAGTGGAAACTTATCTGGATAATTTCCGTAAAACTGTAATTTTTGCAGAAAATTATACTTGATTACAGAGGTGTTTTTTGATTTAATTTATTTAACCTTCGATATAAATTATTTTTTTATACTTAGTATCAGTTTCGCTGAAACTAATAGCCTTACGTAATGTATATTGACCACCAATTTATTATATTTTTTGTAGTTCCGGTAAGTCTTAATTATTGCTATTCGTTAAGCCGTAATAATTTTTTTTCTATTTTACGTCCATACCGAAGCTTACAAAATAGTGCGTTTATTCCTCATTCGAGAATTGTAATAGACTAGTACTATAGTACCTATAGTTTATTTTGTAAAAGTTGCATGCAAGGTGGCATGGTTTAAGAAGTTTATTTTTATATAATTTTAAATTTAAAAGTGAAAATAATAAGAAGAGAAGATATAGAGTAGTAAAGTAAGAAAAATATCGTAGATAGTTGATGTTAGAAAAATAAGGTTAGAGTTGTGTTGTTGAACGTCAATTGAATTTTCAAGCCTCACATTAGTACCACCAATTGACACAATAGTTATTTATGCTACAAGAGATGTAGGTATGGTGTGATTCAAGATTTTTGCAAATCTACCTGCCTACGTAATGACGCGGTACACCGCAAAACAGCATGGTATGTACGATCCTATGCATCAGAGAAAATTTTGGAAACGATATAAAGGAACTTTGTCAAAATCTTGCTAATTAATATACATACTCGGTTTTATTTATAATTGGCGAAAATTTAGAGAAGAAAAACGCTGTCATCTGTCACATTTGTCACGTCAACGGTAACTTTTGAATAGAAATATTTATAAAATGAAGACAATTTGATAGAAATTAAATTCAAAATTATAAATTATAAGAATGAATAAATATTTGACACAAATTTAAAATATCTAACCATTGGTATTTCACAAAGAGGGAGGTAAGTTCAGCTGTAGGGAAGTAAGGACAATAAAAACCGATATCTTGACAGTAAAATAAACATACATCCCTACAAAGAATGTCCTAATAGCTTACTTACGATATTGAGAGTGGGAAAAAATTTTTATATTTATTTTAAAAGGGGATAAAAGGCGCAAATAGAATGATTGGGGCACTCACTTCTCACAAAATAAAATGACAATTATCACATTCGTTCTTTTATATTATTTCAGTATTCTACGATCTAGATGAGGTTCATATTGTTCTCAAACAGTACGCTAATAATTGGAATCGCATGAATTCATCTATTTTAATATGCTATGTACTTATAAAAATATATAAATATGTTTCTAATAATTTTTATGGCCAATGATTAGAAATATGCATAGATATTCGGGCTTATTCACGTGTACATTGTTATTGAACAAGAAATTGTTTCTTAACAAGAAATGATAACAATATCTGGAAAAAATATACATTAGTTGAACGTTTCGGGTTCACATTAACCCATCATCAGCAAAAGATGAAAAGAATTTGATACAATTCAAGATCCATTAAAGTTACATTTTTATGTAAATTAAACCTTACATGATCTATTGATAACCATTGAAGGAACGAAAACTAGAAAAAGTAAAGCGTTCACCATGATGAAAATATCGACAGCCATGGAATTGAACAAAAAATAAATAAATGCTTGATGTTATATCTGTCACAACGTAAGTTAACTTATTTGACGTTTCTGACAATTTGATACTCAATTAATTTCAAATAACATTACAGTTTCCGATCTATTATCAAACAAAATATATTTCTAATCTGTGGGTCTGATGCTTTTGCTTGGCTTGAAGCTGATGTCATTGAACATTTTTTTCACTTCCTTATTAACGCAAGTGTTTTTCATTTGATATGGCATCGTACATTCAAATAAGTATTACTTGGTTTACTTTCATTGTTCGGTATTTTTTGCATACATTTACTTGATAGTGGATTCTGTATTCCAAAAAGGCGATAACAGAACACTAGAATGTACTAAGTATTTAGAACATAGTAGTGTCCGGTTGCAGAAACGTTCACCAATGCTTTTCCTTGTTTTTATGACATTTAAATTATTGCTGCCAAAGAATTGCGTTGGATTTGTTGATGATGATCCGTTGATGAACAATTCTGCAACCGGGTATATCTGTTAAGTAGTTGTTAAGATAAGGCGATATTTCTAGCATTAAAAACTCAACTATTTAAAAACTAATATCTTTTTCTAAACATTGATTTATTATAATCTTATCAAAGTTTTACGATCTAGTTTGTTAATATTTCGCCAATTGGTATACCCAGCAATGGGTAATATGCCGTGATGATATATTTATTTTTTATAAATGATTTATTTTATAATTGTGAACTTGTGACAGTTAACTTCGTCTGAATATTCTGTTATAAATTCCCTTTATCTTTAATTATTGTAATAATGGCAGCTACTTATTACTGAAAAATTGTAGTTGTGAAATAAGCACTTTGCAGTTAGCTGAAAGCTCGCAAGTCCCTCAAAAGAGTTTGTCTGATTTCTCATTTAATTCGTTCCTAACCTTGAAATTTCACATTACACAGTAGGTGCAATAAATTTATATATCATAACGGCTTATTACCCATTTATGGGTGTGTCAAACTGTTTATTCACAGATTTTGATAATTACGACATATCTGTACTGTTGAGGATGTTTACCAGGCGTCACCTCACAGGGTCCAAAGCTGTCGTAAAAAGAGTAAAACATGGTTTTTTTAAAAAAAATTGGAAATAATTTTCAAATTTCAGAGTTTGCGCCAATCGGGATCGGAAATTGAACTTTGACCGGTCATGTAATACACACAGGTATACGACCCACTACGACCCCATAATTACGCAAATTGTAATACATTGTTTTTTACAGAATGATAATATTTTATTCCAATTAAAATATTTACATTATTACATATTTTAAATTATATTTTTTATGCTGTTGAAATATGTATAACATTAGCATTTATATTAGCAATTAATCTTTGATTGTTTGATTAATTTACCGTTATTCTTTTCAGGTAAGTTTTCCATTTCTATTTGTTGATCACATTACATATGGTAAGTATCTTTTTAATAAATTACTTATAAATATTACATAAAATGCAAACTAATGCTTATTCTTAACTATTCTGCATAGAAATGCTATTCTTTGAATTTGGATGATCATTGGTTTTTTACAATAGGAAATGTGACCATAATGGAATTTCAATATATGCCCCATAAAATATAAAAATTAATCACTACAATTTTTCATTATAATAATAAAAATTAAATTTATTTTATGATAATATAGTTATTTGCAATTGTATGTTTTGGAAAAGGAATATGGTGACGTCAGTATAGCCTGTACAGCTACTAGATAATACATAGCTAACTCGTCCGCCATACTGGTGCCAAAATGATCACAATAAATTATGAAATAAAAGTGCATTTCTTACAAGTTTATGTAGTAACTATTTTTCATAATTAATTGTAACTTCCATATTTGCAATATTATACTTACTTAAAATAATAAAACAAGAAAAAATACGGTTCGCTAAGATTTTTGAGGTTAGAGAAAAATTTATGTATTGCATAAGTAATAATACTGTAATAATGATATTGAATGATTTAAGTGGCTCCAAAATCGGGTACGAGTTAGCTCAGCTGTAATTTATCTAGTAGCTATAATGGCCTGAGATTATTTTTCTACCGCTATTAATCTCTGTGGCATATTGTATGTCTTTGTCTCTTTGTTTGTATTTTTTGTCTAATATTCATATTTAAAAATCAAAATGTAGTTATTTCATATCAAAATTATAAAAATATTATATCTGTGTCAATTTCCTGTGCAACAATGTAGTCAGTATTATTACGCGCATTAATTTCGATAATTTGTGGCACGTGTATGATGCATTGTGGAATTTTTGTTATAGTTTTATCTACAACAAACAAATTGGCAGCGATTGTAACTATAATTTTTCTCACCTGACAATTTTAATATTGTCTTTCATGTGACAGAGATGAAATATAGCAAGGTATTAATCTTAGACAACAGACTAATAAGCACATAGATCATGCTATAATGACTTCGTTTTTAGAAACAGGTCGAATATGTAAGGTTATTGATGGTCCTCAGAACAGATAACGTGAGTTATAATTAGTAAAATGTAATAGGAAATTTATGTCCTTTCAAGTTCTATCATTTTTAAAAGCAAAAGTATATGCAGATAAAAAAAGAAAAGGTTTAGACCAATTTACATAAATAATATAAAATCAAAGTATGGAAAGTATCTTTGTGACTAAAAATTTGGAATAAACCAAAGAACCTGAAATTACGTGACAGTTTTTCAGTAGTAATTAGTGTTTGGCAGTTTTTAAGCCATAATAAATTAATTTAACAATTTTTAAATATCTCAGAAATTATTTTGAAAACATTCCAAAAGAAGGTTGGTTGGGAGCTTTTAAGAAATGGAAGGAAACAATGATGAAGTGTATATTTAAAATCAATATCTGAAATATATGATCCATGTGGCATATTCTAAATATATCTAGAAATGTCGAAAATATATTTTTCTACAAATCACAATGAGTAAGTTTATATCGACGCCCTTAATCTGATTTAGGAATAGAAATCGTATTTAAGAAACCGATGTAAATTATCTGGATCGGGTTTAAAATCGGATTCTAAATCGATTTTATCACCGAGATTTATATATAAATCCGATTTAGTTTCGCGAGATAAACAGCGATTTGACAAAAAATGCAATAGTAGGTATTGAAACAATAAAAAAAACGCAGAGTAATTTATTTATCTTTCACGGTTTGACAGATAATATGTGTCAACGATAAGTTACTATAATTATTAGAAGAGCAATGAGAAATCCGAGGACGTGACAAGAAACAGAGAAAGAAAAATTATTAATTTGTTAGATGAAAAAACTAAAAGTGCTAGCCAATTCAAAGAAATATGAGCTGTGGTCTGTAATAAAATTATCAAATGTCATGTCAAAATGATTAAAGTCAAAATTCATACTGATCAATGATGTGTCAGTAATAAATCCAATTAAATCTACAATAAATTCGAATGTACCTGATCGCTTTAAATTTTTCTGATAAAACAGTCAAGATTTAGGATTTATTTAAATCCGATTTGAAACTTAAGAACTTCCCTATAAACTTACTCAATGACACTAATGTAAAAAATCTGATGTGGCCAGCACATTACCTTCCGTCAGTGCTATGTATTTTGTACAAATTTCATACGGAAAGTTCCTTGCTAAATTAAATATTCTATTTCTTGTACATAACCTTCCGGCAGTTGCATGTATTTTATGCAAATTTCATTCAGAAAATTATTATTTTGTGACGTTTTCTATATACAGTGTAATGTATCTGCAGAAATAAAAGATTTATTATTATTATTTCTTGTACATTACCTTAAAGCAGTTGTATGTATTTTATACAAATTCCATACAGAAAGCAAAAGATCCTATACCTATTTCCAGTAAAATTATAAGACAAACACACTATGTCAATTTCACTTGACACTGACATCTTTCAATCAAAATTTTCTTAATATAGTAGCTGTTTCCACAGCTATGGCTACTTTATGAAATTTAATTTCTTTATAATTTTTTAACTCTATATCCATTTAATATTAGGTATAAAATGCAATCAAATCGTATAGAAAATAAAATATTCTTTAATATTTATAATAACATTAAATGTGAAAAAATGATATTTAACATAGTTTTTTCAAGAAAAACTGCTAAAATCTTCAAATGAGGGTACTTCCGGTTGTCCAATTCTAACCAAAATCTAATCAGCTCTTCGCATGGATGTAACGAAGAGAAATACGAAAGAATTATAATTTTTAGAACTGTAGTATGGAAGTTATCGTAGACGAAAATTTTGTTACACACACACATACACACACACACACGGACACACATACATACATACATACATACATACATACATACATACATACATACATACATACATACATACATACATACATACATACATACACACACACACATACAGACATCATCGTAAAAATAGTAAAATCGTATTCTAGGGACCCTAAAACGTGCTTATTCATCAAAAACTCATCACCGAATTTTTTGACAATACCTTCCTTACCTAAAGGTGACGGAAGGTAAAAAGTGACAGGCCATTGTTACTTTCAACATTAGTGTTAAAAGCGATTTAGTTACCTTGGTAATGATTCTAATGACGAATTTATATTTTTTTATATGTCAAAAAATTAGTAGAAATACAAATTTAAATTAAAAAATCTGATGTGGCCAGCACATTACCTTCCGTCAGTTCTATGTATTTTGTACAAATTTCATACGGAAAGTTCCTTGCTAAATTAAATATTCTATTTCTTGTACATTACCTTCCGGCAGTTGCATGTATTTTATGCAAATTTCATACAGAAAATTATTATTTTGTGACGTTTTCTATATACAGTGTAATGTATCTGCAGAAATAAAAGATTAATTATTATTATTATTATTATTATTATTATTTCTTGTACATTACCTTAAAGCAGTTGTATGTATTTTATATAAACTCTATACAGAAAGCAAAAGATCCTATATTTCCAGTAAAAATTATAAGACAAACACACTATGTCAATTTCACTTGACACTGACATCTTTCAATCAGAATTTTCTTAATATAGTAGCTGTTTCCATAGGTATGGCTACTTTATGAAATTTAATTTCTTTATAATTTTTTAACTCTATATCCATTTAATATTAAGTATAAAATGCAGTCAAATCGTATAGAGAATAAAATATTCTTTAATATTTATAATAACATCAAATGTGAAAAAATTATATTTAACATAGTTTTTTCAAGAAAAACTGTTAAAATCTTCAAATGATGGTACTTCCGGTTGACCAATTGTAACCAAAATCTAATCAGCTCTTCATATGAATGTAACGAAGAAGTACACGAAAAAATTATAATTTTTGTAACTGTAGTATTAGAGTTATCGCAGACGAAAATTTTGTTACACACACACACACACACACACACACACACACACACATCCACACACACATCCACACACACACACACACACACACACACACACACACACACACACACACACACACACACACACACACACACACACACACACACACACACACACACACACACACACACATACAGACATCATCGTAAAAATAGTAAATTCGTATTCTAGGGACCCTAAAACGTGCTTATTGATTAAAAACTCATCATCGAATTTTTTGACCAAAGACAATACCTTCCTTACCTAAAGGTGACGGAAGGTAAAAATAGTGTATGATATATGTGTTAAAAGTGATTTTATTTTGTTCGAAGCTTCGAACTTCCTTATCACAAAATAAAATGACTCTTTTAACACTTATATCAAAATAACTATTATTATTATAAGATTAAATCAGTATTTAGTTTTAAATTTAAAAAGGGCCATAGGAAACGATGGCTAATGGATTGTACAATACATAGTTACAAACAGTGAGTGTACGTATGTAGAATGATAATGTGGTAATGAAATTTTTAATTGTAGTTCACTCAAAACTAGAAAACTGGGCATACAACGTTTGTTCTTCAAGCCATCGATACCCGACCACAATATTATCCAAAAATATAGATACACCTGCTAACTACAGGACGAGCAATAAAAAAACAAGTAAAAAAAGTTTATTTAAACAAATAAATAATGATTATATAATTATCAATTCTTCGAAAAAATACCCACTAATTTTGAAATCGTGTGACAATAAAGTGTAGGCATTTAGAATCTGATTTAAATACAAATTTACTGATATATGATAAATTTGGTTGATTTGATCTTGTCTCTTCATTTCATGTCATAAAAGTTTGACACGGTTTAAAGGAAGAAACAAAAAAAAACAAAAAAGTTTTGTTTTGGTTTGTAACTTGTTATATGATATAAAAAAGAAAATGAGTACCTATTGGCGAAGAAAATGAACTCGTAGCCGCCTGGTGTCAAAATTATGAACTTGCCTAGAAAGTAATCAAACTGTTGTGTTTACGGTTGTCATACTGCCTTTTAAACAATATTGCACTTCAAATCAATTTACATTTAAAAATATATTAACTTTATTTGCTTATATCCGTGTCTAACACTGTACAAGTTTTGACAATTACTCTTCTCGCCGGCCATTTTCTAAAATCGATGCTGCCTCTATCGGTCATTTTCGTTGCCAATATTGATTTTTTCAAATTACCATACCTTCTCTTATTTTTGGTTGGTATAGATACTGCAAGTAGGTACTCAAAACAAGAATGATATTAGCACTAATTATTCTGTCAAAATACCTCCTTTTCATTATGATAATAATAATAATAATAATAATAATAATAAATTTATTGCCCAACAGTAGCCAATTATAGGACAAAAATATATAACATACAAAAAAAGTATATATCCCGATACCCGAAAGGGTACCAAAAAGATTTAAAAAGATAATAATAATAATATTTAATACAAAAGATAAATGTAAATTAGATGATTAGCTGCATTGCAACATAGAAATATAGGAGAATGTTTCATTATGTCAGTACGCGCTGGCGGTAGATGGAACGTTTTGCAGTGCCTTGATGCTAGCCTGGGAACGTGGAATGGTACCCTGGATAGAAGGAAAGGTGCATCTATCTTGTTGCTGATCAAGTTCTTGAGGAATCTAGCAGCGGCACCTTCTCGCCTCTCAGCAAGGGATGTCATGGAATGTCGCTGAAGTAATGATTCCTGCTCTATACCTCTTTCTGGATACACCTTATCGATTTTGAAAGAGAGAAATTTTAGGAACCTACGGTGGATTTGATCCAAAATCTGTAACTGATAAGCATGTGAAGGATACCATATCAAACTTGCATATTCCAGTTTACTCGAGACAAATGCACTGAATAAAGATTTTAAAACCGAAATATCAGTAAAATATTTAGAGACTCTCATTATAAAACCTAGAGTCTTGCTAGCAGAGTTACTAATATTGTTTAGTTGTTCAAGAAAGGTAAAGTTTGTACAAAAAATGACACCTAAATCCTTGATGGAATTGTTTTTCATTAATACAACATCTTGCATCTTATAGGAATACTCTAAAGCAAGCTTTCTACGACTGTAAGTAACAGTGCAACATTTATTTACATTTAATATTAATTTGTTTTCAATACACCAATGAACTAAAAAGTCAATATCTGATTGTAGTTGAAAAGCATCAGTAAGAGTATTTATAGGTGAGAAGAGTTTTATGTCGTCGGCATAAGCTAGGACATTACAATTGATTGATGTAAGAAGGTCATTTATAAATAAGTTAAATAAAAGTGGTCCTAGGTTCGAGCCCTGGGGTACTCCTGAAATAGCAATAAATTTATATGATTCGAAACCATTGTACGATACCCAGCAAACTCGATTGTCCAGATAAGATTTTAATAATGAGACGACAGACGGAGTTGCACCTAAATTAGTTATTTTATTTAGTAGTAGCCTATGATCGATGGAGTCAAAAGCACGTGATAAATCTGTATAGATAGTATCTACTTGACCTCTAGCATCTAACACCTCAGAGATATATTGTGAGAAAGAGGCAAGATTCGTTATTGTAGATCTACCTGTGATAAATCCATGTTGTGCCGTAGATATCAAACAGCGTGTGTTGGTATAAAGACATCTATATGTTACCAATTCAAGAACTTTTGCAAAATTATTCAAGATGGATATTGGACGGTAATTACTGATACATGATTTATCACCTTTTTTGAAGACAGGTGTTATTCTTGTTCGTTTCCATTTCTCTGGAAAAACGCTAGTACCAATTACCAAATTAATAATTATGACAAGGGGTTTGGCAAAGATAAATCTGCAGTCTTTAACAAAAAAACTCGGTATTTGATCTTCACCCGCAGTAAATTTGTTTGGAAAAGAAGCCATCAACGGAATGATATCGTCTTCATTAACCTTGTAAAACTGAAATGATTGATTGTTACTACAATCACTGTGAATCACATTCAATGAACTTGGAGAGAAGAAACCTGAGAAGAAATTTGCAAATGCATTGACAACATCTTTAGGCGAGTTATACTCTTGGTTGTCATCAAGAAGATTGCTTGGAATACGAGTAGTACCGCGCTTCAAATTAATGAATTTCCACAGGTCAGAAGGGTTCGATTTTATGTTAGCTTGCACATTTTGAACAAAATTATTGTATGCATCATTAATTTGGGATTTTACTAAATGTCTCATTCTCTTAAATTCGCTGCCATAAAATTCGCTTTTGGTTTTGATCCATTTTCTTCTATAGAAATCCTTTATTTTCATATTGTACTTAATTTGAGGTGAGAACCAAGGTGGGTATTTAGAAGTTTTACGTATCTGTTTGGGTACAGACATATCGAGTATTGAATATAATATGTTATAAAACATATCCACAGCTTCATTAACATGTTGACATTGATTTAGACATGACCAATCTGTGCTACATAAATCAACATATAATTTATTGAAATCTGCTTTTTTAAAATTATAATTTACGACGGAAGCCGATTGAAATTTGATAACTTTATTGGAACTAGGGATATCAAATTGAAATGATAAGGCAGGATGGTGCCTATCTTCGTTAACTAATGGGAAGTCATATCTGTCTGTTTTAAGATTACTACAAAAGTTGGACAAAATTAAGTCTAATTTCCTTCCATTTGAGTTACTGATAGTATTTTTCTGCTCAAGATTTAATGCATTACAAAAATTTCGAAATGAAGATGATTTACGACAGTTTATTGTTTCTTCATAGAGATTTGGTAGGTTGAAGTCACCAACAAGAATTATATTTTCGTTGATTAGGAATGCAGTTAAAGCATCTAAAAACATGACAAGTTCATAATTGGATATATCAGGTGGTATGTATACAACACCTACAATGAATATAAAATTATCAAGACGGCAGCGGCATGCACAAAAGTCGACTAGGGCAGCAATATTAGAGAAATTAAATGAATCTAAATACTTAAAAGAAATATGCTCTCTGATTGCTAATAGTACACCACCTCCTCTTGAACGTTTAGTCAAAGAAAAATCTCTATCACGGCGAATTATGTTATAGTTCGACGTAAACAATTCGTTATCTTGTATGGAATCTGTAAGCCAAGTTTCAGTGAGAAACATTATATCGAAAGAGACAACACAACAATTAACATAAAACTCGGTACACTTAGAATTAAGACCATTGGTATTCTGGTAATAACAATAAATAGACATAGGACAACTGTTGGGCTTATTTAGTTTTCCGACGACTGCACAATTTTTGGTACACCATTGACATGTTTGATTTGTAAATTAATTTCCCCATTTTTTAAACGATTTTGTAGTTCATTTTTAACCAATTTAAAGAGATTAATCTGCATAGGAGTTTTATCGTTAGATACTGATATTTTTGACCACTTATCAACAGCTTTGACTTTTTTAATGTTTTTAAAGATTTTACCTATGTCCTCATTCCGAGAGAGCTTTATTTTAATAGGACGTGGACGCTGTGCTGTTGCATCGTAACGACCTAATCTGAGTGGTTTATTATAGTCGGTTGGAGACGGAATACCTAATTCACCTAATAGTTCATGAATGATTTTAATATCGGATGTCGATTGATCAGCAGACTGTTCTGATCTAAACTAAGGAATGAAAACGGTAAATTGTGAAGAAAAATATGCTCTCTGTAGGAAAATCCTTAGTGACTCATGTCTGCTTTCAAAAGATCTTCATAAATTTTCGGAAAATACCACCGACAGTCTAGCTTCGGCGATAAATCCTTGTCAATTGTGTTGAGATTTTAGTTAAGTAGTTAAATACTTTTTTTGTTGAGGGTTTAAATATCCGGTTTCACTATTCCATAAATTCTGTTGTGTGAAGAACAGACACAGAGAGGTATAATAGTGTAATGTAGCCACAGCTATTCAAGGGCTGTAGTATTTTATGTATTTAACAATTTCCTAGGAAAACAGATGTGTGTGCGTACTAAATTACGTGTGGAAAAAGGGAATAACTGCGGTGACATTTGACCCTGAAAGGCCTGGGTTGCTTTCATTATTTTGCAAACTTTTATAGCCTAAAACGGTTGAGTCGTAATTTAGTTCGGACAACTTTTATTTAATGTTAAAACTATTGTTGACATAGGACAAAAAAATACATAAACTTGTAAATGTTTTCCAAAGGATGTTTAATATTAACATAAATTTGTTTTGTAACAAACTTGATTCTGCAACAATGTCAGTTATTAATGGAGAACTGCAGATATGCCGATATAGATATATAAATCAATACGTTATAGACATTCCTAGATACATAATTCAGTTTAATCATGTGCAGCAATATAATTCAATTGCTTTAATCCGAATTCGAGCTACACACAAATCTTCCCAAACTAATGTCCTGGTATAATTTCGTTATGAACCTGTACTTTGTCAATTCATTATGTGGAAAATGGCTTGATTTACGTTCACTGCCCTGTTTCAATTGAAAGACATGTATAAATATTCTTAAAATATTTAAATATATTCTGAACTTACATAGATGCAGAATTATTTGTTTTTATTTTTACCTTCCATCGTCTCATCACTTGAATTTTTAACAGTTTTTCTTGAAAAAACGACATTAACTATAATTTTTTGACATTTTAATTTATTAGTATTAACGAATATTTTATTCGCTATACAGTGCATTTTTTCTTCAAACATACGGAAATTATTTATATTTGTAAGTAAAAAAGAAAAAATATTTTCATTGTTTTTCCTAAATTATTTTTTTACAAATCTACTTCTTAATAGAAAGCGATCAGTAGTTTAAAAAATTGATATTCGGTAAGCCATAATAATTTTAACGCCGACTGGTATGTTATTATTATCATAACACCAAAGGGCGTGCTATGAGTTGTTGCTATGGTAATGTTGTCAACAAATTGATATTGACACTGGAATAAAGCCTAAAAAACAAGCAGAAGCATTCATACCCTACCTAGTCCGTAAATTTTATTAAAACTTTCTGTAGAATATTGAAAAATTATAGTCAGGCGTTAAACGTTGAACGCCCCACGGGAGTTAAACGGACAATAATGCCTTCGGTCAACGTACACACCTAGGGCCAGAGGCCGTCTGAAAGTAAACTGTTGACCTCAGGCGTTACTGTCCTTACACCATATACCACCCTTGATACACGTTAAGTTTAAGTTCATATATATAGGGTGTTTACTTTAAACATCCAGCGCTTTTTTGGGCGAACTAACAACTTTAGAGAAAAATGGTATTAAATACTAGAATAATGTAACAAAAAATGGGTTTACTACTAGCGTAACTAGACAACAGACCTGTGTATTGCATAGCCTATTGTAATATTATAACATTATTTTTAATGCCTATTTTCTCTAAATAATTGTTATACAACCCTATATCATATTTATATCGTTGATATTAGAAAAAAATCTCTATCTAATGGGCTGAAAAATTAGTTCGCCCAAAAAAGGACTGGTTGTTTTAAAGGAAGCACCCTGTATATATATATATATATATATATATATATATATATATATATATATATATATATATATATATATATATATATATATATATACTAGACAAAGGGGCTCATAAGATGATCATAGTAAGAATTTTGTATCACTTCCGGTTTTAGCGGAAATGGGTACAAGTTTGAATGTAAATAAAATTAGATTCACAACGATATATAAAAATATAGTTTTTATTCAACCATTTCAAAGTGGCGACCATTTATTTTCGAAATACGTATTAATAAAATTCCATACAAAATTAAATATAGCATGCTATAAAACAATTTTAATACCTTAAATTAAATCACAAAATTGTTCGAGCACTTCAAGTTTATGTAGATAAATACTTTTTTTTTGTTTTATAATATTTTGATATCATCGTGAAGCTAATTTTATGTACATTCAAAAAAAAGTATATAAAAATAGATATTACTTATGCTAGATTTAAAGTTGTACCCATTTCCTCTAAAACCGGAAGTGATGCAAAATTCCTACTATGGTCATCTTATGAGCCCCTTTGTCTAGTTTAAGTTTGCTTATTAACATTTTCTTTTATCTCCGCCGGACTTACACCAAACAACCTGTATATATTTGTCAATAATTGGAAATATATATGGGTAATAATGCCATTCAACATAACTTTCATTTTCATACAAACGCACGTGGTTTCTATTTGGTGTAGCATCATAAATTTGACAAGTAATATTAGGTTTACATGGGGTCTCGTGGCCGCGTGCCTGAGTGCCAGGTCGCGAATCTGGGGAACCGGGTTCGATCCCGACCGACGCCAAATATTTCCAATTTAAAATGGCACAAAATTGACCCTTGTGGTGCACTCTCCACGCCAGCAGTGAGTGCCCGTGAGGTGATGCCTGGTAAGCGCCCGCACGGTGCAAATATTTCATCATTACCGCATCTGTGTACAAAGCAGATTGGCACACCCAGCAATGGGTAATAAACCGTGATGATATATTTATTTATTTTATTTATATTAGGTTTGCTTACGTCGTTTCGTTATTTTCTGTTTTCATTTATTTGAAAATTGATACAGAATTTCTAAAAGACGATAGCAGAAGATTTTAAAGAAGTGAGAACTAAAAGTAGAGTGTTCTAGATGTTAAAGACATTAAAAACTTGAAAATTTTAAAAACTAATAACTGTTTTTAACTTTGATAGTCGCTATATTACAGTTTTAAAGTGTAGTTTTATAATGTAAATGACTCATATTGTAATTTCTTATTATGGTGGAGGACTCTATTGTACGGATACATACCTACTTCTTAATCTAAATTCAAACATCAATTCAAATTCAATTTAAAATTTTCAGCCGAACAATAAACGTTAATAAACTTTCCATGTAACAAATATATCATGTATCAATCTATTGAATGCTAATGTTAGAAAATTACTAAGCAATCTAATACCTACTAATTATTTTTACCAACGTGGGTAGACCTGAAAAAAGAATGCTAGTCGCCAACAAAGAACACCGTAGTCACGTTTATAAATAGCCGTAAGAATAAAAGCTTAGGCCCCGAGTCAATCTGTCTTCTACATATTGTGCGATATTTTTAAAACTCTAACATGCATTTGACGAATTTATATTTAACCTTCACATGTGTTCAATGCATCAATTTCGTGAAGGAGATTTGGTCTAATCAACGTCGAAAATGAATTACTTCTTTCAAAATGCTTCGTTAAGATGGAAATTGGAGTCCTTTCTCATTTGTGGGAGCGAAGTAAATGAATAGGGAAAAATTAGGATTCTTTTATAAATTTGTGGAATTGACAGCAGTAATTATAATATTTTCATTTTTATAGTAAATATTGAATTACGATCTCATTTTCCATAAAGTTTGATTGATGACTCAAAAAAGTTTATTCGATAGAAAATTTACGTCAAATTTACAAACAGCACTGCGCTTTCTACCCAGACACCCAGAGAGCCAGTTCTGTTATAAATAAGTTTTACAGAAGGTACCTCTAAAACAAAATTTTTCGACTGTGGTGTAAATTAGGTTTAACAATAAGTCGAATTTATTCTTGTCATACTATATGACTAGCGAATGAAAATTGACGATTAAATTATTTTATAGATGCGGTTTCTTTTCACATTCAGGTATGAGACTTTTCCAAGTACCTATTCAAATACTGGACTAGGAAATCCTAGAAATACATTAACATATATTGCTCACAATAAAAGGATACTACGGTACTTGCAAGATAAGCAAGATAGTAGAATAACAAGACAAAGATGCATTTAAAATATTTCATTATTCACAGTCATCCATCTATTTTGGGAAAAATATGCTAATGTATTTCTAGGATGTCCAGTATCTGAAGGGGTACTTGCAAGAATTCTAATACCGAATATGAAATCTATAAAATAATTTAAACTTTCATTCGCTAATGGGGATTGACGTCATATAACACACATTCTCCCCTCCAGTACTAGAAGTCTTTTGAAAAAGACAACAGGCTCGAAGAAAGAGATAGTTTTGTTTTATCAAGGCTTCTCTTCTCCACGTATTGGCCTAACCAATTTGATATTTGCTGTTTTATTTTGGGTGGTGTTTGACGTATGTATGAACAATCAGTTTTGTTATAATATGATTTATTAGCTGAAGATAAATTCTAAAAAAATAATAATACTGAAACACAAAATTATCCAACACATTTAAATTCTGTTTTAGATTCTATCTAAGAGGTCATGGTAGTGCTTTGCTGTTTTTTTCTTCGGTCTTGTTGTCTTTGTCTAAAAGATTACTTCAGAACTCAGTAGATGGCAACAGTAAAATTCTAAAAGTGTCCATTATAATTTACTGAAACATCGATTTTTTGGAAGAATACTCGTATGACTGAGATTTAGAGTAATTGTTTAACACCTAATGATAAAACCTGAAGTGTATTCCCTGTGTTTTTATCTCTCGTTACCCTTGGTATGTAGAGATCGTGTTAAAAATCGCATATCGAGATTTTGCTAAATAAGTACGTTTTATGGACTTTACAATATGATTTTAACGTCTTTATGATGATATCTGTGATTGTGTATATGTGTTCAATTCAAAAAAGTTGAAAACTTGTGTTTTATATATGGAAAGAAAGATTTTAGTGTAAATCATAAGTGGAAATGGCAATTTACTTAAAACTCCAAATAGTCTATCTTGGAAAAATATCTTCATCTATCATTTTTTCTCGACTTGTGGTATTAAAACTGTAAACGCGGAGTAATAATTTCTTCATCAGAACAATGATGAGAATAACGATCTAAACGTTGTTATGTAAAATTGAACGAAATATTATTAACAAATAAAATTAATATTAAAATACCTATTTCATTTTCTGCATTTAGCTGTTATCCGTTTTAGATACTTATTGCAAATATACATTTATATACATAATACCCTGGTTTTGTTAATGGATCAAATAGGGATTTAATTTTCTAGTTTGATACAAAGTGGAGTATAACAGGACTTTCTCATGTTTGACATTTTGAAAAAATTATTTTCAATAATTTTGTTGTTCGCTAATATTGTCGTGAAAAGTATGAAATGTAAGGTAAGACTTCTTCTTTAGAAATAGGAAGATTAATTAATACAAAAAATATTAAACTATTATTACCGCAAGTATTAACAAGACAAGTTCTTGTTAATAAACTGTTCCATTTACCTTTTAAATGAAAAAAATCTGATGTGGCCAGCACATTACCTTCCGTCAGTTCTATGTATTTTGTACAAATTTCATACAGAAAGTTCCTTGCTAAAGATTATATTTCTTGTAGTTTACCTTCCGGCAGTTGCATGTATTTTTGCAAATTCCATACAGAAAATTTATAGCAAAAGATCCTATATTTCTAGTAATATAATACGACAAACAGACTATGTCAATTGCACTTGACATTGACATCTTTCAATCAAAATTTTCTTAATATAGTAGCTGTTTCCATAGCTATGGCTACTTTATGAAATTTAATTTCTTTATAATTTTTTAATTCTATATCCATTTAATATTAAGTATAAAATGTAGTCAAATCGTATAGAGAATAAAATAGTCTTTAATATTTATAATAACATTAAATGTGAAAAAATGATATTTAACATAGTTTTTTCAACAAAAACTGTTAAAATCTTCAAATGAAGATACTTCCGGTTGTCCAATTCTAACCAAAATCTAATCAGCTCTTCACATGGATGTAACGAAGAGAAATACGAAAGAATTATAATTTTTAGAATTGTAGTATGGAAGTTATCGTAGACGAAAATTTTGTTACATACACACACACACACACACACACACACACACACACACACACACACACACACACGCACACGCACACGCACACGCACACGCACACGCACACGCGCACACGCACACGCACACATACACGGACACATACACGGACACACACGGACACACATACATACACACACACACACGCACACACACACGCACACACACATACAGACATCATCGTAAAAATAGTGAAATCGTATTGTAGGGACCCTAAAACGTGCTTATTCATCAAAAACTCACCACCGAATTTTTTGACCAAAGACAATACCTACGTAAAATTATAACAACAAAAGTCCTGTCATGTTCCACCCTGTTTATGCCAACCTAGAAAATTAAATCCCTAAAATCTGACGTCATTAACAGAGACTACATGTTTGGAGACAAGTCTCTAAAATGAATTAAAATCGGTCGCCTGACGTTAGTGATTGGAGAACCAAAACGATTTTATATTCGGCAAATAGTCCAACTGTTAACTGATGAATAAAATATTTATTTATCATTGATGAAGCTGGACATAATAAATGCAGATTGGCACACCCAGAAAGAAATGAGTAATAAACCGTGATATGTTATTTTTTAATTTGTTTATTGTAACATGCACATCATTTTATAACATTGTTGATATTAATTTTTAAATAAACTGTGACCTTATCCCGGAAGTAGATGATGAATTAAAAAACGTATCGTAGGTTTGATTTTTTTTACATTCTGTGAAATTTAATTTCAAATTCTAATTACACTGTTTAACATTTATTAATGTTTTAATGTAAATTCGTAAAATGAAGTACAGGTGTAATTTAAATTGCTGTTAATTATTCAGCAATAGTGAACGCTACAACGTAATTTGTAATGTAACCACAGAAGCGAATTCTCTTTCCATTTGGCTTTAATCAAATTCTCAATTCTCAGAATATTTAACGGAATAATTTAACAAATATTCATTGGTATTCTAATCATTCCCATACTTGGACTCTAATTTTACGAGTAATTAACGAATTTAGTTTGCAATAATGGGAAGCGAATTAAATATCTTAAAACTCTAGTACGAATAATTCATGGAATGGGTCTTACTTTCGTTATTACAGTCGTATAATAGGGTCTGGCTGACCCAGGTGGAGTAGCGGTAGCGCTAGTGCTTCACGCTCCAAGGGTCCTGGGTTCGAATCCCGGATAAGGCATGGTTGTTGTGTATGTCCTTTTCATCATATCATCCTCATCAATACAATGTATACAGCGACAAAGTTACAAAATTATAGCAAAAATTGACTCACCCCCATATATATCCGAGCAATAACTGTAATAAGTGTAAACACTTTAAATACAATAAAGAATTATTATTATTATTATTAGGGTCTTCCACCCTTGTAACAAATTAGAACATGGATAATTTATATTAAAACTAAACCTGAAAATTGTATGATAGGAACTATCAAAGCTTAAACCATTTAATTATTTTATTTATAATAAGTATTCGAGTTTTTATGCTCTTCACATCTACTTCACACAACTACTGTATTACAAAAAAAAATCCTACTATATATAAGCCCTCTTCTTTCACTTTTTTAAAATCCAGAATCTATTTTCAAGTAATTCATTGTAGAAAATAAAGAAACAACAAAAGGAAACCAAATAATAATTGTTTGAAATTCTAATACTATATCAGACAAAATTCATTTGCTTTTATATAGAAAAAAATAAAAAAAATCTAATGTGACCAGCACATGACCTCCCGCCAATTCCATGTTTAAAATAGCAATAAGCTTTAAGTAAAGTATCACTTCCGGTTAATCGTTTATAAACAAAATCTTATTTCTTGTTCCAATAAACAGAAAAGTGTGTAATACGAAATTTTGCATTATATTTTATTGATAAGAGCTCCAAATTACGTACAACTTCCGGTTTATCATTCATAGTCAAAATCTAATGTTGTTTCAAATTATATACTAGTTTTAAATACCAAATTTGAGAAGTTTTGGAATATATTTTAATATATATTTTTTCAAGAAAATCTCTTTAGAGCTAGTAAAGTACCACTTTCGGTTTATCAATTTTAGCAAAAATTTAATATCCTTCTCATTATTATAAAAGTCTTAAATAACAAATTTGAAAAGTTTTGGAATATATCATATTATATTTTTCACGAAAATCTGTTCAGACCTTCAAGTAAAGTACCACTTCCGGCCCATAAATTTTAGCCAAAATCTAATCTGTTGTTCCCCTTGATATAAAAGTCTTAAATATTAAAACTGAAAAGTTTTGGTTTATATTTTAACATAGTTTGTCATTAAAAATTGTTACGTGCTTCAAGTAAAGTATCTCTTTCGGTTAAACAGAAATTTTTGGAAGTTTGATGTAAAAGTTATCGTGGAAAAAAAATCGTCGCACACAGACATCATTGGGGACCCTAATTTGTGCTTATTCACTGAAAAGTCACTATCGAATTTGTGGACCGAAAACATTACCTCTCTTACCTACGGTATGACGGGAGGTAAAAATTATCATCATGGCATATTAACCATTGCTGGGTATGTCATTCTGCTTAGTACACAGATTTCAGTAAGGAGGAAAATGAAAAACATGTTGAATGACGTAGGTTGCTATTGGCAATTAAAACTTGGAATATGTAAGTAGTTTTTTGTTAATTATTTATTAAATTGCCAATTAGCCATTCTTATTTTTAATTATTGACTACGAACTCCTCTATTTTAGAATAAAATGAGCTCAAGATGTATGACAATGTTAAAAACTTATTACGGCATAACAATTAAGAATTAAGACTTTCTACATAAAACTACAGATCGCTTTAAATAATTTAGAAGAAGTTACAAAAAAAATAGTGGTGCACCCTAAGACGGAAAGATATTACTAACATAAACTTAAAGAAAGGTACTTTGTGTATGTTTTGTTTGAAGGAAAAAATTCAGAATAAAAATATATGGTTGAGATCCTATTCGATTCCCGTATTTAAACAATTTAATGATTCATTAAAGTGTCATACTTCAGGCTGACTAACAGTTAACTAACCTAGTCCAAGGGCAGCACTGTCATTACCGATTGTGATGAACGCTGAATATATTTTATTCAAATTTTACAATGTACAATAAAATTTATAGTATATATCACTTTTATATTAACAATAGTTTTAAGTCAACTCCAATATTTCCAAATAAAATTTATTAGTTTATTATTTACTGATGTTTTGAGGCAGTTATTATTCAAGGACATTATTAAAATGACTTAAAATTTATTTCGTTAAAGAAGTGAAAGGAATTATGTAACTCCAAATTTTTGTACTTTACGCTAGTCGTGATTAGTTGACAACTTAAAACTAACCAATTTCAATTTTTACCCAAAATGGGACTGATTATATAATCGACTAAAAACCTGTATATGTTTATGTTGAAGAATAACCAAAGTTTAATTGTAAAAAACCTAAAGGAATCGGTATTCCTTGAACCACCGTTTTTATTGCAGTAATAACTAATATAGACATGTTAGTAAAACTCGGAGGGCTTCAGCGCTATATAGACAGTTTAGGTCACAGAATTAGTCAGTTATAATCAATATTAATGGTGCATAATGTTAATTTTTGAATTTATACGCAATTTTGAAACCGTTTTCAAAACTTTTTTAGTTTAGTAAACGCCATGTATACAGTGTCAAAACGGTTTTTAGTTATCTCAAACCAAACCTAAAATTCATGGGTTGGATGTTAAAGTATCTTGTTCGTGATTTTTCCTAAATTACAGTATCTTTTTTTAAATTAAATTATTAATTCCATGTTGTTAATTAGATAAGAGAAAAATGTTTACTGTATTTTTCAATTTTGTTTGCATAACGTTTTCAGGAATTCGGTGTGGTGGTGGCATTTTGTTTGCTTCATATTTCTCGAATATTGATTTGTCAGCTAAATCAATTTGATTACGTCATCATCAGTTATAATCTCATTGATTTCACCGCATAAAGCAAAATGGATTAAAAAGTTCTCGGAAAATTTTACTGCAAAATTTTCACTGAGGTTTCGGCGAATTTCATCAGCATTTTTAGTTTGTTTGTTTTATTTTTAAAGCTTGAATTACATTATACTGTTTTCTCATATTCTCGTAATAGATTTACCGTTCGATGTTCAACCGAAATTATTTCGATGTTTATAATACATAGTCGTGCAGTTTCGATTAATTCCGTATATTTCTGTTTACGTATTCTATGCTTCTGTAAATGACAGATTGACAACAAAAATATATAAACATAACCATGAATGACACTTTTTACCTTCCTTCACCTTTTGGTAAGGACGTTATTGTCTTTGTCAAATAATTCAATGATGAGTTTTTAATGAATAAGCGAGCTTTACGGTCCCTAGAATACGATTTTACTATTTTACGATGATGTCTCTATGTATGTTTATATGTATGGATGGATGAATGTATGTATGTGTGTGAGTGACGATTTTTTCGGATCGCATATCTCCAATAGCACCTGTTCAAAAATTATAATTTTTGCGTATTCCTCTTCTTTACATCCATATGAAGAGCTGATTAGATTATGGTTATAATTGGTGTATCGGAAGTAACCTAATTTGATGATTTTAACAGTTTTTCTTGAAAAAACGCTGTTAAATATTATTTTTTTCATATTAATTAATTGAAGAATATTTTATTCGCCATACGATTTGATTACATTTAATACTTTATATACATACTAGAAATGACTTGAAATTCTCGATTGAGAATTGAACTAAAATCTAGACAAAAACTTACTCCAAGCTTTAAATACATCACGCTGTAGGTGTGATATCTCCCATTTCATTTTTTTACATATTGGTGTCGGCAATAGTAAGCCGTGATTGGATTTTATCTTATATAAGAAAAGAGTGATGGAAAGTTAAGAATGGATTTATGCGTAAGATAGGGCTTACGATTCCAGCTTTTCGATTGGACTAAACCCGAACTGTGTTTACAATAGCGAAAAGTATGTAACAAAACGTTTCAATCAGCTGTTGAACGTCGTAAGAGCTAGAGTGTTGTGGTCAGTGTGAATCTATATTATTATATGCAGCTGTACTATTATACAGATATTGGTAATGATAAATATATATTTGTGTAGTGCGGGCACTTGAAGCTGACGGAAGACTGCACCATAGGTATCAATTTAGTGCCCTTTTTTTTACTAAAACCCAATAAATCGAAAATAAATAAGTAAATATGAATGTAAATGAAGAGACAATTCAAATATTTATTTATACCGATGAATATTTTGTATATTTTAATTGCATAATTTAAAAAAATGTACAATCGAGATCTCGATTTTCTACTCTCGTCTCAAGCAAATCTCGAGGGCATTACTCTCGTCTCGTCTCGAAATATCGAGACGAGAATAAGGTAATCTCGTCTCGAAAGTTCGAGACGAGATCTCGCGGCATCACTAGTATAGATGTATCAAGAGGTTACAGCTTACCAGATAATTTAGTGAATATTATGTCTATATTTTTGGTTATAACAAAAACAATGCTTAATTACACACAAAAATTGATTAAGTATAATAATTATTGTTACTGTATGATGTTACTGTAATCCGGGTATCTAATGATTTATGACTGTAAATAATTTAGTAAAAATATTTTTGATTACGACAAACTCAGTGCTTAATTATAATAAAGAAAATTTGATAATAATAATGAAAATCACAAAATTGGACAATTCAATATTCCAATTTAATTTCCAATGACATTTATGTGCCGAGAACATTTCTCATCTTACGTACACGTTGAGACATCTGGCGGATACTAACTTTATAAACAGGTTAATTTTGATAAGTTGGCACATTTATTTTATATACCGTGTCTTTTACTAATGTTTAGTTCAGTATATTACTTTTATTTCTTCTATTCCAAAATACATTAAACTGTACACCAACCAATTTATATTTCCAATAAATTTTCAAAAACATATTGGCCCGTATTCACTCCTATTGAAGTTGTGATACTTCCGAAGTGGCACTATTTCGGTTTTTTTAAATTTTATTTTATTTCATGAATAGACAAGAATAAGTTTTATATTATTTTAAATGAAACCTATAATATTTCAAATGAGTGGTATTTACAATTTAATTTATTTTTATAATTTTTATATTAAAGTTGACATTACGCAGTTGAAGTAGTAATTTTTCGAAAGTACCACCACTTCAAGAGGTGAGAATACAAGCCATAATTTTTTTAATGAAATGTATAAATTTTGACAATCTCTGCCGAAGTAATCATGGTGACATTTTTATGGCAGTAAATTCGTGTAATTCGTGTTAAATAGTCAAATATTTCGTTGACACCTTTATCACAACGAGCATCTCATACAAAATAAAGAAATAATCGTTTGTTTTACAAGATTGCTACACGAGATGTGTGAGGAATTCCGGTTTGGTATTCACCCAAAAATCCGAATATTCATGGTATGCGCGTGAGTTTTTAGGGACACGAATTTTAAATACCGTGAAATTAGCTGCCACGCTCTACGCATTTTATTCTAGATGTATAATCGTTCTTTAACACGTTATTAATATTTACTACAAATTAAAATCTTTTGTAATTCTGTATTACATGGAACAAAAGTGAAAAATTTATTATTCATTATTTGCTTTTATTACTATATGGTGTTAGTGTGGTTTAATGCAAGAACGGTCATTTGATTATACATACGAGTATTATGTACTAATTCTGTTATTTATGTTTTTATAGAACTAAAGATCTTCGAAATTTACTGACATTGGTTATTATTCGCTCATCTAACATCTAGGTATTTGTCAAACTCCATTTTGCATGAAAGTATAAAATGAATTGTCTGATCTGATGTCATAAAGGTTAGCAAAGAAAAAAGTCGTAGTAAAATTTTAATCTTCTGAAATTTTCTTTATATTTTTTTGTATTTCCTATTTAATTTTTGTTTTTAAAATCTAATATATATTTGTGGAGAAACAAAAGTAATGATTCCTGTACTTTAGTATTGACCTGAGGCCCCACAAATATATAAACCGCCTCTGTAACTGATTCCGATTCCTATATTACTAGTGTTTCACAAAAATCAAGATATACTCTTGATCTTGTCTTGATCTTGTCTTGAAATCAAGACCAGAAGTATTTTTATTTCCCAAGACAAGACAAGAAAGTATCATCAAGAATCAAGATTTGTTGACAATGAATATTGCAAATCTGCATTGGTATGCTTTATGTGTCTGGATTCTCTTAACGCTCAACTCAAATACTATTATTTAGAAAATTTTGAAAACATGTATTTCTATTTCTACCTTATTCTAAAATGGAAAAAATCCCTATCTAAACCAACGCTATTTTCTTACGTGATACGAAGTATACTATTATTCACGAAATATGACTATTCAAGGTCATTTATGATCCGTATAATGCCACCATTACGTATATCTGTCACACCACATAAATTAGACATACATCAAATAATCTTTCTCTTTCTAATGCAAAATGTTGCTAAGCTATTGCTATATAACGTGTTGTGTATTGTGTATTCGAACAAATTATCTTGAATAGTCATCTTTCGTGAATAATAGTATGTAATATAAATTAAATGACAAGAGGTATTGTGCTGTGCTGGCCACATCATATTTTTATTAGATTTGAAAGGGAGAAATATTATTTTGGGATAAAGCCGATTCCGAATCTGATTTATTTTTGTTTGAATACTATTTGTTTTAAATAAAAAGCACGGGATATCGAAATAACACAAAAAATAAGTAACCAGTAAGTAACAGCTAGTAATCGATAAAAAAAGGAATTCCCTAAAATGTCAAGAAACAAGAAATATCAAGAATTCTTGAAACAAGACAAGAATTACGTCGCCAAGAAATGAACAAGACAAGAAATTTTTATTTTCTTGTCTTGAAAATCAAGGCAAGACAAGAAATGATCATAAAGAAACACTATATATTACAATTTACAATTGTATTTTAAATTATTGCGCTTTAATTTTAAATAAGTCTATTACGCAATCTCATTTTCGTCAAAAACTGACATTGGTTGCTGTTTCGTTAAGCCACAGATTTTAAGCAAGATATATTTAGAACAAATTTGTGTTTAGTTGGAAATTAAAGTAAGAAACTAGAATAATACAACCTATTAGTTAATGAGTTCTAAAAGTTTTTTTTAAATAATATAAGAAACTAAGAAATTATCCTGCACTATTTTATGAAAGTGATGAATGTATAATATTTGAATTTTTCGTTAAGCGCAATGAAAGAGATTGAATCAAGAAATAGACTCAACATTATACTATAGGTACTATACCATAATTATATTATTTTTGTTAATTATACTGTTATTAAAAACAATATACCTTATTTATTACAACTAATATAATTGGCGCAGTCAGTTGTCAAATTGTTTGCATCGTTCCCTATAATTTCAATTTTAACTCCTAATGTGGCATTCCATGCATAACTCAAAATAATAATCGACCTTTGTTGTCTGGCTTTCGCACATTGGCACAATAATATTAACCAATAATCATTGTAACGAAACCCAACGAATTGTACTTCGAACAATCCTGCCGACTGCGCCAATTATATTAATCATGCACGCTCTCAAATGTAAATTTCCTTTCTAAATGAAAAGCAGAGAAATGAAAATTGTTCACAAATTACAAATTAAAATTATTATCAAAATTAGACCGGTTTAACAGAACTGAGTAAAAAACAAATTAAAATGCAAATGTACTCCAACTTACAGAACAAAGATTAAAGCAATATTCAGTGAAAAATACTAAGGCTTACTTAGCAACAGAATGAAATTGGAATAGAGAGGAAAATGGGCAGGAAATAAGATCGCGCGGAACAAAGATAAATTGTGTTAAAATAAAAAAGAAACACTTGGATTTTTTTTCTTTTTCTGTCGGATAGAAAAATCACTGTCATATGGGAATATATCATTTTACCGATAAATAAAATATGTTTCGTATTTTATGATGAATTGCAAAAAAAAGAAATACAAATACAAAATGTTCGATTGTACACTCGTGGCGTATAAATCAATACATATGAAACGGAAAACTGATAAAAGTCAAATGCTGATCGAATTTCTAAACTTTTCAATTTTATCATTTCAATCAGTGGAAAAAAATGTGCTCCATGGTCTCTTTTTTAAAAGGAACAGTGTGGATTGATTGTCACCTTCAAATGTCATTTAAAATTAACGAAAGGGATTATTGTTTCAATCTATTTTGGATATTGTATTCAACTTGAAATATTTAAATACAGCACGTACAATACAATATTGGAATTTTTTGTTTATATTTTTTGCGGGCGTACTGATTTACTGATTATGAAACTGTATAATCTTACTCACCCTGATAAAAATAAGTGTATGTTGATAGGTTTTTTTTTTATTTTTTTTGAATGCCATATTACCGATATTTCAATTGCTCTCGCTGTTTATTTTACTTATTTTAAAAATACTGATTATTTTAACTCTATATAAATATTTTCCCTACATTTGATCAACGTCACATACCCCATTTTTAATATCTAATCTGCACTAATATTCAAGATATTTTGCCTGAATTTGAAATCAGCATTTATAAAGCATTATTGTTAAAATAAATGAATGTAACATTAGCAATGAAAACTGCGGCTGGGTGAATTCGGTTAGAAAGGGTAAATGGTGACAACTGTACACAAGCCCTAAAAAAGATAGATTATTTTAAAATATTCTTCATCAATTTTCATTTTATCATCTAGAAATACAAAATAGACTGTTTGCAATAAGTGACTTGTTGTGATTCAAACGACTAGAGGATTTATTCCGACCGATGGCAAACTTGAAACTTTCAATTTTCAAATAGTACAGAAGTGATCCCTGTGGGGTGACGTTTGCTAACACCCACAACGGTACAACACACTTATTAATAAGGATATCTGCGAATAGTAGCAAATTGGCACACTCAGAAATGGGTAACAAGCCCTAATATATTTATTTGTAATACAAATGTTATCAATTTTCTGTAATTTTGAGAAAAAGCACAGAATTTTGTAAATGTAATTAATTTACAATGAATTTTAATATAAATAATTTTATACAAAATATTTGAAAAAAATCTGATGTGGCCAGCACATTACCTTCCGTCAGTTCTATGTATTTTGTACAAATTTCATACGGAAAGTTCCTTGCTAAATTAAATATTCTATTTCTTGTACATGACCTTCCGGCAGTTGCATGTATTTTATGCAAATTTCATACAGAAAATTATTATTTTGTGACGTTTTCTATATACAGTCTAATGTATCTGCAGAAATAAAAGATTTATTATTATTATTATTTCTTGTACATTACCTTAATGCAGTTGTATGTATTTTATACAAATTCCATACAGAAAGCAAAAGATCCTATATCCATTTCCAGTAAAATTATAAGACAAACACACTATGTCCATTTCACTTGACAATGACATCTTTCAATCAAAATTTTCTTAATATAGTAGCTGTTTCCACAGCTATGGCTACTTTATGAAATTTAATTTCTTTATAATTTTTTAACTCTATATCCATTTAATATTAGGTATGAAATGCAATCAAATCGTATAGAAAATAAAATATTCTTTAATATTTATAATAACATTAATTGCGAAAAAATGATATTTAACATAGTTTTTTCAAGAAAAACTGTTAAAATCTTCAAATGAGGGTACTTCCGGTTGTCCAATTCTAACCAAAATCTAATCAGCTCTTCGCATGGATGTAACGAAGAGAAATACGAAAGAATTATAATTTTTAGAATTGTAGTATGGAAGTTATCGTAGACGAAAATTTTGTTACACACACACACACACACGGACACACATACATACATACATACATACATACACACACACACACATACAGACATCATCGTAAAAATAGTAAAATCGTATTCTAGGGACTCTAAAACGTGCTTATTCATCAAAAACTCACCACCGATTTTTTTGACCAAAGACAATACCTTCCTTACCTAAAGGTGACGGAAGGTAAAAAAAATTCATGATCACTTTCCGGAATGCCATTTAGACAGCACCACTACCTTTAGCATTCTATTATTTATAACAAAAAAGATATCTATTTTAAATAATTTTGTCAGATATAATAAATAAATTTTAAAAAATATATTCAAGTTTTATTTTTTTAAATAACAATCAAATGTATACTTTCTTTTAATGTTCGTTATAAGACTTGTCGTTTATACATGATTTTATCGAATAATAATTTTAATAAAATCATTTAAAAGTAGGTAGATGTATTTATTTGGTCATAGTTATACGTTCCAACAAAAAGTCTGTTGGTATCTCTTACCTCCGGCCTACATAGGTCAGCTGTATTCGTTTTTTGGCAATGCGAATTAACGTATTAACAAATGTATAATGAGTTTGCTAATGTTAAGTGTAATTAAATAACAATTATAGTATTTTTCTTTGTTATTAGTACTAGTGTGTTGTGGTGACAAGTGTTTAAGCGAACATACAAAAATTTATTAACTTGTGAAATTACAGGTACATGTATAGAACACACAAAACGTTCTAATGATATACCAAAACATTCTATAAAGCAATTAAAAGCGATATTTTTCTTCTTTTATCAAATAATTATTGTCTTCGATATTATTTTTCATTTTCATACATGTATTAACTTTCTCGTTTCTCAAAAACATTTGTAGTAGGAAATGTCTGGTTACATAATGATTGTTTTACGATACAGTCAGAGTCCGTTCGCTGTAAGAATATGCCAGGTACGTCATGAATACGCCATTAATTTGTGGTTGCGCAGTAGTCCAAATTAGCGCCTCCCCTTAGCAACGAGCAACTTTGCATAGTAACAGGATACTAAATCTATTCCATTAGCCACGCTACTGTTCGTTGATGGGCGTGTCAAAAATATTCCGCGCATACAAACGATGACGCCCTGGGCATATTCTTACAGCGAACGGACTTTACGTCCAAATATATGGGCACACCTGATAATTACGGGAAGAGTACTCTAAAATTTATAAATTCGAAATGATTTTATTTTATTTTAATAAAGCAGAACGTCATAAATACATCTCTAGAAACAGTGACGTCATGTGTTAATAAGTTTGCATGAGCATGTAACACGGATTAAAATATGATATGTGGGTTGCCTCTATACATACAAATCATTGTTAGGGGGAGAAATAAGTTATTATATACATCGATTAAGATTACTTAAGCTTCACGTTATTGATTTCTGAATAGTGATGCACGCGAGGCGAGACGAGACGAGAAATATAAAATATCGATCTCGTCTCGTTTTCGGATCTGTAATCTCGCTCTCGTTCTCGCACATTTTTTTGGGTCTCGTCTCGTACTCGCACGAGAATCTCGCGAGAGTCTCGCTATAGCAATGAACACTTGCGCACTACGTACCTATTTGCGTAGCAATTTAACTACAAGAAACAAGTTCGCACCAATCGCACCGTCTTCCGTGTATTTGCAGTCGTATAAGTATAAATATAATAAAGAGACGAAACACTAAATTCTGGTCACCAAATTATTTCAATACGGACATAATGTCTATTCATTAACGGTCACCAGAAAATGTGATAAGTTGGTAAATAATTTAATTTACTTGCAAAATATCCAGTTATCACCAAATTGTGATCTATAAACTATTTCAATACAAACATCTGTTAATACATTCTGTCATCGGTAAAACGAATTAAAACATTAAACAATTCTTTTTTGTAACTTTGTAAACCGCTACATTGGTAACCCGCCGGCAACCAATCACTCTGCTTCTCTCCGTTTTGGCTGTCATCGACGCTTAATATAATATCCTTTACTCTTCAGGGGCGACAAGAATATGTTAACCGTGGTTTTAACTGGGGTGAATTAGGGACTGAAACATTGGAGAAAACTAGTTCTATTGAATGCAAAACCGATTTTGTCTTTATTTTGCATTTCCTCGCTCTGGGACCGATACCAATCCACTCTTGATAGACTCAATAATATAGTGAATTCATATAATTTTCACATTCACGTATTCTATGCACGAATTAGCGTTGACTCCACTCCTTGTACGGTACATTTTTCATTGAATTTATGAGTCAAAGCTATAAAGTTACAAATACTTTTTATTGCGAGACTCTCGCGAGATTTCTCGCTTCTCGCAGTTGTTATATCGATCTCGCCTCGAATTTTAAACTGCAATCACGTTCTCGTCTCGCATAATGCAACGAGACGAGACGAGATGCGAGAGTACTCTCGCCTCGTCGTGCATCACTATTTCTGAACCACAGAATAACAAGTAATTGTATATTTATCTGTCTTACTTATGGTTTCCTTCATTCTTTCTTCGATGGGTATATGTAATAGCTTCATCTGTGTCTTACAACACATTGTGCTCTTATGATTCATCCTGTTTACGTTAACTGTGGCAAAATTTCATTGTGAACAAAAAATGTAAAATATATGGAATTTAGATTTAACATTTTAGATGTGTCATTGTTATGTTTATAATTAATTGGTGATATTTACCTTTTCTTACAAAGAATTTCGTTCTTATGTAAGTATAATCTCAAAAATAATCGTAAAATGGAAGAGTATTTTAGTTTAAGAATGGGATAATCTACTCCAAAATCACGAAAACTTAATCACAATACAGGTTGAGAAGTATATTGTAGTCATACAATATTTAGTAATATGAATGTTCAGAATTGCCAATAATAAAAAAAATAATCAAACGTCATTTTTCAAAAATTAACTAAATTTTACTATTTTACTATACTATTTTACTAGTTTTAAATACATAATAATAATAATAGAAAAACCAATAAAATAGGTAACGTTAATAAAATACATTTAAAAATGTATAGAAAATTTCAAAAATCGCTAAATGATGACGTAAACCCATTGACTGGCTGAATGCCCTATATAAACATTTAACGGACACCAGTCTTCTACAAAAATTTTTCTGGCTTTGATAACAAACTCTGTCGTCTTTGTACTTAGTTTTTGTAAAACATTACTAGAAACTGATTTCCAAATGATTTTCAATGAGACCCTTAGAGCAAAGCTTAGCGTAGATGGCAGCATATGGACATTCTCCTAAGTACGTATTACAATGTACAGACTTTTGTAAGAATACACAGATATTATTGTGTGTAACCGTGACTTTTCATGGTTGTGGAACATTATATAAACACAAAATATAGAATAACATTCAACAATATACTATGGGTGCAATAAAACGAACGTTTTTAAAAAATAAGTGGTCTAAATTTATTATTTTAATTTTAATTAATAGATATGTTTGACACTCGTTTGACGTTTTAAAGTCTTTTGAAGTAACTATCGGGAGAAATATTATGCTAAGGCTCTCATTCTCCTACATAAATTCAACGAGGTTCAAAGGAAGCAAAGTAGCAAAATTGGGGTATTAATACATGTTCATTTTATTGTGTTTTGTAACTTTTATAAATCCTCGCACCACACAGTTGCTTCTTAGTTACATGAAAGACACACTGGGGTTTGCTGGACCCCATTTATATTAAGGTAAATAGATAGCAAAGTAACTATTTTAGCGCAAAAAACAAATACAAAATTTGCTGTTTTGTGAAGGTTTTTGTCGAAATATATAACTTTATAAAAATAAATTTCACTGGGGTTTGTAGGACCCCATAGTGTAGCGCGAAAGTGAAGTACTTATTGAGTACGCGTACATTGATTTTTACAAATCGGCAGGTGTAGCCATATTTTTTACATGAACCATGTTTGATTTGTATAATTACATTATTTGTAGAAAACGCATATTTTTTTGTCGATGAATGGCAGCACGTCTCTTTTCAGAATTTTTATACGTAAAATTTAATAAAAACACATATTAGTAAAATCGTGCATTTGTGATTTCCAGCAAGCGTTAATATTAGTGTAACAGACTTGTGCAAACCAAAATTCTATATTTAATATGTTGCTTCTCGTTTCAAATCGAAGCAAATTTACTTATTTCTTCTGGAAATTATTTTTTTCTACTCCCGTAACTAAAGTACCTTGTAATACACTGTTACGTCGTTTGCTAAGTAATGTATTAAACACTAGTGTTTAATGAGTTCATTAGTCACGACTATTTCGGTATTTTAAACACGACCCGAAGTTAGCTTTCGGGTATGTTCGTATTCTTGATATATGAACAAAATAACATTATTTAATACATTTTTCTGTTTAATTTTAATAAATAAGTACTAAAAATCAACATTTAAAACCTATTTTCATAATCATTTCATTCTTATTTGACAATGCAAACATCTGTCAAAATGAAATCTGTATTATCAGTATACATAATACCTGCATTACCGACAGAGTTTTGTTTGGTTATGCGAAACAAAACATTTGACGTTTATTGACGTGTTTGAATTCAGTGCAGTGTTCGGATCTTTGGTAAAGAAGATGAACCCGAATAGTGAAAGTGAAGAAGAAATTTTAACTCCAGAAGAAATTAAAGAAGCCGCAGCATCAGCTACCGCTAATTTATTACCAAATAAATCGAAAAATCAGTATGAGCGAGCTTATAACCTTTTTATGAACTGGCGTAAAGCAAATCAAACAAATTCATTTTCTGAAAATGTGCTATTAGCATATTTCAAAAATCTTTCTGATAAAATGAAGCCATCGTCGTTATGGGCAATCTACTCAATGCTTCGTTCAACAATAAATATAAAAAATAATATTGATATAAGTAAATATCACAAATTATGTGCTTTTTTAAAGCGTACATCAGATGGTTACAAACCTAAAAAATCAAGAACATTAACTCCTCAACAAATTAAGGAATTTTTGACATCTGCACCCGATTCGGAATATCTCTTTATAAAAGTGAGTAATTTGAAACAATTGTAAGTTTGACTAAAAATACGTAATATATTATTCATTTTTAGGTTGGATTAATATTTGGAATAATGGGAGCGTGTCGTCGGGAAGAATTGATGAAAATTGAAATAAAACATGTTGAAGATCTCAACACAGCACTTCTTGTACACATTCCGGACACAAAAACCAAAACAGAGCGTCAATTTGTTATTGGAGGTAATTTCTATAAAATCTGTAAGAAATACATGGAACTCCGGCCTCAAAATCTGCAAAATTGTACACGTTTCTTTTTGAATTATCAACGAGGTAAATGTACTAAGCAGCCGATTGGAATAAATAAATTTGGTAGCCTCCCCAGTCAAATTGCCAAATATCTAAAGCTGCCAGATCCGGCTTCTTATACAGGACATTGTTTAAGAAGATCGTCTGCAACTATTTTAGTTGATTCTGGTGCAGATATTACAGCCCTAAAACGCCACGGAGGATGGCAATCAACTTCGGTCGCAGAGGGTTACATTGACCATTCTATTAACAATAAAATTCAAACAGCGAATAATATATTACATACTGTTGAAAACTCGACAAATGGTAATTTTCAAATGGAACAATGCGATAATTATGAAATTACAAATAACACAAACATTAATTTTGAAGTTAATAAAAGTGCAGATACAGCAACAACTAATTTGAATAATACTGAAAAATCTTTAATATCATTTCAGAATTGCCAGAATTTATCTGGTATAACAATTAATGTACATTTAGCAAAATAGATTGTTTATATTTATGTATTAATTAAGAAATTAAATATTAATATAAAATTATTTATAAATTTGTTTTTCAATAAAATATTCTGTTTCGAAGCGTATAATATTTTGTTTCTAAACGTTGGTTATAAATAAACTTCCGCTCGTAGAAAAAGTATAGTATACAACACGTTTTAAAACTTCTCTAGACACTCGTAATATTAAGCACTCGCTTCGCTCGTGCCTAATAAACTCGTGACTAAAGTGGCGTTTTTAAAACTTGTTGCATAATATACTATTATAGCATTACTACGTGAGGAAATGAGATTCAACGGGAATTTCAAACAATTTTCGAATATAAATTAATTGTTATTTAGAAATATACCTAATTTTAGAAACAATTGAGTACATTGATTTTTAACCAGCAGCTGTATACCAATATTTTTAGATGGTGCTGTATTTAGTGTAAGGACAAAATAGCTCTCTTATAAAATGACATATCGGAATTTCCTTTAGATGTAATTATAGCAGCATTCTTTGAACTTTTAACAGTTCTGTAGTTCTCACTTCCAAGGAATAGAAAATAATTTTTAGATCAAGGTCTATAGCTGCGGGACGAGAACAGAAATGAATAAATCTGTTCACAATGAATTTTTTGTTGTATGGCATTAAATTTATGCCCAGTTACTGAGAAGGAAATTTATAGGTAATTTACTGTGCCCATGATCTTTTTTTCGTGTCTATTTTACATTTCAAATGATAGTGAGGACTAGCGTCTGAGCTGGGAATAGATTTCTTCAACTGTAACAAGCTCTCAGAGGTGGGATGTAATGCATTACACGTAATGATATTATGTAATTTCATTACATTTTATTCTAATAAGTAATTTTATAATGCCATTTTCCATACATTAATATTTTAGTAATTTGTAATGTATTGCATTAATTTTTCACAGTAATTTGTAATTTTACATTACAATTACTAAAAATGCGCATGCGCTTATCGTAGGTAAGAAATAACTTGTTCGACTTATCCGATTGTAAACGATCTTCTGCGAACTCAGCATATATTTGCAATAGCTAGGAGCTAGGTACTGTCACCATTATCCTTTCGATTTTATTTTGTTTTCTCTGTTGTGTTGTTTTTACCATTTTTTATATCTAGTTAATGGTAATGTTATGGGGCTCGTGGCCGCATGCCTGAGTGTCCGGTCGCGAATCTGGGGAACCGGGTTCGATCCCGACCGACGCCAAATATTTCAAATTTTAAATGGCACAAAATTGACCCCTTTGGTGCACTATCCACGCCAGCAATGAGTGCCAATGAGGTGACGCCTGGTAAGCGCCCGCACGGTGCAAATATTTCATCAATACCGATATCTGTGTACAAAGCAAATTGGGACACCCAGCAATGGGTAATAAGCCGTGGTGATATATTTGTTTATTTATTTTATTAACAAACACCATTATGGATACAACGTACTTTTTTGAATAATATTCCATTTTAAATAAATCGTATGATAATATTTGATGATTTTACTTCTAACTTCTAGCTTATTGTTTTTACTACAAATTAAATATATATATCGGATACTATGAAAATCACAACAAATTTTACAACTCATATATTTTATTTGTTTAGTGATTTTTTTGTAGAAAAAAAGGTGCCGGAACGCACATGTTCATAACTTTTTTTTAAAGTCAGTACATAATACATGAAATGTGTAAATATATCTTTAGAGCAATATATACATTTCCACAGTTTAAGAAAAATATCGAAGTAAATAAAATAATAAATAATTTTCAAATAAACATTAATAAAACCGGATATTTCGAAAATAGGTGCCGAACGCCGTTCCCGAGCGTTACATTACAAAAAGCCTTGTGCATTACTACCATCATACTGAAGCAAATAGCTGTTAGTTTTTAAAACAGTGAAACAGTGGTATTTTTTTGCTATAATACTTTAATTAGCCATATATAAATATAAAAGTCGTAAACATTATTGCCAAATCCTCTCATATGTAATGTGTAATGCTATTACAAATAAAATGTAATGGTAATCGCATTACTTTTATCACAGTTTAAAAAAGTAATGTGTAATGTTTAATTGTGAGCCTTTTTAAAAAAATAATGTAGGTAATGGTAATGCGATTACAGTTTACAAGTAATTTGCCCAGCTCTGCATGCTCTGAATCATTAGCAATACTTTAAAACAATTGTCAAAAATAGCGCTTTGTAGATCGAGGCTAAGGACAATTTTTAAATGCAATTAATAAAGTTTTTGTAATTTGTTACTTATATCATCACATCTATGACTACGTTTATCTCGGCGTTTCAAGCCGCTTGAATTTAGTAAATCCCTTTTCAATCTTCGAAATAAACGATCGAGATTAATATTTCGAGCCGCTTGGAAATGTCAAGTTAAGACTGTAAAATAACAGGCTTGGACTTATGAATCGGCTTGACTTTTATCGAAATAAACAGTGAAGCTCCAAATAATGTAACTAAGCATGCGCACATCTGCAATATATTGGAGTGTTACTAAATTCATATCATTTGTTGGTTATTTGCATTTTACCTCATTTTATAAAAGTCGCGACATGTAACTTAGTAAAGTTGACCAAAAGCGAAATATTTGAAGTGATGAAGAAACAAATATTTTTTTAACGTTTTTGACAGAGAAGACACATAACTACATGACAATTTTTAGATTTTGAGGTTATATATCCACCATGAAAATAGATTATATTCCTCTCCTTGTCTGTCTGCATAATCTAGTATTTAACTATCTTTTTTTGGTTGTTACAAATTTAAAGAAGATTGAAAATAACTCAATCCTATTTTCAATCCTCTGAGATAAACCAATAGGATTTTTCAAGTCATAATATACTTGAAGCCGCTTGAATTATCGAGATAAACGTAATCTATGAAAGCAAAAATTTGAAATATAAGTAACTAGGGAAACAATATACTGGTATGCAAAGTACATACTTACAGTGCGGGACACGAGTCTTGAGATGAGTGACAAGGGAAAGAAATGTTTATTTCGTAATACCTTTTTAATAGGCGCCCTCAAAAAATAGTTATTATAGTAACTCAAAATAAATAAACTAATTTGTGGACGCTCTTGGTCTGAGTATAAACTAAATAGGACCGACCATTAACATTAACTGTCAATTTCAGAAAGTCTACGTAGCTTTAAAACTTATTTGATCAACTGGTATATGTTATATTACATAAGCGTAAAGAAAATTTATTGCATTTTATGTGGATTTAAGCGGAACTGAAGGCATATATTTGACATTGATTCTTGCTAAAATTATTTCCGTAGCTCTTCATTTATGTCCCTTACTGTACTCTATAGCCCGTTACTATGAGCAACGGTCTGCAAAGAGCTTAGATCTGCAAGAATAGCTTTGGCTTGGGAATGAATCCTCTTTCCCATTATACCAATTTTAGATATTGAAGGAGTTAAATAATACCATATAATAATTATTAATAAATAGGTTACATTCAGATAAATTTCAATATACCTAACCCCCTACTATTATATTTCGACCCGTCCAACGTCCAAGTACAAATTTTAGTTTCTGCGCATACAAGATCAGGCCAGCTATACCTATTCACTTTCGGACGTTTGAAAAGATTACTTTTTTATTGATCGTAAAAAGTTTTTATTACGTTTTAATTTACTGGATACACTTTTTAATTTATAAATAAATATGTAATCACGTGTTATTATCTATTTCTATGGTTAAGTGAATCTGCTTCTATTCACAAATTTCGTTAGTAATCTTTAAAAATTGAGAATTATTTTCAAGTTTCGGAATGGGATCCGTCGTCCGAATCACAACCGATTAAAAAAAAGCGTAGTTCATGAATACTAAGTTCAAAGTGTCATTTCTTGATAAGCCATCCAGTTCTAAAATCTCAATGCTCTCGGCGGTCTCTGCCACATCCACGGGCTGTACTAATTAAATCTGTTTGATGAATTATTTCCGGGACGCTACATTTCTCAGTTTCCCGCAGCGCGAAGTACGACGACGCCGCATTTGCGCTCGAGAAATATTTTCCCTTTCGCCTCTCCCAACCCCTGCAAATCCCTATCCCTAGCCCGGCTCTGTGCTGACGACGCTGTCACTATCAGGGACGGATTAAGTGCGGCGCCGACGATTTTTTTCTGTTTTCGAAGGGTTTTAATTATGGTTTCATACATTTTAATTGATGAGGTTATTTACTTGAAGAATTGAAGAGTGGAAATGAAAGATGTTTTTCTTAAGTTTTAAATTAGCACGCCTTCAATTTTACTGCACTATGTTTTCGTCTTTTTTGCGTTTATTCCTTTGTAAATGCAGGCTTCGTAATTGTATACATGTTTCCAATAGTCTGTTTGTGAAACGTTTCTGGGTTCATGCGCCGCCCTACGTTAAGTAGGACGTAGGGAACGCACAGTGGCGGCGCTATATGCCCTGACGCCCCCTGCAAATTTCAAATATGTCGCCCCTAAAAGTGTTGTTGAAAAATAAAAAAAATATTGGAATTTTAAATAACATATTTGAAGTTAATGACGATGAATCTCGTGAAGTGTTGGGTGTTTCGGGATTAACAAGGTCACTAATTTTTGTTGAACTCGAAGCAGTTTGTTGAGAACTGTCTTTTTGCATAAGAATTTCAGAATCAGAAGCGTCTTCATCTTCTTTTTCCTGATCTTTTGAAATATTTGCCTCAACGTAATGTGACGTATGTTGTACATTACAATGCTCTTTACATCTGTTCAAATCTTTGGAAGTGGAGGCATCTTGACTTAACTTCATGAGTTTTCGCAATCCACCCCTTTGCTTCTTACTTTCTTGTTCTCTAAGTGCTTTGCGCTTGCGATTTTGAAATCCAGACGGCTTTTTTGAACACATTTTCAAACTGTAAATAATTTTCAATCTGTAGTAATCGGTAATGTTTAAAGTACTAAGCATTGAATTTACCGTAAGCCAAAGAAGTGTTTAATGTTTACTCGTATGTTTTGTTTTTCTTGTGTTCAAATTTACTTTCACTTAATATTTACTTTGCAAATCAAGTGTTAAGGAACACTAATACAAAATAATACGATTTCAATTATTTTTGTAATAATACACGCGCACTGAATCTGAATATCAGGCTTCAAGTAAAACACTTGCTGTGTATTTACGCCGTCATTGATGCTGTCGAAGGTTTGACGTAAGATGCCAATATATTAATAATTTTACCAGCTAGCAGTATAAATATGCATTCAGATAATTATTCTGAGAATGATGTACTAATAATTAGATACTTATTTAATATTCTTCAATTTTTATTTTGCATTTTTGACTTATCTGTGTTTCTATCTACTCCTTATCATAGGCTGCGTCCGCGGCGCCCCCTGACATTTTGCGCCCCGATGCGGTGCTTACCTCGTTTACCGGCTAGCGCCGCCCCTGGAACGGTGCTCCTTCGGAAATTCCTCCATTGGAATGGGCCCTGATTGCTGACTACAAAGACTCCCGTGTTGGTCTGGATTCATCATCCTGTGAGCGTCCAGACCAACTCGGGAAGGACCATGGCAGCGAAGTGGCGTAATTTATTACTGTCGGTTACTTCGAAAATTCCCGTGTTCTGAATTTATCAACGAATGAGCATTCAGATCCAGACCAACACCAACACTATGGGTATCCTCCCCATGACCCCATGTTAGTCTCATTGGCTCTCGTCGAAAGAGCTCCAGAGGCGGGAGGACCCTTTCATGATATCGCCAATCTAGTTTTTACCAGTCTTCTTGGGTTGCCCAATCATGTGGATCCAAATTCTGATAGAACATTCTATGATGACTGAAAAGTAACTCCTTTCGCGAGCGTCCAGTAAATTTGCTGTTTCTGATTACTTTTTAGACAGGAAATTCCATTTACTGAGCTAGTTCGGAATTTTTTTTAGATCCAGGCAATTAAATTATGCATACCTACAGATTTTTATTTATTCTTTTTTTCAGGACCTCAAAAAAGTATTGTACCCCAACATATGCTGGAATATGCTTGCTCACCCAGTAAAGTATCACTTTCAGGTCTTGTTACGTAAATTACTATTAATACACATCGTACCACCTGATGATGAAGTTTTACTTTACTGTTCGAAAAATATGGGTACAAATGTTTTGCAAATTCTCGCATACCTAAGTAGCATTGGTGGATTTGATAACTTGTCTCTTCATTTCATACCACAGAAGTGCGTCAGGGTGCAAAGCAAACATATAATATGTTTTATACATTTATTACATATAGTAACATTAATCGAATCGTTAACGGTTCTGAATGTTACAATTACAATAGTTTATAATGTAGTTACTGAAATGTGGTTCCAAATAGTTTATAATGTAGTTACTGAAATGTGGTTCCAAAACCATCAAGTGTGTAGCGCTGTCTGAAAAGTACTGAATACACCAGCATAAAAAGACAGGAGATAAATTCATTGACTTCAGAGGGATTTCATAGATCAACTGGTAGAACATCACACTAACAATAAGAAGGTCCTTGAATCATATACCGGTGAAACAAAAGCATTTAGAAAATAGGATATAAAAACTTTTATTAAAAATTACGATGTATGAGATAAACAATTTGAGTAAATTGAATTTTACAAATCAGCAGGTATACCCATATTTTTGGACGTACTATATATAAATATTCCTAGTTACATAGGAAAAACAAATTAACAAAATGTTATGACCATACATCTTAATCTTTTCCGCATCTTTAATATTCATCTTGATTGATCCACAAGTTGTAAGTCTATGGCACTCCCAGGACGTCTTTGGTAATTCCTTGTGAAATTGTCTCCGACTGTCTATCTCTACATGATGTTTGATTTCTGTACGCCTTCAACCCAAGTGTGATGATGTGCCAAATTGGAATTCACTAGTAGATCAGATACGTAAATCACAAACTCAAACAGTTATGCCAGAATTCAGTTAGATCCCTAGTAAACTTCGGAAACTGTTGGTAATTTTAATTAAAACATTTTCCTAGAATAATGAAATTAAATATTTACATTATTATATGTTTAAATGTTATTATAAGTATTCAATAATTTTGCAGAGTTTATTATGAAACAACAGACTTTGTTTTTAATTTATTAATATTAATTATATGATACAAATATTTTCGTATGCAAACATCATTTTCATGTATGTTGGAATTTTTTTGCAATATAATTTATTATTAATTATTGAGGAAAATTTTAATAATAAAAATAATGAAATGTAAACATAGAATACATACCTTAAATATATTAACGAATTATTTGTTTATGCTATTTTGTAATTCAATATTCAAATATAAATAATAAATTGAGAACTCGAAATTATATTTTTTAAAAACTTTATTTAAAAGTGATAAGATGATATAAGGTTACAACATGTGTCGTAGTTACACTAGGAATGACTTACTTGCTACACAGTACCGTATTTATACTAAGATCGTCTTCGTTTGGAGTCTTTTCTCAAGATTCTCAAGTTAACTTTAAACTGCTGAATTTGTGGGAAAGAAAGTGATGCAATACTTATCTACGTTGTGAAATAAGGGAGGCGTCTCTATATAATTCCTCCCTCCTCAAGATTGGAAGTTACATTTTTGGAACTTTTAATTTTCTTTAGTTCTATGTCGTTAGACTTTTTAAATTTCCGTTGAAGACAATCTTTGTACTTACAAATTAATATTACAACAACAATTAATATAATTATAACATAAATTATAATATAATGATAGTCGGTAGTTACATCATATATTGAATCTAAGCGAATACTACTTTCTATATTATGTTTGATTAATGAAATATTCTTTATTTCATTTTTTATATTCTCGATATGGGTATTTGTGGAATTTATATGAATTTCTACTAAGTCCCCAAAGTTATCTTTTATTTTGATTTGGTCGTTAAATTGACAATTATTAGTATAGTATATTCCTTTTAAATCTTTAATCTGTAATTCGTTATTGCAATAGAATTTTACTTGTTTTTTATGTGGGAAATATAAATATTTTAAATTTGAATTTTTTATTTCAATGATAGAATTTATCAATGATATTTTACTATATGTACAGTACTGGAAATCTTTATAGCAAATGACGTTTTCTAAACATTTTTCATATTCGTTGTTTTGGGATAGACAGTAGTATTCTTTGTTACTTATTCTAGTACATTTATTTACTGGTTTAATTCTGCAATTATTCTTACTATATAGCCCATTTAGGATATTAACGGTTTTGTATGTATCGTGTACGTATGTTGGTATTGAAGTGACTTGTAAAAGTTCTTCCTTAAGGATGTTTGATGGAATTTCTATGAGGATAATGAGGTTCTCGTCTTTTATAGAGCAATACGTGTTTAGAATGTTGTTATTGTGAATATTATTTATTAAAATTGTTTTTATAAAGTTATTTTCAATTTTATTAATTTCATTTACTAATTCGTTATAATTTATTATACCAAAGTATAGGATATTTAATTGGCAAAAGGTTATAGTTTCCTCTAACAGGATTAACGAGAAGTAAAGTTCTTGTCCAACTTGTATTAATTCGTTTATTATATTTTGAGTTTTTAAGATGTCTATTTCGTCTATTACTTTTCCAAGTGCTTTTTCTAAATTATCTAATTTTTTATTTAGGATGATGTTGTTTTCGTTAATTGTTTTAATTTTATTATTGAATTGTGCGGTAATATTGTTATTAATTTTTTACCATTGTATTAATTTTGTCGGTTAGTTTATTTTCATTAATATTTATTTTTTCTATTATTTCATCGTATCGCTCTTTGTCTGTTTCGTCTAAGTTGCCTGTAATACTTTTGATAATGGAACCTAGCCCGTTTATCAACCCGCGTTTATCTCTTTTCATGTGTAAGAGTTGTATTTTATCTTTTAAATGTAACATGATATTATTTAGAATATTTTTATTATTTGTGATACGGTCTTCAAATTTATAGTTTTGTAATTTTTGGTATAATGTGTTAATGTTAGTTTCCAAAATATGATGTTGTTGGACTATATTAGATAAAGGAATCTGGAATGATATTATTTGGGTGTTTACCTGTATGTAGGCTGTCCCTAAGTCAAGTATGTTAAGTCCAGTATTAGTGTCATCTTGCGTGATTTGGGATATTCCGAACGGAATTAATCTGTAACAAGTCGAGGTGTTTTAAGGTTTGATATTTTATGCTTTTTATTACTGTCATCTACAATTTGACCTCTTGCAGGTTGTATTGTTTTAACGTTTAAAATTTTAAATTTTGGTTTTTCTATTTTGCCAGAATTTCTTTTGTGTATTTTTACATAGGCTTGTTCTGGTATGTCGTACTCTGTTTCGATTTGTTCTGAGTATTTTGCTTTACTTTTTTCTATGTTATTTTTTACATGTTCGTTTATTTGTTTCAACACTTCGGAGTGTTTTTGTAAATATTCGTCAACTTGTATTTCTTCCGATTTCAAATTTGGTTCTGAGGGGTGTCCGAAAATAATTTCTAAAGGTGTTCGTTTTGTGATAGAGTGTATACTATTGTTGTACGCTATTAGTGCGTAATTTAATCTTTCTTTCAGCTGTAATGTTTTTATTAATGGATTTTGGTTTATAATTCTCATATGTTCTATGAGCGACGAGTGGAATCTTTCTACTATTCCATTACTCTTGGGATTATCTATAGAAATATAATGAATATTTATTTTTCTAAGAGCCAAATAATTTTGAAGTGTTTTGTTATTGAATTCTAAGCCGTTGTCGGATACTATTTCGTTGGGTGTTAGGAAGTGAGTAAAATATTTAATTAATTTATTTAGAATTGTTATAGCGTTTTTGTCTTTAATTATATAGGCTGCGGCAAATTTTGAAAAGGAATCTACAATTGTTAATATTTTAGTTTGTTCTAATGATAAAAGATCTATGTGAATTTTTTGGAAAGGTCTGTCTGCTGTCGGTGTTTTGATATTGGGTATCTGAATAGGATTTCTTTCATATTTTGTCGTTAAACAAACGTTGCATTTGTTTATGAAATTTTGAATGTCTTTTTGCATGTTAGGCCAATAGAATAACAGTTTTAATTTATTGTATGTTTCCGTTATACCTCTGTGGTTGGTTTTTCCCTCGTGATAATTTTTTATGGTGATTTGTTGTTCTTCTTTACTTTCGATATCGGTATTCATTGAGTTACATGCTACTAGTTTGTAACTGTTAGCGTCAAAATATGTTTGTAATACGGCGTTGAAGTTAGTTTTAAATTTGTCGGGGATTAGACAATAGTACGTTTTCCCGGGTTGTAGGAGTTCTTTTATGAAATTTAGAATTGTTTTATTACTGTCAATTTTATTTAAATAAAGATATATACGTAGAATATTGTTACTAAAAAGTTTACTTACTTTAATATCGTTCTTGCCATTAGTTTCTTTCACGACTATTTGATTTTTGCACGTATTTATGGGTGTTTCTAAATATGTTAAACCATTTACTGGGTTTATCGGAATGAGCTGTGTCAGTTGAATCTGTGTCACTGCCTGTTTCTACTATAATAGAATCTGTGTCCGAATTTAAATTTAGTTCTGCATTGTTAGATTTTATATAGACATTAATTTTAATATTAGAATTTATGAATATTTCTCTTATTAAATTTTCAATTTTATTCCAATTTTTTCTATCAAGGCCGGAACAAATTTTTGGCATATCAATTTCGTTTATTTCATTCTGTACGCAGTAATCTAATAATTTTTCTAAGCATATTCTTATATTCCTAATTCTTGGTTCATCGAAATAATTATCTTTTGTAATTAAATGGCAAATTAGTCGTGGATCTTTTTGTATAAGAATTTTGTTATCTAAGTTATGATAATTTTGGCAAGGGTAATTTTGTTTCACTTGATAAGCAAAGCCTTTACTCATTTTTGTATCTTTTGAAATGCAATGAACGAGTGGTTTGTCAGATTCGAAAATATTTGAATTTTTAAATTCTATTTTAAACTCCGGTTTAATTCGGGATAGGGCGTCGGCTACTACATTTTGGCATCCTTTTTTATATTCGACTGTATAGTCAAATTCTTCTAATTTCAGGCGCCACCTTATTAATTTAGAATTTGGTTCCTTTAATGAATTTAGCCAAACTAAAGGTCTGTGGTCTGTAACAATTTTGAATTGATGTCCTAATAAGTATCGTCGAAATTGTTTTGTTGCCCATATTATTGCTAGTAATTCTTTTTCAACTACCGAATAGTTAATTTCGTGGTTATTAAGAGTTCGTGAAATATATGCTATAGGAAGGTCTTTGTTATTTTCGTTCTTTTGTGACAGAACGGCTCCGATCGCATAATTACTTGCATCCGTTGTTAATATAAATGGTTTTGAGAGATCTGGGTACTGCAGGATGGGGCTGTTAGAGAGGAGTGTTTTACATTTTTCGAAGCATTTAATATATTCCGGGTTATTTATATCAATTTTCTGTCCCTTTTTTAAACAATTGGTTAACGGTTTCGTAATTTTTGAAAAACTATCGATGAATCTTCTATAATAGCCGAGGAGTCCGAGAAAAGATTTTATTTCTTTTGTGGTTTTAGGGATGGGGAAATTTTTTATTGCTTGAATTTTGTCGGGATTTGGTTTAACTCCTTCTGTTGTTATAATGTGCCCTAAATACGCGACTTCTTTGCGAAGAAATTCGCATTTATCCAATTGAATTTTTAGGTTGGCCTCTTTTAATTTTTGAAAAACTTTTTCGATATTATTTAGGTGATCTTGAAGGGAGGTGCCTAATATTATTATGTCGTCGAGGTAGACGAAACATATTTTATTTATCAGATCTTTGAGTACAAAATTCATGAGTCTTTGAAAAGTCGATGGTGCATTTTTTAAGCCGAAAGGCATTCTTTTAAACTCGTAATGTCCGAAGTCAGTTGAAAATGCAGTTTTTGAAATATCGTTTGGGTCAACTTCGATTTGGTGGAAGCCCGATGTCAGGTCGATGGTCGTAAAATAATTTGATTTTCCTAACTTGTCTAAAATTTCAGTAACGTCTGGGATAGGAAATTTGTCAGTGATTGTCTTCTCGTTCAATTTTCTGTAATCAATTACTACTCGAAATTTCTGTTTGCCTGAGGCATCCATTTTTTTCGGGACGACCCAAATAGGGGCGGACCAAGGGGAGTAGGAGTGTTGTATAATATCGTCATGTAACATTTTGTCCATCTGGGTCTGTACTTCCTGTTTATATGTCTCTGGATATTTGTATTGTTTGGTATGGATGGGGATATTGTCCGTGGTTTTAATTTGATGTTTGATTTTGTTCGTAAAAGTGAGTTTCTCGTTTTCTTGTAATATTAGGGATTTATATTTGTTTAATAATATATTTAAATTTTGTTTCTCTTCTAGGGTTAAGTGTTCGTCTCGTATTTGTTGATTATTAATTTCTATGTTAAAATTTTCGTCTTTATTTGATTTAAAATATTGTAATTTGAATTTGTGTTTATTTAGAAATGTTATTTCTTCTTTTATAAAGTCAAATTTAGTTTTAAGTAATTTTATTCCTGGTAGACCTAGTAATATGTCGAAATCTTTATGAAAGTCGAAAATATAACTTTTTATGTTGTTATTTTTAAATTTAAAAAATGTGAATTCTTTTCCTGATGACTTGCCGTTACAAGTATGTACAGTGAATAATTCGGGAAATTTCGTGAAGTTTGGTTTAATTAATTTTGGATTAATATAATTTTGGGTAGATCCGGTATCTAATAAAATTTTGAAATTCGCAACTTTAATGAAAGGTAGTTTACTGAAATTATTAGTTAAGGATTCGATTCTTGTTGGAATAATTGATCTATGTCTAAAAAATGATTTTCCTCGTTTATTTCGTTTTCTTGCTCTATTTCTGAGGGTTCAGGATATTCTACGGGTGTATTATTTTCGATATCTTGGTTAAATAATTGTTCTGTTCGTGGTTGGACACGTCTAGAAAACTGAGAGGTTTGAATACTCATAGGGGTGACTTTTTGTTGCTGTGCGTTGCGTATATTTGCACTGGGGGCAAAGGGTCTATTAAATTGTTGTTGCTGTTGTTGAGGGTATTTATGCATAGGAGATTGATGTCTCGGAGGGTTAAATTGGATTTGATTTTTTGGTGGGGGTGTTCTTTGTGTTTGTGTGTAATTGTTGTGTATGTATTGTAAATCGTTGGTGATGAGGTCGAGTATTTCGGTCAACTTTTGTGGGTTTCTGGCAGATAGTTGTTGTCTAAATGGGTCTTTACAATTATTTATAAAGCATTGAGTGAAATATTTAACAGCATTTTCTAAAATTATTTTGCTACTTGCACTACTATATTTACATTCGACTTTACTCTTGTAAATCAAAAATAATTCGTTGAATTTTGTAAAATATTCTAATATGTTATCTCTAGTTTGTTTACAATGGGTAATTTCATACATTAAAGTATGTTCTGATCTGGTGTCTGAATAGTTTGCCAAAAGGTGTTCTTTTAATTCCTTCCATGTATTTATGGTAGTAATACTGAGGCTTTGTGCTGCTTTACCTTTAATTTTGTTTTTGAGAGTAAGTATAACTATTTTTTTTGTGATCTCTGATGGACTTGACTGATTGACTAATGAAATGATGTCGTCTACTGTGGTTACAAAATTTGGGAGAGATTTTATGTCTCCGTCAAAGCATGGTATTAAATCTAATAATTTTACAATATCATTGTTTAAATTAGCAAGTATATTGCTTTGTGCTGGTACTGTCGGTGGTAGTGCCATATTGGTATTAATATTTAAATTATTTAGTGTTCGTAAAATTTCCTCCAGGGTGTAAAAGTTAAAAAATGTACTTACAGTAAAAATACAATTTCTTTAATCATTAGGGGGTTGAATGTTGCCTTCGATCGATGTCGATTCGATGTGGGATGGCGATGGATGGTGGTGTGTTTGGCTCTCGATCGATGTCCGCTCGATGCGAAGAGTGGGTGTAGTTGACTTCTCGGGTCCTTGATTTTCGCTCAGGGGTTGCCGCAGAAGGATTCCTCGTGGATTGTTGTGGAGAGTTCAAAATTTTTCACTTTTTACTTGAGTATCGCTGATGATTGCAGGATTGACTCGTAGATTCGAGATTGGCAGAGTTAAACGATAAAAATCGACGGATTTGTGAATTTTGACGAATTGAACACTTGGTTTTCGATTCACAAAAACTTGATTGCCAATCCTACCAAGACTGCGCCAATAATAAATTGAGAACTCGAAATTATATTTTTTAAAAACTTTATTTAAAAGTGATAAGATGATATAAGGTTACAACATGTGTCGTAGTTACACTAGGAATGACTTACTTGCTACACAGTACCGTATTTATACTAAGATCGTCTTCGTTTGGAGTCTTTTCTCAAGATTCTCAAGTTAACTTTAAACTGCTGAATTTGTGGGAAAGAAAGTGATGCAATACTTATCTACGTTGTGAAATAAGGGAGGCGTCTCTATATAATTTATATATGTAGACAAATATTAATTAATGCAACATAAATTTGTTGTTTATGATTTATAATGAAATATAGCAATGTTGAAGATGAAACACCACATATTACATTAGTATGGATTATAGTTTGTAGATAATGATAAATTTTTAATTAACTGACTATACAATTTGATAATATGGGTTATATTAATTATTGCGGAAATTGTGTATTTAATTTTACATGGTTTACAACATAACTGTGACAATGTGGACTGCAAAATGCGGGCTTTATCGAAATACAGGTGGAACAAAATTCACTAGGAATTCACAATTTAAAATAGGTAACAAATGTGTACCCTGGTGGTGCACTCTCCACGACAGCTTTGAGAGCCCGTGGTGAGGTGATGCAAGGCCTTACTATATAGAAGGCCTGCACTGCACACGACTAGGATCCGACTGAACACACAGCTTACATGGGCTATGCCGATGGCTAACGAACGCATAGTTTTTGTGTTCTCGTAGTTATGTTATTAGATTTATGTTGTTGAACATAATACATTTTAAACAGTTGTAACTAATATTGTAGGAAATAATTTCAAAAATATTATGTATTAATTTATTTCACTATTATTCGATAACTAGAATAATTGAAGAGTTGAAGTAAATAATGATGTACTATTTTTGTGAAACTTGTTTTTTTAAAGAAATAATAATTAACCTAATAAAAGCCTGCCATCTTTGAACATCTATAATAATGACAAAAAACAAATCTGGACTTCGATGCTTATTTATATTATAGGGCTAGATACTTAAATTATCCTATAAAAAAAATAAAGTATTTTTGCAACTATTTTATTGAAATTTCTAACTTCTAGTTGAGAGTTTCTGCTCGTGTACGCTAGCCTATTGCTGTGACGTTCTGACAAGTGGAGGGCATCGTATGCCGGCTTTCGGTATATTAAGACCTTGGGTGAGGCCCGGTAAACATCCTTGAAGGTATAGTATGACTAGCGAATGAAAGTTGAAGTTTAGATTAATTAATAGATGTGGTTTCTTTTGAAAACATTTCCCTATATTTGATTTGAAAGGAAACTGACCCGTTACAGAAGATTAGAATTGTTCTAAATACCAAGAGGCATTCAAAATGACCTTAGCAACAGGATTCAGGGATGTATTTAAAAAAATCAATACCGCAAATTCTAGTCCGCTCGTCTCAGGTGTATGCAACCCTCAAGTCGGAATTACTGTTAAAGGAAATTAAAAATAATCCTATTTCGTAGAATTGCCATACTAAATATTTTAAAGATCAAATTATTTTGTTATAATCAACATAAACTAAAAATGTTTAAAATATTTTAAACGCACTCCTGTTTTGATATTCAGCTACCATAGTCGGCCATCTATTTTCAGCCAGACATAGGAATGTATTTCTGTGCTTTCCTAGTCCAGTATTTAAATTGGTTTCATACCTGAATATTTCGTACAATTTTAATGTTCTCTAGGGTTTTAAAAGAAACCACGTCTATAAAATAATTGAAACGTCAACTTTCATTCGCTAGTCATACGATACAAACATATCGTCATCTACGAATAGAGACAGATTGGCACACCCAGAAATAAATAATGCTTATTTATATAAAAGTGTATTCTATGGTCTTTAGAGAACTTGATATTATTGGAGGCCCATAAATTGTTCAATCTAGATCAATCGTTTTGCGTACGGTTTTCCACTGGCTTGACGACTTGTGGCGTCAGCAATACAATTAATTAATTATAATTAAATTAAATATAATTAATTAAATAATCAGAAGATGAATTGAAAGTAGACATGCAAATAGGTGGACCCTGTAGCGATGCAGAAATAATCACAAAGCAAAGAAGAAAATCTATACGGATAGTGTAGACGCAAAGATATTGTAGTTATCTGATGCTGGTATCATGCTGTGAGCCAAAACCGAAAAGATAACCAACTAATTTGCAAAGGGATAAACAAGCAAAGTACAGGTATACTTGTATAGAAAAACATGGATGTATGTATTCAATTGTATATCACCTTATTTATGGTATGTTTCAAGATATTTGAAAATCTACCTGTCTTCGTAATGACGCGGTACACCGCAAAACAGTATGGTATGTACGATCCTATGCGTCAAGGGAGGATTAGCAAAATTTTAGAAATCGTTGTAAAGGTACTTTCTCATAATCCCGGTAATTAATATATCTGAAAATTTGCTGTAATGTCATTTTCTTTGTTCTGTATTTCTTAAAATTCAAGTGAAACATTAAATTCCACACAAATATTTCGTGTGATGGATTTCAAATGTTTTGTTACAATCCTGTCATGTACCCATCAAGCCCATTTTTTTAAGAAGCCAACCGCTGCGTAAGTCAAGCCAGGTACGTACAAACTGTACAGAAAACTCAACATTTACGCAAATTCTATTTTATTTACAGTTTGATGCTAACAATAAATAAGCAAAGCAAATAAGATCAAGTTCAAATTAAATTTCACATTATCATAATTATTTGAAATACCTAGATAAGAAGACCCCCTACAAATCCTTCCCATTATTAGTAGCTTCCACGCCCCTAGTTACATCTTTGCGGCTACTATACATAGAGGGGAAGAAGACAACATCAAACTAACAAACTGGGAAAAATCAGAAAAAGTACTACAAAAGAAAGGGCTACTCTACAAAAGAAATACAAGTATAATGAAGACGATCAAAGGAAGCGAGTGAATGGGTTATGAATGAATGCGATTGGAAATCATTACATGAAAGAAACTGGGAAAATCAAACGCAACTGCAAGGAGGCAATCGAATCATAATATAATCAAAGATATAAGGAAATAAAAAAACATGTATACCGAAAAGTATCTTTTAAAAAATAAAACAACATAAAGATAATAGCAAGGTAGTTATGTCTATAAAGAAAATGTAAATAAATACTCTGTGTTAACCTAGAAGAACGTACTTACATAAAAAGTGTTTCTGAACCTGTGTCACGAATTTTAAGGGTATACAGTACTGCCTAAAATCAATAAAAAAAAGGTTTAATCAACATATGGGTCCGATCTTCAGTAGTTTCCGAGATATAAGACAGTGAAAAATGAATTTTTATACGGGGCTTACGTCATCTCGAAAAGTAGAAATTACAAATTCGAGAAAATGAGACTTTTTTTCTTTTCACACGTCATCTGCATTTTTTTTTTTTTCAAATAAAAATCAATTAATTATACTGCGTTTGTTGTTATTACCTTGGCCAATATTTAATTTTCAAATAACTTCGCAACCATTAAAAATTGAGAAAATTGTTTCATAGATTTTATTGTTTTATAGTATATTTACTGACAGACAAAATTTTGTTCGATCACTATCTTTGTCAGTTTTTCTTCAATATTTCGTTTTTCTCGGAAACAATTGAAGATCAGACATATTGGCTCATACCACGATCACGGTTTTAACTAAAACGCTGTTTTAAGAAATGTCAAATTTGATTGAACTGAAACAGGGTGAATCTTGATTATGAAGCTTAGAATATATGAATATGACACAGAAATATAACACTTATCTGGAAGTTCTGCTTTGCATACGGCAGTGAAGCAATTTGAAGGAGATAGTTGGTCTACTCGAGTATTTTCGTGCTCTACCGAAGTTAAACGAATAGATCTTTTCCTACCATTTGCGTCTTTATTTTTATTGTGCTATTGTCAATGGTTTGAATTTGTGGCTATGGTTATTAAACATTGGTGAACTTGTGAAATTTAATTTTAAGTATTTAATTTCGATACCACGGTAAGATGTTGAAATATTGTTCTTATAACCATTATATGAACAGTACGAATGACAACACAAATGGTATTTACAGGTGAGGTGATGAATTCTAAGTGTAAAAATTATTATTTTCGTATTGCTATATTTTACAATTTGTAGATTTCCAAATAATCCTGTTCTGCGACAACAGTAGTAAGCCAGTCAATACTACCATGAACGAAAATTCTCTACGAATAAATAATTGTAGATTATGGTCTAAACATTTTTAAGTATTTTTCACTAAAAAAAAATTTATGAACTTTTAGTAAAACGATGATATTCAAACATTAATCAAAATTCATTTTCATATATTACACCGTGTAATTTTATATTATTATAATAACTTTTGTTTAAATTCTTTATTTATTTATGGTGTGTACATACATATGTTTATGGGTATAGTTCCGATTGTATTTTTAATATCAATAAATAATGTCTTATTTTTTACAGTTATTAAAGTAGAAATACAAACTTATACAGTTTATTTAAATTTCCCACCATGATTCTGAAATCCGAAGGCACACGAAAAGACGCGAATGTATACCGAGTAGACCAAGTATCGTTGTTCAAATTGTTTCACTGTGCGGTATGCATGCGATTTCCAGATAAGTGTTATATTTCAGTGGAATATAAATACCGATCTCGGAGACTTTTCAGATCTTTGAAGATTTTACATTACATTATTTCAATCCGTGACGTGGATTTACGTATTATGAATCAATATGTTATAAAGACTAACAAGTTCATTATTTAAGTTATTTTTTTAAATTAATGAAATAGAAACGAAACAGGTTTAACAATTTGGGAAAATTAGTATCAGATATTCTGATATACTGATATAATACAATTCTCTGAAGAACACGTGAAATAGCAGGTAGATACGTTTTCCCCGACTGCCCGCCCAGCGCCATTATTATAATTTCTGTAGAATTTGTACTTGGTAGTAGACGCTTTTGTTTTCTTTTAATCTTAAAGTTTAGTTCAAATTTTTTGTTTTTATTTTAAAATACTGTTAAAATAAAAACTTAAAATTTTTGAAAATTAATGAGACTTGCTATTTAAATTCCGATAGTAATTAAATGGTGTTAGGAATCTAACTGAAATTAACAAATATGCATTCGTATTACATAACTGAGAGATCAAAATATAAATATTATAGCAGAAAGTATAAGTAGATATATGAAATTATTGTAAATAATGCTTTGTCCTCGATCCCTTAAATTTTATGGCCGCTATTGTTATTATGTAGCTGGAACTATTGGAATAAACCATATTGAATATTGAATGAAAATTGAAAATATAATACGAAACTGAAATTTAATTAATTACTGCATTATGCGGATATATTTTCTAAACAATTTTTAGTATTCTCTTGCATTTGGTATATAATAGTTTCAATTAAATTACATACTTTTTACCTCCCGCTACCCTTGGTAAGGGAGGTATAGGGATCATGCTAAAAATCGCATATCGAGATTTTGGAAAATGACCACGTTTTAAGGTCCCTAGAATCCAATTTTAACATTTTCACGATGATGTCTGTGTGTATGTATGTACACTCTAAGAAATATCGTCCGTGTAAAGTAACCAAATCGGTTGGTGAAGTAATTTAGTGTTAATTTTAACACTTAAATAAGTACATTTTTCGTCCGTGTTAAAAATACGGTTTAGTTAAATTTTGTCCGTGTTATTTTAATAAATTTCAAATATGTTAACCACATATGGAGTAAATGAGATATATTACACAAAAATATGGCTACTTGTAATTACCAACAATTTTTTGAGTTACTTATGCTCAACTTAGCGTACATTTGCACAATACGGTGCTGCAACTACACTATATTTCGTTAAAAGTAAAATAACACTCAACGCTGTTAATATGACTTGTATTTACTACAGCAGCGATCAAATCAGTACCAAAGTGTGGATTGTGTAACTGTGATAATGTGATACACGTATTCTTGGTTTGATCTGTGAGATGTACGAACATGTTTATTGCTACAAAAGTGCTATTACATACTTCAAAATGAGTATACAATATACCATGTGATATAAAAATGAATAGTGCTAAATGAATTTCATGTGGTTTTTTTTATACCAACTAACTTTCTCGTGCCAGAAATTATTGAGTCTATGGATACAATATATTTTGTTTAAACTCTATAACCACTAAAATTGCAAAATTAGATGTGTCTGAAATGACTTTAATATTTTTAAATATTTGTTTGTACAAAGAACCATATATGAAACGCTTTCATGTTCCGAGTTCCGATGGAAATTATATTATTAACATATATTTTTTACAACACAGATATTAGCCAAATACAAGATTTATTTACTTATGTTTTTTTTGATATAATAAAATTATATCATTTATATTTCAATGATATCCTTATTTACCTTATTTAACATATATTCTGTAAAAAATTACTCAAATACGAGTAAATGAATACACCAAGAGGTGCTACTGAAACGCGTACTTTACACTATTTAGTGTAGAAGGTAATTAACTCGTACATTCAGTTAAAATACGAATTTCAGTGTAAATTTTAACACGCACTAATATTTTTAACTTGAAATTTTGTGTTAAATATTAAACCAGTTTCCAGTGTACTTTTTAACCAAACAGATACTTTGTTAAAATTACACGTAATCTGGTAGACCTCCTGGAACCAATTTTAGTGTTAAAATTGGTTAAAAATTTCTTAGAGTGTATGTATGTGTGTGAGGATCCTCCACTCTAACTCAAATACTATAATTCAGAAAATTTTGAAACCTTGTATTTCGAACTTCTTCTGTAATGGAAAGAGCCCATTAGATTTTGGTGTAAATCAGATAACCGGAAATGACACTTTACTAGAAGCACAAAATAGTTTTCCTTCGAAAAGTACCTACCTTTAAATGTAATTTTTTCGACATTAATGTTATTATAAAAATTAATGATTATTAAATTTTCTACAGATTTGCATTAATACTTTTTCTACATATTAAATGGATAAATTTATAAAATTATCTATGATTTAAATCCCAGAGCCTACGCTTTAAACAAACAATTCTCCTTGGCAATTATTCAAATATATGTAACTGACAGATAAATGTCACTGTCAATGAACTAATAATTTCAAATTAATAATAGTAATGTTTTAAAAAGATAAATGTAAATAGAACAGTAGGAAAGGAAATCAATACAGTGTACAGCATATGTAAATATGTAGGTATGTATTTAGATTAATAAAAATTAACAATTCACCAAAAAGTAATTCTCATTTTTGGATTAGTGAATTCTATTTTATCCAGGTATTTAAAATTTAATCTTCATTTTGTTATCAATAATGTAGTTACTTCGATTAGATTAGACTATATTTTAAGAAATAAACTGCCAAAATTAGAGTAATATTCGCTAATCCAAAAATAAGTAAATAAATAAATATATCATCACGGCTTATTACCCATTGCTAGGTGCCAATTTGCTTTGTACACAGATATCGGTAATGATAAAATATTTACACCGTGCGGTAGAGGTGGGCGCTGGCCGTGATTTTGTCGGGTCACGACGTGACCCGCATGATCGTGAGTATAATTTAAATTTTGCGTCGTGATTGGACGTGAGCGTGAGGCACTAAAAAAATATCGTGCGTGATCAGGCGTGATTGAAATTTAATCGGGCGTGAGTACAAGTTTTCTTCTATTTTTTATTTATTTCCATCTTTTACTTTACATTCTTTTTATCGTTATTATGTCCAAATATGTCATCAACAGTATTTTTTTTGCATAAAAATAGTGTTATTGTTGTACCCAAAATTGTATACATAGTTGCTCCGATTTCACTAAAGATATACAAATCTTTAAGCCCGTTTGACACGATCATAATTTTGTTAACAAATTTATTACCAAATTTATAATGATATTTGTGAAGGAATAGAACAACCTATTTATACATAAACATTCGTTTCCAATGAAACCAATCTGTTACCTAACTTATTACTAATTTGTTAACAAATTTGATAACAACTTATGACTGTGTTAAGCAGGCTTAAATGTACATAGAAACAATTACGTGACACGAACGTGACCCGCCAGGCGTGATCGGGCGTGAGTGCCAAAATAAAATTATTGCTAGGGTAGAGAATGCACTACAGGGGTCAATTTTATGCCATTTAAAATTGGAAATATTTGGCGTTGGTCGGGATTGAATCCGGTTCCCCAGATTCGCGACCTGACACTCAGGCACGCGGCTACGAGACCTCATGGGGCCTGAAAAATAAAGATTTGCTTAATCTTTTTTGTGACTCGGGCGGTACATGGCAGGAGGTATTGTGTTGGCCGCACCAGATTTTTTTATAATTAAATTACATACTTATAAAAAAAATACATATCGTTCAATAATATTTCTCATATAAAAGAATATGTTTATTTTTCAAGAATGGCGAGGCGAATTCAAAATTATAACTGAATATTCTAAAAATCGACTCCATAACTCGGATCCGAAGTTCGATTCCAATACCCGGAAACGGAACTGAAGAACGGTTCCACTACTCGGAACCCAAGATCGGTTCCACTACCCAGAACTGAAACCCTAAATCGGAACCGAAGACCGGTTCCATTACCCGAAACCGGAACAGAAGATCGGTTCCACTACTCGGAATCGAAAATCGGTTCCACTACTCGGAACCGAACATCGGTTCCATTACCCGGAACCGAAAATTGGGTCCACTACTCGGAACCGAAGATCGGCTCCACTACCCGGATAGTTTTGGAACCGAGTACCCTGTTCCAATTTTTTCCGGTTTTTGGCAGCACTAAAAGGAACCCATAGATAATAGCAAACACTACCAAAATTACAAAACATTGCCATGAGTCATTGCATTAAGCCACAAAACGAAATGAAAACACAGTAGTCTCAATCAATATTCGTCCTCAGGTTAGTTTTATTTTGTGATCTCATTTCAACGCTATAAGCATAGAAGAATACAATTTCAATGTGGGTATAGTAGGTTAATTTAGTTTTTAGTTAGCGAGCAATACACAGCAATTAGCAAACAAAAGCCGGCATTGTTCTTTTGTTACAGTGTTGCCATGCAGTGCGACTGGCCGTGCACGTATGTCGCTATTATCGTATATGTATGAAGCTACAATTATCACAGACAAATTTGTGTCGAAACAATTGACAAAAGACCGATTTACACAATGAAATTGTTATGGTGTTTAATGGTGTGTCCGAACTGTGTCGCAATATCTAAACATTGTTAAATAAATGCTTTTCCTTGTAGATTTAATTATTGTAGTTGTTAATTGTAGCCGCTTAAATGGAGAGTTGATAAAGATTCTCTTTTAATTAGAAAATGCTGTTTGTGTAATTTAAGTTTCTTGTTAGACTCTTAAAGCTATTCAAATACATTTTATTGCGTTTGTTACAAATTATCTAAGAAATTAAATACTGTCACATTAATTAAAGGTAAATTTAACTGTGTACTAGTTTAACAAACTGCTTTTCACCAACAAATTTCCTATGTAAATTTTTGCCTTATACAGGGTGTTCAAGAGAACGTGCCCATATTAGGGTCTCGTGAACTACAATGGACAGTTGCAACACCTGTAGTTAAAGCGTTAACTACAGGTTAACAAAAATATGCATATCGAAATTTTGACAGTAATATATAACAACTCATTTGGCATTTCATTTCGATACGACATTGTCAATTTAACATAAGTTAAAATTTAACTATAAGCGGTGCACTGACCATAAGAGATACGAAGTCGGTTAATTAGAAAAAAGTTGCCCTAATGGAAGGCCATTTTAATAGTGATTTGTTATTTGAGAAAAATGGATTTTGGTTTGCACATATACTGTATCTGGTTTAAGATTGCAGTGGTGTGAAAATAGGAGCAGTTTGATCTTGTTGTTTGATTGAATAATATCGGGGTATTGTCCAATCAAAAAACATGATCAAACTACTCCTATCTTCGCACCACTGCAATTTTAAACCAGATATAGTATAGGTCACTTTTTTACGTTTCTCTGAATGGCGATGAACAAATTTTATTGTTACTGCGGGATTTCGAAATTTGATATCAAAGTTTTATTTTTTATATGGACGGCTTACTGAAAAAATATGCCATTGAAAAGAGAATTTTTAGCTTTCCAACAATCTATAATTTATCTACATATTATCTTCATCCATTTCAAACAATAAAAATGGAATATTTATAAATTTATAGGTTAAAAACTATAATAATTTTTATAATGTCGTATATTTTATTTTAATATTTTTATAAGGATGTCACAGTATGTAATGACAATGATGTAGGTCGATTGTATATATTTTTCAAGAAAATATGCTTAGAGTTTCCAGTAAAGTACCACTTCCACTTTATCAATTTTAGAAAACACAATGTTATTTTTATTAATAAATACCAAATTTAGAAAGTTTTTGATTATATCATATTTTTCACGAAAATCTGTTCGGAACTTCAAGTAAAGTTATCACTTCCGGTTTATAAATTTTAACAAAATCTAATATATTATGTCCCTTGACATAAAAGTCTTAAATACTAAAATTGAAAAGTTTGGATTATATTTTAATATAGTTTTTCATTAAAAACTGTTATGGGCTTCAAGTAAAATATGTCTTCCGGTTGTCCAATATTACCCAAAATCTAATCAACTCTTTATATGAATGCGGTATGGTATATAGAAGTTTTAGGAAGTTTGCCCAGCTATGGGTAATATGCCGTAATGATATATTTATTTTATTTGATATAAGAGTTATCGTGGAAGAAAAATCGTAACAGGCAACACACCCACAGAAATCGTTGTAAAAATAGTAAAAACGATTTGTGGTAACCATCATTCGTGCTTAATATCTGAAAACTAACTATCAAATTTTTGGACCAAAAACATTACCTCCCTTACCTGCGATATGACGGAAGGTAAAAAACAGCAATATGGCAACTTCTATAGGTCTCAGTTAACCGAATCTCTTATAATGAGGTCATACCAATATTAATATTATTATACTTTTCATTCAGAGATTTCTCTATAAACTATAAATTCTGAGTGTGATGTGACGTCATAATTTTGTACACACAGCACGGGAGAGACTGCACAAGGTCGCAAAATTGTCGCGTCATTTGAAATTATTTCTGTAAAACTAGAAACTTATGTGACATGAAATATATAATTATGTTAGTAGTTTGAAGTGTACTTTTATGATAATAATAAAATTGGAAAATGTGGTTTGACTGCATTCTCCAGATCCCCGTGTTGAACAAGTTATCCTGGACAGCCTTTACACTAAACAAATATTGTAATGTGTTTGCCAAGCGATCAAAACGATGTCTTCCTTTCTTTATATCATTATTTCTCTTTCATCTTCTGCAAGTGTGCACTTCTGATTGTGAATCAGTGAATCATACTCGGTGAGGCGTCGCGAAAGTAGCGCGGTCATTGGTTCATCAGCTCAGCTGTTCTATCGTTATTCAATTTTTAACAAGTCGGTTGTCCTTGCTCTTATCAGCGTAATATGATTCGGTGATAAGGAAGTAGGTCGATTGTATATTAATTTTTACTTGCGGCGTTGATACAGAAACAATTTTGATTGTGTTGATTGTTCGATAAAAATATAATTATTTTTAGCAGTAATTTACTGATAATTGAAATACAAAACTGGCAAAAAATGAGTACACCTAATAATTATTTTGACAATGTTTATTTAAACATCAACTTTTTACCTCCCCTTACCCTTGGTAAGGGAGGTATAGGGATCGTGCTAAAAATCGCATATCGAGATTTTGGTAAATGACCACGTTTTAAGTTCCCTAGAATCCAATTTTAACATATTCACGATGATGTCTGTGTGTATGTGTGTATGGGTGGATTATCCAGTCTAACTCAAATACTTTCATTCAGAAAATTTTGAAACCTTGTATTGGAAAGAGCCCTTTAGATTTTGGTGAAAATCGGATAACCGGAAATGGCACTTTACTAGAAGCTCAAAATACTTTTTCTTCGAAAAATACCTTTAAATGTTATTTTTTCTAGATTTATATTATTATAAAAATTAAAGATTATTTAATTTTCTATTGATTTGCATTAATACTTTTTCTATATATTTTATAAATTTATAAAATTATCTATAATTTAAATCCCAGGACCTACGCTTTAAACAAACAAAACGCAGTTATTCAAATGTATGTAACTGATAGATAAATGTCACTATCAAAGAACTAATCATTTCAAAATAATATTAGTAACGTTTTAAATAGAAAAAAGTAAATATGTATTTAGATTAATAAAAATTAACGATTCACAAAAATGTTTAAAAGCTAATCCTCATTTTTGGATTAGTGAACTCTATTCTATCCCGGTATTTAAAATTTAATCTTTATTTTATTATAGCTCCGGTGGCTTAACGGTTAGAGCAACACCTCATGTCATGAGAGCCCTCGGGGCTCTGGGTTCGAAACCCACTAAGGCATGGATGTGTGTATATGTGTACCCGCTCTGTAATTAGGATTTAATCATGTTGAAGGGTTTAAAAAAAGGTTTGGATTAGATTAAACTATATTTTGAAATAAAAAAGAAAATCCAAAGATAAGGATTAACTTAATCTTTTTTGTGACTCGGGCTGTAAATAGCGCGAGGTATTGTGTTGGCCACACCAGATTTTTTTCTTATTTGTTGCTGGCAATTCCCTTATCTGAAAACATGAATATTGTGAGGAAATGTATGTTCTTGGTGCCATTTTCTTATTTCCAATTTTCAAATAGTATAAAAGTCGTTATTACTGGAATCTGTGAATAGAAGCAGATCGGCACACCAAGAAATTGATAATAAATAGTGAATTCTGAATATGTATTTATATTTCTTTATCAAAATAAAATATTGTTTATAAATTTAACTACAAACTCTGCTCTAAAAACCTCCTCTTGTGACTTGGCAAACTCTCTAGGCATTTTGGTCACTGTAACACATTACTAAAAACTTCCACAGCTGGTTAACAGTGTTTCATTTGGTTTTGACTTGTCTTTTCATTTCATTCTACAGAATTTCGTCAAAGCTCGAAGAAAGCAACTTTCTTTGGCTTTGAGAAACTCCAGGCAACATTACTAGAAAACTGATTTCTAAATATTTTGAAAGTAAAATAGTAATTCATTAGATATTAGGTTTGTTCCCACAAACTAACAAACCAGTTCAGAACCTTCCGACGCATGCGCAGTATTAAAGGAGACTTCCAACAAAATTCAAACTGAGCTTTTGACTGCTAGCCGGAACCGGACGTTCTAACAAGCTTCGGACAATTAGACAACCACTTTGGAATTAGTCAAAACAGCGGTCTGGAATACGTACTAACAATCAGAACATAGGTAGTTTAGAAACTTTTATCATTTGTGAGTTACCTACTATTATTGCAATTTCTCTTTATGTTTTATATAGAATTTAATCAAATTTCATTGTTATGGAAAATTTAAGTGAAGAAAATTATTATCAGTTGTCTGTCACAATCAAGTGATGATGAATATGATGATATGGAGTAGTATATCCGTAAATTATCTTTAACGGCACCTGCCATTTTTAATACGATCCACGATCCGTTCCAACAAATCCCGGACTGACAAATAGTTCCATACCGATTTGCGTCGCGGCATGCACACATTACAATTTCAAACCGTTACAAAACTACATAGTTCGAAATCGCTTATTGAGAAAACCTGTTTTTTAGATTATTCAGTCTTACCATTTTTTATTTTAATTGATATAGTTCCATTACAACCTTTGATTTCGTAGCAAACAATCAACCTACTATTACATTTTATCCCTATGCTATTACATTTACACTTGCATTTGGTCTTTTTGCTGTAGTGCAAACGTAGTATTAAAACCTTGGTTGAACTGAACCTCAACAAGTGATGATGTATGCAGTTGGTGATTAGGTTTTATCTGCCTTCTTGGAATTGTGGTCGCGTGCTGCACAAGCGTGCAGGGGTCAACGACCTGGCGCAGTGTTCCAGTTCACCATGTCAGGTCCCTGACCAAGCCCAACGCTGTGCTACTAACTTCCATTCCGGAAAAATGTCACACTGCTGGAAATTAAATTGGCTACATTGGATTGGCACTTGCGACAGATGGTGGAATGAATTCATATTGATGTCATAGACATTAATTTATTTATACGGGTTTATGTACAGGGTGGGGCCTAGAAACTTCCGTTTTTTGAAGGCGAAGAAAATAAAAAATATTGCTGTCAGATAAAATTTATTTTTGGATAATGAAAGAACATATTCAAGTTTTAAATCGTGCACTTTTAAACAAAACATCTTAAAGATGGTGCCCATCGTTCTCTATGCACTGATGTAACCGATTTCTGAAGCTACTCTCTATACGTTCCAACATCTGAGCTGTTTCCTGCCGCATAAAATTCTTCAGCTGAAGCAGGGTTGTAGGGCGAAGGGCGGTAGCTGTAGACCTCATAACTCTAAAGCCATGGAATTTTTTATGAGGATATATCAAAGCAGAGGTTTACCAACACTGACATACAACCCTGCCCCAGCTGAAGAATTTTATTAGGCAGGAAATAGCCCGAATGTTGGAACGTGTAGAAAAGAGCTTCAGAAATCGGTTGCACCAGTGCATTGAGAACGGTAGCCAGTACCTTCAAGATATTTTTATTATTTAAAACTTGAAATTATGTTCTCTCATTATCAAAAAATAAATTTTGTTTATCAGATCAGCAATACTTTTTATTTTATTCGCCCTCAGAAAAGGAACTTTCTAGTTCACACCCTGTATTTAAGATATAGGCCCGTATTCTGAGCGCACTTTTATAATAAATGCACTTTTATGGAGTGCGCTTTTAAATTATATTCTTATGAGGAGTTTGCTCCATAAAAGCGCTTTTATTATAAAAGAGCGCTCGGAATACGGGCCGTAGTCGCTAGATGAAAGTTACTATAAACCAATTGCCTCAAAGTCTATTATTATTTTTTGTTATCGTATAATGGTGATATAGAATATTATCTACCTAGCTGACCGGTAGTGATTCGGACGGCCTGGGTTTGATTCCGATTGACGTTAAACTTGAAACTTGAAAATGATTTGCAATCTTAAATAGTACTAAAGTGACCCCTATGGTGATCTCTCTACAATAGCATTAGAACCGGGTACAGAGATGTCATTAGCGAAATCTGTGAATCAAAATAAAATGCACAAAATCCGAACATAAAAACAATAGTATTATAATATACAATGATCCTTATTGTAATACAAATATAGTTTGCGTAATCGAGTCATAGGCGAGTTACGCAAAATACGAGTATTACAAATGGACATTGTAATACGTGTTTCTTATACTATTTTCCTATTTCGCATTAATATACTTTTATTTCAAAATTATTATTGAAAGAAATATTAAAATTTCAAGGTTGATGACCGTAACAGTTTCAATAAACATTTGAAATTTAATTTATTTTGGCAATAGTTACTTACAAGTTAGGGTAGAGTTAAAATTTATATTTATTATGTTATGAACCTACAAATAAATACCTTATATTTAAATATAAAATAGTGCATCACTCTTTGATGTAATTATTTTACTATAAAGAATCTAATTTCAGTAATTTTCCATGAGTAATAACAGGTAATGACAACTAAAATGAAAGATATGTATTTGACACTAGACCAAGTTACCAACATCACAATTTTAAAAAATCCCCAAAAACATTTATTCATACAAAATTGTTCATTGTAACGTTTTAGGCAAAACCAGTTGTACAAAATTCACTTTGTGTACGTGAAATATGAAAAGAAAATTCTCATTTCAAAACCATTCATTGTATCACTATGACAATTTTTTCCGTACATATAATAGTTTATAATTTTATTTTTAGAATCCATTATTTATTTTTAAAAAAATGTAAATGAAATTATAAAAATGAAGAAGGAAATGATGTTTAAAAAATAAAGTTAGATAAATTTAAAACTTTTTCAGTTCTTGTCAGACACAGAAAGAACTGATTTTGTTCTTGTGCAAAAATAATGTAGACTAGTTTGGTTCTTGTAGAAAGAAGTCCTCCACGATAATAACAAATTAAAACACAGATCAATTATATTAAAACTGGTACTTAAAACTGTATAATAAAGACCTACCTATTTTTTAACTATCTTATTATTTTAAGCAATTATTTTTTCATTTTAATAATTATTTTTTCTTATTTCAGGTAAGTGCCATGGCATTTTTTTATATGGCCAGGAACTCCAAATGTAAGTTTATCGTGCACTTTTTATAATTTAAAATAATATATTTTACAATTTTTGTTAATAACATAGATAGCAATTTATTAAGTTTAATCCTAGGAGTACCGCCTAAAATTCTACTCGTCAAGTACCGGATGGGTCTGTTGGACCCGCACTACATGCTCGTTACAAAAATAAATACTTGATTTTATTATGTTATTTTAGTGTCTATATGTTAATGTTAAAACTCTTGAAATTATATCAGTTGTTTTTGTGTTATTGACTCATTTAAAATGAACCTAGGGGTACCATTTACTCTAATATTAACAGTGAGTTAACAGTTTGTATATATGAAATAAATTGTGAAAAATTGTCAGCCATCGAGATTTGAACCCGAGACACCTATCTTGCCGGGATAGTGCTCTACCACCTAAGCTATTGGCTGCTCTTCTCTCGATGGCTGAACAATCTTTCACTTTTAAGGTCGTATAACGGCAGAGGATTTATTAATCGTCATATGATTATATGCGGGGTTGCCAAGCTACCACTGCCTTTAAACATCTAGTGAACGAGTCATAATGTACTCAAGGCCCTACCAGACCAACTTCTAATATTAACAATGAGTTAACAATTTGTATATATGAAATAAATTGAGAAATATTGTTTAGCCTTTATTCAGCCCTCGAGATAAGAGCAGCCAATAGTTTAGTTGGTAGAGCACTATCCCGGCAAGTTAGGTGTCTCGGGATCGAATCCCGATGGCTGACAATTTTTCACCACTTACTCGTCAAGTACGGGACGGGTCTGTTTGACCCGCACTTGCTCTTGCAGCCATTGTGTCTAGAAATATACTATTGCACATGTTATACTATTAGCTATAAATACTTTATAATACTGACATGTTCAAACTTGCAAGACATATGTGTATAGAAATGTTTCTACACAATAAAGACGGTGGGTCCAATTGACCCTAACGGGAGACAATGTAATAATTGTTAATTTAAAATTTGCTTATATTAATAAATTATCTTAAAGATCTATTATTTTACAATAAAATAAAAAAATGCTATATCGCATTTCAGTAAAATAAATATTCTATAAAACATTTCACTTGAATGAAAAAATTCGTGCCCAAGATGGTACTCTTAGGTTTAAAATAGTTTTCACACTCAAAACTCGAAATTATTTTTCTCGGTACTGTTACGTACGTGTTTATCTTTTATGCATTCCACTGTTTGAGAATAAAATGAGATTAACATCTACGTCATAGAATAATTTTTGGTCCATTGTCATCTTTCGTTGAAAATTTTTCACTTGACTCATTTCCTTTTACTTAAACCTACTCAAAATTGCAAAACTCTGGTTAACAGCCAAGTCATATATTACATTTTGTAGAAATTACGCACTGTTGTAAATTGTGTCTATTAGAACAGATGGTGAATTAGATTAATATTACAGTTAATTAAGGGAGTGAATTATAAAAATTAAACGGCATATCTAAATGTCAAATTGATTGTAATTAATAGATTGATATAAATTGTTTGACATATCAGTAAAAGTAATAGTTATTAATAGAAATGTTACTAATTAAAAGTATTTGATAAAAACATTTGTTTAGTTTTTTGTATACATATATTTTTAGATATGACACGGTGTTTTAGAAACCAGCACCCAATTATAGTTAGTAATATCATCAGGCCGATATAAAGCAAATAACGAACGCGGCTGAAGTTTGTAAACCCAGGCGACAGCCCAGGTTTATAATCAGCCGAATCCGTTATTTACTTAACTGCCGTGTGACGTTCAAAATTTTTCATAATACCATACTGGTAAATGTGCTTTAACAGTACTGTATGCTCAACCGATATATGCATCAAAACAGCCACGGCCGTTATTTTTTATAACAATACAATTATTAAAAATCATGTATTCCAAAAAAAATCGCAGCGTCATGAAATTGTCATGAAGAGCTGTCACCTGTCAACATGCCATAGAAAATAGAATTTTAAGAAGATATTTTATGTTATTATGAAAAATACTGAACGTCACACGGCTGATATACAAATAACAGACGCGGTTGATTATAAAATCTCGGTTGTCGCCTCGATTTTACAACATTAAACCTCATCTGTTATTTGATAAATATCAGCCTTATGACGTTAATAACTATTTCGTAATAACATAAAGCTTTGCATGATACTGTGATCCGTTAAAGTCACCATTTCACTTTTGTTTTTCTTTCGTGCGTGGCTTCCGTAATAATAACGGCCGGCGGCCGTTATAGACTCTTTAAATTTACGTATTTAGTTCTGTTAAATCATATTAACATTATGGTATTACGAAAAATATAAAATGTGAATGTGAAATATCATTCAATGAACTTTTTTCATGATATGCATTTTTTTATTTTACGGACAAAATGGAATATCATAAATTTTATTTGTTGACACAGTTTATTGAAACGAGAAAATAATTGTTATTTTTTTTTTAAACCTCTTTAAACATCCATGCCTTAGTGGGATTCGAACCCTGGACCCCTAGCATACTCATGACTGAGAGCCGTTGCTCTAACCATTGAGCCACCGGAGCCTTTGAAACTGTTGGTGCGTGTTGTGAAACTTCTTTCTTCCTCTTCTTAAAATATTTGCATTCCATTTGACGTTCTTTTTCCTTACCTTTCTCAAAACTTTTCTCTTCTTTCCAGTCTTTTTCAACATCTCATTTCTGACTCTCACTCTTCAACCAAGCTTCTTCAATCGTCGCCCTAATCACATATATAACTTTCCAATTATTTTTTCTCCGTCTTCCTCATGGGCCATGTTTCAGCTTCATACAACATACGAATAATACTTCATGTAAAGCAATTAACAATTCTTTTCCTTTGTTACCAGTTTCAGAATTTTACTAAAGACTGCCTTTCCCGGGGCAATTCTTCTCCCAATCTCTCCCTTACAATTGCCATTTAAAGTTACTATTTTTCCCTCCAAGCATGTACAGAGTGCCCATTTTATATGTTTCCGCCTTAAATTTTAAGAACAGGTAAAATATAATACCTTTCAAGCCACTTGGTAAATATTAGTGATTTAAATCGAATAACCATAGGTATAAAAGCAAAAAAAATTAAAAACCAAGTTACTTATGAAATGTAACATGAATTGCCTATTCACGAATTTTCAGGCGGGAACAAATAAAATAGGCACTCTGTATTTACTGGTCCTTCTTCCTTAGCACCTTAGCTATTCCACAGTAACAGTGTATAACGAACAAAAATTTATATTAGTTATTGTATGTTTTTCCTTTAATCCGGGCAAATGTGCATATATGTATGTATCTCAAGTCCGTTTCCACGACGTGATCCCCACGGCATCAATAGTATACATATGGTTCAAATCGCCAGAGGAGGGAGGGAATTGATGACGTCATATTGTTACCATGGTTTTATTACAGGGATTTAATATTCTAGTTTAATATAAAGGTGGAATTTGACAGGACTTTGTTATGTTTGACATTTTCAATATTTAATTTGCAATAATTTTGTTGTTCGCTAATATAACATATAGCTAATGCGTAAATATTATTATTCATCAAAATTTGAAGTAACACATATTTCGCAATTGAATAAATATGATGTAATGTTAAAACTGGTAAAAACTAACAGTATATCCTATATTGTGTCAATTTCGTTATTCATCAACATTCGAAGTATAAATAGCTATTTAGAAATAATAAATACGATACAATGGATGAAATATACCTCTTTTTATTGCCCAAAAGCAATATTTTGCAATAATTGTCGGACATCCTAGAAACACCGTCTTTGCAGTAGCAAAATGCACAATATGTATAATCCCAAGAAATAAAAAAATTACCAAGACACAACGAAGCACAAATTATTATCGACGCCAAAATCACCTTAATCACACGAATGACAAAATGACGTGAATATTCAAATAATTCAAATATTTGAAAATGACACTCGTTACCGCGGTTACAATACAGTTGGTTAGATGGAAATAGCATAAACTCTTTTGAAACACGAACGAAAATGAGATAGCGAATAAAAAAAGTCTCATATATGCCATGTGTGTACCTACGACAAAGATGCTAGATAAACGTTTTGTAATTCTTGCTTCAGAAATTGATGACGTGGGCATCAACTGGGAGATATAGAGTGTATAGTAGTAGTCATATGTATTAAGGCTACAGATAGTGTAGTAAATATGCCCCTCTGATTATATCTTTTAAATTTATCTAAAAAAGATTTCTGATTACCAGAAGTACCACAAAGAAAATTTTTCTATAGTCTATATACAAAGTAGCCATTTGCGCTCTCTTGTCAACGCAAAATGTCCAAATTTCTAACTATACAATGTTGAGAAATATCACTTGTCTACATTCTTAACGGAAACGTTTAGTCAAGAACTGTAATTCACATTTACCGCCTTCACAAGTCAATCTGACATACTCGTGTAACTGCTCCGTCGATATATTGTATAATCAAACAAAATGCCGCACTGCTGTGAATATAAAATAGGGCATTCATTTACAAAAACGAAAATATAAAATGCATAGATTAGATTAAAACAATAGCTCAAGAAGAATGGAAAATAATGATAAATTAAAATTAAATATAAAATAAATTGTGTGAACAGTTGTGTTGCCACCTGCAAAAGGTTGGCGTGAACGCTCCCAATGGACATCCACTTTTTCACTGCACTAGTTTAATGTACTTGAAACACATAAATTTTTGTTATGGTGGAGGACCCCATTGTGGCAGCTGTAGAAAAAATCTTGTGTGTGTGTTTCGAGCGCAATGTCGATCGAAATCGACAATGTCCCATTTTGTGCTCCTAATACACAAATAGCTATTGTTTACAATAGAAAATTATCAATAATACGAAAATTGATTAATAATTGTTAATGTATCTGCGTTGTACATAGTTATCGATATAATGATGAAATATTCGTACAGTGCGGGTGTTTAGCAGATTGGCGCACCCAACAGTGGGTAATATGCCGTGATAATATACCTATTTATTTATTTACTTATTTATTTGTGGATTGTTAATTTATGTTTTTCCTTCTGGGCATATGTGCATAATATATCAAGGCTATATGTACTCGCAGGGCCGGTTTTTATAGGTAAGGTTCACTTAAATTTACTTCTAACATAAATTTAATGAAATGGATAAATGCTATTCGATTTTTTGCCACCATCACCAATAATTTTAATGTCGTAAGAATAGAAAACTAGTTCGAATTTTTTCTATTAATTAAATTTACTTTGGAAGTAAATTTAACTAGATCTTTATAAACCGGCCCTTAGTGAATAATTATCACTTGGATTTGTTTATTTAAAAAAAAATTCGTTTCAACAAAAACAATACTTAATTACAAAAAGAAAATTTATTTACAATAATAACAAGACTAAGCACTAATCAGTACTCTTAAAAGAACAAAATATGAAAATTGGATGATTCAATATTTCAATTCAAATTCGAATTACAGTGGTATTCACCATGACTTCTCAATACACATATCCTAACATTTGTTTCAAAAAAAAATTATTCCATCAATCTTTATTGAAGTTAGTTGTCAAATCGAAAATCATCGTTGAAAAGTATAAACTTCCGTTTCATCTCAAACAAAATTTCATTTTGTTTAACTTGTCAATCACACATCGCTATGTTTGTTCATGCGAATATCAGACAAAGCAAAGATTACAACGAATATTCCACAAGAAATTGTCAACTTAAAATTCCTGAACTGCCATAAATGCTCCGACAACTAGGGCTGAAATATCAAACGGCGTGCTAGAATTTCAAAGCTATATTTATTAAGGAATCCAGCACGCGGTTTAGTGTTCTGGTGTTTTATGACAAAATCTAAAACTGTGCTTTACGCAATTTTCAGCCTAAGTGACTCCACATTACGGCTGAAAGTCCTAAGAAAGTTTTAGGCTAAATGCGTGCGGGACTTAAATATAGGCACAGTAATTTAACTTTCGTTTCAGGGCTTAGAGAAAATTACTTCTGAAATAGAAATTAATCGTGTGGGTATTTTGAAAGAAAAAATAACGTTTAGTTTTTATTGGAAATCGAATATAACAGGAAAGTAAACTGAAAAAGAAATAAAAACATGCAATTGCATTTATAATGCACCGTGACTAATACCTGTGAACCATTAGTCATAGCAGCTAAATTACAAATCACCTGATGGAAAATATACCGCAAAAAGTTATGGTAATAATCATTTTACAAATTAGATTTTTTCAAACACAAAATTATAGCCCTTCATTCAAAAAGAGAATACGGGAGTAGATCATTAAAATAATAATAATTATTAACGCATTACATAACACGCTTAATTTTTTGTTTAAACATGTTCTGGCACACCTATTTCCTTTTTATCAAAAATGTCATTCAAATATAATAAATGAAAGTCCATAATAACGTTATAAATGAAGTTGCAAATGCAAAGTTTACAGGAAATCCAATGGTTTTATTTTTTGTATTTGGAAAAGTTATTTTGTTTCGTTGTAAAGTGCGTTGTCTAACTACCGGTTGCACCAACGGTTAAATTTGAAACGATCATAAAATTGACAATATCGCAACGTCCGTCGCAATGTAAAATGAATTATTATGTAATGCTTTTTTATTTAAACGAAACTTAAAATTTAAACCTTGTTGGTACAACTAGGCATAAGCGTTTTATGCACCATTGGTGAAAAATGTTATTCTTTATAAATAAAACTCTGCTTCCTGCAAAGCCCCTAAAAACAATTTTAAATTTGAGGTACAACAATAGCTGTTTACGTCGTTAGGCCAGTATGGACGAGCTAGTATATATACATCATGGGTCAGGCCCGGTATGGCGAGACACGTGGATTAGCGAGACCATAAATGCAGCTACCGGCCGTGTGAAAGCTAATTATTTGGATTAATTATTATTTATTCAAAAGCGTCTTGTTTGTTTTGAACCATTTTTCTGTGTTACGTTAAGATAAAATTTATTAAACGCATTCTTATCTATTTCACATTTACAAATTATTTAATAGTCAATTTTGAAATACCTACCGGACGTCGTCAAGGTCGTTGCTATGTACTACCGGCCTAGGCCGTAAAAACGTACCTACCGGACTCGTTGATAAGAATGTAGATATAGTTGTTTACATATGAGTATACAGAAAATAAATTTAATACAAATGTAAAAGAAAGAAACGATATTTAGAATTTTTAGATATCTAGTTAGTTCGAAGGAAAGTATTGAAACGCGTAACGAGAGAGCAGGAGACATCCTTCAAATAATTATTTTTACCTCCCGTCATACCGTAGGTAAAGAAGGTAATGTAATCGTGCCAAAAATTCGATGGTGAGTTTTCATAAATAAGCACGAATTAGGGTCCCCACAACACTTTTTTACTATTTTTACGATTATGTGTGTGTGTATGTGTGTGTGTGTGTATGTGTATGTGTGTGTGTGTGTGTGTGTGTGTGTGAGAGAGAGAGAGAGAGAGTGTGCGTGAGTGTGCGTGTGTGACGATTTTTTCGTCCACGTTAACTCTTATAACAAACTTTCAAATATATCTATTTTCCGTATTTTAAGCTTCCTGCATTGATATAACGAGTTGATTAGATTTTGGGCAAAATTGGATAAATGGAAGTGATACTTTACTTGAAGCCCATAACAGCTTTTAATGAAAAACTATATTAAAATATAATCCAAAACTTTTCAATTTTAGAATTTAAGACTTTTATATCATGGGAAACAACATATTAGCTTTTGGCTAAAAAAGTGATACTTTGCTTGAAGCTCCAAAGCTTGTCAAATATAGTATTTACAACTTTTATATGAAGGGGAACAACATATTAGATTTTGGATACAATTGATAAACCAGAAGTGTTACTATATTTGAAGCTCTGAACAGATTTTCGTAAAAAATATATTGATATAATCGAAAACTTTTCAAATTTGGTATTTAAAACTTTTATATTAATAAGAATGACGTGTTAGATTTTTTCTAAAATTGATAAATCGGAAGTGATACTTTACTTGAAGCTCTGAACAGATTTTTGTGAAAAATATATTATGATATATTCCAAAACTTGGCAAAATTAATATTTAAGACTTTTATATAACGGGAAGCAACATATTAGATTTTGGCTAAAATTGATAAACCGAAAGTGATACTTTATTTGAAGCTCTGAACAGATTTTCGCGAAAAATAAATTGATACAATCCAAAACTTTTCAAATTTAGTATTTAAGGCTTTTATATTAATGAGAACGACATATTAGATGTTTTCTAAAATTAATAAACCGGAAGTACTAGTATACAGGAAGCTATAAACAAATTTTCTTGAAAAATATATTAAAACATGATCCAAAACTTCTCAAATTTGGTATTTAAAACACGTGTATAATTTGAAGTAACATTATATTTTGACTATACCTATATGATAAACCGGAAGTGGTACTTAATTTGGAGCTCTTAACAGATTTTCGAGGAAAAGCATAATAAAATATAATCCAAAATTTGGTATTACAGACTTTTTTATTTATTGGAACAACAAATTAGATTTTGTTTACGAACGATCAACCGGAAGTGATACTTTACTTAAAGTTCATTGCTATTTCAAACATGGAATTGACGGGAGGTCATGTGTTGGCCACATCATTTTTTTTTTATTTAGGGTTTGTATACAGCTGTTGCTGTTCACCTCCAACCGGACACACCGAGCCGCAGTATTTTACCACTTCCGTACTGCCGGTTGGATTTCAGCCATTGCTACATTTATTTAAGATGTGGCCAGCTTATATCATCCGAGAGTGATAAATACAAGTAGCTGTATTTATTTTTTACGTGGTTCGGGTGACGTCACTGCGAGCTACAAGATGTGCGCTAGTCCGCTCAGCCACCAAGCCGACCATCCTTCAAATTAAAAATAAAATAGTTTTCGTATTTTCTTATTTTTTTCGTGTTTTTTTGGTACTTGTGAACTAGTGCATGTACTGTATTGACTTGCACCACACTTCACAAACATACACTGCACCTTTGAAATTCTCATCAAACAGACCTATTGAATACTTGGATTCGGTGTCCAGAATAACAGTCCTAACAGGGGAATCTCGAGAACTTTAAGAGATACGAAGCCAGTAACATTAGACAAAAGTTGCTCCATTAGGAGGCCATTTTAACGGTTTATTGTTTTCCAAAAAAAATCATGCGCCACTACGCATAGGCTATAAGATAAATATTGCAGTTTTTTTTTGTTTTGTAAATAACTGCCAAGTATGAACTAATACTGGATATGGTATGGCCTATTTACAACTCTTTCGAATGGGGATGATCTATTGGATTTTGAGTTATGATGCCAAAGTTACACAGTGGGAAGTTACACTATTAAAAAGATTATTTTTATAGCTTTTCAACGATGTCATTTATTTCAAACAGCAAAAATTCAACAATATTAAATTTATAGTATAAAACAATGGTTACAACAATGTAATATTATTGGTTACATTAAATAATCACTCGAAGAAATATGTTCTTGAACAGAAAACAACAGACAACAATTTCTTTGCAAGAAATTGTTCAACAAAAAATATTAGCAAGGTTATGTTAAGTAAGATCAGTTCATATTTTTATACTGTCATTTATTTTTTATACAGAATCAATTAAAATCGTAGAAGTATCAATTATTGTAATAATAGTTGATAAAAAATTATCTGGAGGACATTTTTATAAAAACCTCAGCCACTAAATATTATCACTGGCGAAGTATACGTGCGACATACCACAAAATATCGCGTTCAACCACAAAATAACAGTATCAATTTGAGGGTTCCGCTATTCAAAACATCCTGCACCTACCTGATAATAATTCCTTCAATATTTCCGCACATTTTCCTCAAATTTGCACTCGTAACAAAAACCTAACCTAACATACCCTTCCTCTTTCATTGTCAGCGTAATTTGTGTTTGCTGCATGGCTGGATTAATCGTTACCTGTTAAGCTAAATAAGCTGCATCTTTGAAGCTCAAGTTTTGAGAGGCGTCTAACATTCTGAATAAATAATAATGAATAAAAATATTTTATTATTTATAATGGAAAATAAATAAATTTACTTGCCCGCAATACGAGGGCACATTTATGCAGCACACTCCTCATAAGATTATAATGTAAAAGCGCTGTCCATAAAAGCGCTTTTATTATAAAAGTGCGTGCGTAATACGGGTCATTATTTTAATAATTGTTTTTATACGTTTGTTTTGTTTTAGTACGTTTATTTTTTAAAGATTCTTGGCGACGCCAAAATAAGGCCAAAATGTGTATAATAGTACTCAACCTTCAAATTATTCTTTTTGTCAATATACATAATCTTAGATGGAAATATGTATTAAAATATAAATTTAAATCTAAATAACCCTCACCACAGAATAGGGTATGTAACCATATTCGAATTTCATATGTCAAAATATATAAAAACTAACCACTATATATAAATATAAAAGTTAAAACTAAACTATTATTCACGAAAGATGACTATTCAAGGTCATTTGTGAGCCGTCTGATATAACATTATTTGCAGATAACTTCATTGCATTTCGTATGCATAGGCGTGCAACATGAAATATTTATGGACACATTTTAACAGAAAAATAAAAGTAATTTATTTGAAAATTGTGTTTCTTTCTCAACAATGTCTTTCTGAAAGATTTTTGTTTTACACTTATGTTTTTGCAAAATACAAAAACATAGACTTAACTTACAAACCAAGGAATAGTAATTTGATTTAAACGTCAGCGCTACTGGGTAAATGTTAGCACAGAGGGCAGTGTAGTAGATAATTAGGTATCTGTAATTCTTTGACTTACGTCATTATTATTTTTAGTGTTAGAAAGTAATGCCATTATTTATATCTGTCACACGCACCACATAAATTAAATAGACATAGGTCATATAATCTTTCTCTTTCTAATACAAAATGTTGCTAAGCTACTGCTGTAAAGTGATGTGTATTCTTTCTTCGAAAGAATAACCTTGAATAGTCATCTTTCGTGAATAATAGTGTAAGCATTAGTTTGGAATAATATTGTTATTGGCAATTTAATGTTTTAGAGAAGGGATATATGACGTAAGATTGTTAGGATCGTAGAAGAAGACAAATAGACTGCGGGAAGGAAAGAGCTAGTTATAGATCATCCGATCAGCATCGAGATTTTGTTGTGGTAGGTGTGGCATGACGACAGCTGGTTATAACTATCTCTTTCCCTCCCAGTCCTTCCGCCTTCTTCCACGTTTCTACCACGCTTACGTCACAAATCCCTTCTCCAAATTTTTAATAATTATTTTCTCGTAAAGTACGAATAATTAATCGATTTAAAAAATACGGGTATTTTATTTTCTTGTCTTCATTATGTAAAAATAAAAATTAGGGTTCAATCGTACGATACTTGCATAAAGCAAATGGAAATTTTATTATAATAGCGTCATCTATGTAACAAGATTATAACGTTTTTATGCCATGTATTCTTTTATGTCATCTTTTTTTTGTTATGAAAGTTTTTGAAAGAATGAGGAACCTCATACATATTTCAACTTGGGTCCTCAAAAATGGTTAATCCTGCCCTGGTTGGTTGTGTAGGTGTTGCAGAAAATTAATGACTTAAATAAATAAATTCCATCAATTGTTCCGGAATTATTTTAAGTCTTTCATACATTTGTCACTGAAAAGAAATTTTAAGTATTTTAATATTTTATAGCTGCGTGTTAGTGTATTTTTATCAAAGTTTAAATTCTTTGACGTTAATGTTAATGTATTTCTTGGATGCAATAATTAAACAGGCTAAAATTTATGATAGCATATCTAAACTTTCTATTTTTTGTTATAGTTGTCATTATTTACTCATTACTATATATCTTTTATCAGGCATGGTTTACATGTTTCAAAGTCAGGTGAAAAACTTGACTCATATGTAATGATATAAAACAAAAAGAATACAATGTTTTAAATTATTATTACAATCGCAGTATCCTTGAACTTCGTACCATAATAATAACAAAACATTACTCGGCGACATATTGGCTAACATTCAGAGAAGCGAACTTATTTCGCATACAAAAAGATGAAAACATAATACCATAATAGTACAAATGAACTCATGAATAATAAATATCTTAGAGGCATTTTACTCAAATACTAGGTGTGTAGAAAACGTTATTTCTCTTACTGTTGTTAGATGTCATTTTTATGAACAATAAAACAAGATTTTTCTATAAATTATGTTGTAAAAATGGTATAGAGTACAATTTACGTTCATTTCTTTGACTTTTTAATCCGTAACATTATGGTAACAATACAAAAGATCACAAACCTACAAACTGTTTAGGTTCATAATCGCTTACGATATGTGGGGAGAATTGACCCGAAAAATTGGCGATGTAGAGATCATTCATGAGATACATATATTCATTCGTTTTCAAAAAAAGTGCAATCAAGGCATCAGTGAACTGTCAGCAGCTGTCAGAATCATAAATTGAAAACACACAATATACAGGATGTTGCGAAAAGATACCGGAAAAATTCCTGTAGTTGTAGAAGACATCAAAACAAGCAGTTTTAGTTAATATACCCATCTGCAAATGAGCCGTTCTAGCAGTAACAAGAAAATGAAATATCTTAAGAAAATTATTTTCAGATTTTTTTGTATTTGACGGATAAGTAAATTATTTGAATTTTCAGTAGTTGTTAAAAATGACCACCATTCGCTGCGATACAAAGATTGCAGCGGTTCATGGCATTGTTCAATAGCTATATCGTGTTTTTAAACTATACACAGCACTAGACAAAGTCACATTTACACCGCTAGAAGTTACCAAAAAAGTCACTAGATTTATTTATGTTAAAATGAAGGTCACGTCAGCATTTATACTTTCCAGGTTATATTTTCATTAACCAAAAATATTATAGATAATCTACATAATTTATTCATATAAAATCATAAATACATAACTTTTAATTATAAATTAATTAATTGCATTTATTGTAATTCCTCGATGAAAAATTTATATATTTTTAAAAATACTGTTAACTCTTGGTTTTACGCATTGCATCACATATAAATAAATAAATATTTATTTAATATACCTAACCGATCAATTTCGCCTTTTTAGGGCATTTTAGGATACTTAAAAAAACCTATAAAATACAAAAAATAAACAAAAACAATTATTCACTATATTGTCATTATTAATATATTTATACTTCAATACTGTTTTTATTTGTGAAATATCACAAAAAGAGAAATGAAACAAAAAACACATGCAAATTCAACAAGTGATTTGACAACTACTTAGAGTGTGACGTTTCGTTTCAATTACATTTGAAGGTTAACTTGAAATTTCGTCTGGTTAAATGCGGCTTCACGAAATAGCGCAGCAGCCAATCATAGGCTTTGATTTTCTCACTAGAATTTCTAGTTACTGTCTATAGTTTAAAAACAGAGTATTGTACCTTTGCAAAAATGTGAATAGGCCCAACTGATATCAGTTTGGGCTCGTATAGCTACGAGTATCAGCAAGTTCTTCAAATATATAATTACTTCCCATTTGCAATACAAATTGTGAATGAACCATTAACAAAATTAACTTTGCGTTGCTTAATTAACCAGTTAACAATAAACACTACTAACTGTTTGCCAATTTGCAACAATTGAATTGTTTTCTGTCATTTGTTTTTTGGTTGCTCTCTAAATATTTTTCTTTTGAAATTTCTTTTTTATTGCTCCACTGCTAAAACGACTGATTTACAAACATGGGTTTATTAACAAAATAATTATTGTTTTGATGTCCTCTGGAACTCCTGCAAGTTTGTCGGAATGTTTTCGAAACACTCTGTGTATTAAAATAAAATGATGAGATCGATTTCAAGGTTGTTAGACTCCGGAGAATTAGATGAATCATTTAGTTTAAGCAGTCATACAGTTTTGGAAATAGAAACTCACCTCAAAAAAAGACGAAAAATAAATTGCCTCAAAAACTATTTTTAAAAAGTTGTACTAGGATACAGTGATGACAAATTTATTCGTCATTTTAGAATTAATCGCCAATTATTCCATCAGGGGCCCGTTCCATCAAAATTTTGTGCTTGCACTTTTATTTATAAATTTTATGTATAATTTTACAAATATAATTATCCATTTCTGGGTTTACCAATCTGCTTTTTATAACATATTTCGATATTACGATATACATATCTGTACCGTTGAGAACTCTTACCAGGCTTCCCCTCTTGTTCTTCCAAGCTGTTGTAAAGAAAACACCATAGGAGTATTAAAAAATCTGGTGTGGCCAACACAATACCTCCCTCCATTTACAGCCCGAGTCACAAAAAAGATTAAGTTAATTCTTATTTTTGGATAACGAATTTTACTCTAATTTTGACAGTTTATTTCTTAAAATAAAATAGTCTAATCTAATCCAAGTAAGTACATTTTTTTAAACCCCTCAACAGGATTAAATCCCAATTACAGAGTGGGTTCACAGCCACACACATCCATGCCTTAGTGGGATTCGCACCCAGGGCCCCGAGGGCACTCATGACATGAGGCGTTGCTCTAATCATTGAGAAACCAGAGCTATAATAAAATGAAGATTAAATTTTAAATACCGGGATGGAATAGAATTCATTAATCCAAAAATGAGAATTAGCTTAAACATTTTTATGAATCGTTAATTTATTAATCTATGTACATACCTACATATTTACTTATGCTGGAAACTGTATTGAATTCCTTTTGTATTGTTCTATTTACTTTTTTCTTTTTAAAACGTTACTAATATTATTTTGAAATTATTAGTTCTTTGACAGTGACATTTATCTGTCAGTTACATACATTTGAATCAACTGCGTTTTGTTTGTATAAAGCGTAGAATCTGGGATTTAAATTATAGATAATTTTATAAATTTATCCATAAAATATATAGAAAAAGTATTAATACAAATCTATAGAAAATTTAATAATCTTTAATTTTTATAATAACATTAATCTCGAAAAAATAACATTTAAAGATATTTTTCGAAGAAAGTGCCATTTCCGGTTATCCGATTTTCACCAAATCCTAATAGGCTCTTTCAATTGCAAAAAAAGTTTGAAATACAAGGTTTCAAAATTTTCTGAATGATAGTATTTGAGTTAGAGTGAACGATCCACACATACACATAGACATCATCGTTAAAATGTTAAAATTGGATTCTAGGGACCTTAAAACGTGGTCATTTACCAAAATCTCGATTTGCGATTTTTAGTACGATCCCTATACCTCCCTTACCAAGGGTAGCGGGAGGTAAAAAGTTGGAAATAATTTTCTAGTTTGATATCGTATTTTCTGATATTTTTGCTTTTTAAATCACTTCCTATTTTTTTAATATATTCCGAAATATCATCAACATCTTGTGCATTCTTCACGCCAGTAGTGCCCGTGAAGTGACGCCTGATCAACGCCCGTACGGTACAAATATGTTATCATCATTATCGAAATCTGTGAAAAAAGCAGATTGGCACACTCAACAATGGGTAAAATGACGTGATGATAATTTAATTATTTATTTATCTTGTCGATTTAAATTAGGAAAAATGCTCTCCTAAATAACTAAATAGACTACTCTAACAGTTACTAAGTTTTTTGTATCCTTTATATAGGAAGAGTTATCAACGATATTAAATATTGATAAAATGTTCTACCAAGTTGCATATGCATTAACTAAATAGAATTTCATGTTTGGAATCGAACAATTTTCGTGTCATCAAAGCTTTTACCGTAAGTAAATGTGGAAGCCATGTTTGCACTATACTTTAGCTGCATGGAAATTTAATCATTTGAGCGGATTCCATACCATATATGACATTTATTTATAGAGAAATGCATAATAGGTTAAACGACACAAATAGAAATCGATACTAATTGGATTTTAAATTAATTTCTCTGTAAATAAATTTCAATACGTTGAGTTAATTAACGGAAATTTTGTCTTCTTTTTGGTGAAATAGATTATGAAACTTTAAGATATTATTAGTTTGCAGAGAATATCATAATAATTTACATTTCCGGCATTAAAATTAATATAGTTACATTTTTGGAATAACGACAATACTTATAGTCTAATAGTACAATATCGGGAAGAACCAAAAGGAGAATACATTCTTTTGGAGAATAACAGAATACCAGGTGTGTACTTAAAATCTGTTATATAAGTAGTGAATATAATGTTAATCATTTTATTTTGCTGTAGAACGAAAATCAATCGCAATTTATTTTTATTTTAAGCTGAAAAAAATCTGATGTGGCTAGCACATTACCTTCCGTTAGTTGCATTAGTTCTATGTACTTTGTACAAATTCCACACAGAAAGTTTCTTGCAAAAAATTCAATGTTTCCAGTACATTACCTTAAGTCAGTTCTATGTATTTTGTACAAATTCTATACAAAATTTTTCTGTATTTCCAATAAAATTATAAAACAAACATACTATGTCAACTGCACTTGACACTGACATCTGTCAATCAGAATTTTCTTAATATAGTAGATGTTTCCATGTTTATAGCAAAGCTGACTGTTTTATGAAATTTAACTTCTTTGTGATTTTTTAACTCTATATCTATTGAATATAATGTATAAAATGTTATCAAATCGTATAGAGAATAAAATATTCTTTAATATTTATCATAACATTAAATATGAAAAAATCTGATGTGGCCAGCACATTACCTTCTGTCAGTTCTATGCATTTTGTACAAATTCCACACAGAAAGTTCTTTTGCAAATGATTCCATATTTCCAGTACATTACCTTCAGTCAGTTCTACGTATTTTGTACAAATTCCATACAGAAAGTATCTTGTGAGATTCTATATATTTCCAATAAAATTATAACTCAAACATATTATGTAAATTGCACTTTGACACTGACATTTGTCAATCAGAATTTTCTTAATGTAGTAGATGTTTCCATGTTTATAGCACAGCTGGCTGTTTGTGAAATTTAATTTTTTTACAATTTTTTAACTCTATATCCATTGAAAATGAAGTATAAAATGTAATCAAATCGTATAGAGAATAAAATATTCTTAAATATTTATAACATTAAATGTGAAAAAGTGATATTTAACAGCATTTTTTCAAGGAAAACTGTTAAAATCTTCAAATTAGGGTACTTCCGGTCGACCAATTATAACCAAAATGCGATCCGAAAAAATCGTCACACATACACATACATACATACACACATTCATCCATCCATACATACATACAGACATCATCGTAAAAATAGTAAAATCGTATTCTAGGGACCCTAAAACATGCTTATTCATTAAAAACTCATCATCGAATTTTTTTACCCGACAATACCTTCCTTACCTAAAGGTGACGGAAGGTAAAATTGATATTTAACAGCGTTTTTCAAGAAAAACTGTCAACATCTTCAAATTAGGGTACTTCCGGTCGACCAATTATAACCAAAATCTAATCAGCTCTTCATTTGGATGTAAAGAAGAGAAATACGAAAAAAATATAATTTTTGGAAAGGTGGTATTGGAGTTATGCGATCCGAAAGAATCGTCATACACACACGCACGCACACACGCACGCACAAACGCACGCACGCACGCACGCACACACACACACACACACACACACACACACACACACATATACATACATACATACATACATACATACATACATACATACATACATACATACATACATACATACATACATACATACATACATACATACATACATACATCGTGAAAATAGTAAAATCGTATTGTAGGGACCCTAAAACGTGCTTATTCATTAAAAACTCATCACCGAATTTTTTGACCCGACAATACCTTCCTTACCTAAAGATCACGGAAGGTAAAATTGATATTTAACAGCGTTTTTCAAGACAAACTGTCAACATCTTCAAATTAGGGTACTTCCGGTCAACCAATTATAACCAAAATCTAATCAGCTCTTCATTTGGATGTACAGAAGAGAAATACGAAAAAATTATAATTTTTGAATAGGTGGTATTGGAGTTACCTTACCTAAAGGTGACGGAAGGTAAAAACATCATGAAACAGATTTAATTATTAGATCTGTAAAACAAAACATAGATAACAAACAAAACTATAATGTCACTGAAATTTGATGTTAATTGCAAATTTTATTTTATGTTTTTTCTGTAAAAAAATGCATATAATTACATATTCGGCCCTTAGGCCAGGCGTCAGGAAGATTAATATCGTTTTAAATCCGGAAAAAGATTTATCTATTAGAATCGGTTTAAAACAGGCCTACACTCTTTTTACATACTTATTTATCCGCCTTGAGCATCTGTCCATATTTATTTAACGGCGACTTTATTTAAACCATAATACATTTGTTCTTCCTACATTTTGATACATTAGAGACTGAAATGAAGTGTGAATATACAGACCCTGCAGATCCATCTTTTTGCCAAAAATTGGCATTATTCCTTAGCGGATGTTTATTTCCACTCAACTGATTTTGACATGAACGTCGACGTGACGTGGTAGTTTTAATTCTGAACAAGTTTTGTATTTACAATTTACCACTAAAATTATTAGGTAAACTACAGCAAAATAAAAAAGAAAAATGTATTCCGTGTACAATAAATTTAAAGTACCTAGATACCCGGTATAATTTTAGCCTGGAAGAAGGAATCTCTAAAACATCACGATTTCTGAAATCTGAATGCGTGCTAATGGCTTGGCTGTTGTGTTGTGACGTCATTAAGTTGTTACTCGTGTAATTATGAATTATTGATTATTTTCTTATATATACTAAAGTGAAAGACATTGCTTTATTTTATTGATTTACATATTTGTATCGTTATTATTGAGGTTAATATACTTTCATTCGACTTTCGACAATTACAAGCTTATCAATCAAAGTTTACCTATTTTTGTCATTATCTTAGAAGAAAATGTGCCGTTAGTAAATATTATACCATACGAGGTAAAAAATAATTATTTCTTCAAAAACAAAGCACTTAAATTGTTTTTTCTACAATCGTACGTGAAATTAAAACATTTTTGTTTAGTTATCACCAGAGCAGGGCAAGCAACTTATAAAATGTAACTGAGCTACAGTTTTTTTAATAAAAAATTGCGGAGCTATAGCTACTAGTTACAGCTACTTTTTACAGCGCTTATTTGATTTCAGCTATTTAATTCATTTGCAAATACATAGAACTAAATTAAATCTTACATAATTATGAAAATATAACATATATATATATATATATATATATATATATATATATATATATATATATATATATATATATATATATATATATATATATATATATATGTTGTTTCGCAGCCATCATCAAAATTTGTAATAATTTTTGTTTTAAAATGTAAAACGACATATATTTTGTACAAAATTTATAATTTTATTATATATGACAATGTCTAAACTTAAAGTCCAACTCTAAATTCGCATATTATGTTTGGTTTTGAAAATTTTACCTCTAAATCTCAAATTAATAGTCCGAGGATGGTTTTAAATAAACCGAAAGCTTGACTTTATTAAAAAGAGTGTCGAAATTATTTCTGCCCACTAAATTTCATTCGACTGTCAAAAACCCGCTTTAAAATTTGTATTCATATATATATACATATATATATATATATATATATATATATATATATATATATATATATATATATATATATATATATATATATATAGGCTTTTCCGCAGGCCATCTAGGCCTATTTCTTTATAATTTCCTTCCAGCTCTTCCTATTTTGTGCTTTCTTCTTTCATTCCCTGATTTTCTTTTGCTTTATATCTTCCAGGACTGCATCTTTCCACTTTCTTCTCGATCTTCTTATTTTCTTTTTACCTCCTGGTATTCTCCATGCTACTTCCTTTACCGTTCTTGTCCTTTCCATTCTCTCTAAGTGCCCGAGCCACTGTAATCTTCGTACCTTCACTACTTCACTTATTATTGGTTCATCAAATAATTCATATAACTCCTTATTTGTGCGCCTTTCCCACCCCTCATTTGTTTTCCTTCCTCCGTAAATCATTTCCCATATTTGTATGTTGTTTTGAGCTTTTTTTGTTTAATATCCATGTTTCGCATGCGTAAAGTAGAGTTGGTCTTAGAACCGTAAGGTACTCGTAGAGCACTAGAGTCTTACTTTTGTTTTTCGTGATACATACTTTGATCTGAGTACTTTATTTAAACTGCCTGCACATCGGTTGCTTTTTGCTAATCTTAAGTTTATTTCGCCATCTTCTTCACATTTATTATCTATCAGTACTCCTAAGTAGAGGTGGGCGCGGGCCGTGATTTTGTCGGGTCACGATGGATCACGGTGTGACCCGCGTGATCGTGAGTATAATTTAAATTTTGCGTCGTGATTAGACGTAAGCGTGAGGCACTAAAAAATTATCGTGCGTGATAAGGCGTGATTGAAATTTAATCGGGCGTGAGTATAAGTTTTCTTCTATTTTTTATTTAAAAAATTGTCAATTTCCATCTTTTACTTTACATTCTTTATATCATTACTATGTCATCAACAGTATTTTTTGCATAAAAATAGTGTTATGGTTGTACCCAAAATTGTATACACATTTGCTCCGATTTCAACAAAGGTATACAAATCTTTAAGCCCGTTTGACACAATCATAATTTTGTTAACAAATTTGTTACCAAATTTATAATGATATTCGTCACTTGTGAAGGAATAGAACAACCTATTTGTATATAAACATTCGTTTCCAATGAAACTAATCTGTTACCTAACTTATTACCAATTTTTAACAAATTTGATAACAACTTATGACTGTGTTAAGCAGGGTTAAATGTACATATAAACAATTACGTAACATGAACGTGACCCACCGGGCGTGATCGGGCGTGAGTGCCAAAATAAAATCGTGAGCGTGAGTGATCGCGAATGAAACATAAAAAGTCGTGCGTGATTGGTCGTGATTACATTTTTAGTTCCGTGAGCGTGCGTGATCATGAACAAAAAGTTACTCACGCGCCCCCCTCTACTCCTAAGTACATGTAGCTTTTGGTTTCATTCATTGTTAGAATCGATCAAGCAGCAAGAGTGGGATTAAAACTTAACGAGGAAAAAAGTTAATACATGCAGTAAAAAATAAGTACTATAAGGGGCCTATTCTGTAACTCGGTGGTAAATTTTTAACGACTGGTTAATTTTTTAACCAATTAAGTATGTTCACATATAACAAAAACGAGATTTTTAGTTGTCAAATCAATATCTATTGGAGAAAAAATTTAACCAGTGGTTAAAAATTAACTATCGAGTTACAGAATATGGCCCTAAAACTGAAAACAGGAAGCTAGAAATTAAAACGAAATCAGGGAATATAACATATACCTTATTAAATTCACTATCACTCATGTTGCATATGCTGCTACTCGTAATGCCTCTACTACGAGTAAACTGAATTAAACTACGCTCTCAATGCTTTATTTTTGTAGGATGAAACACGCGCGTTAATGGAGCTTAATACAGAAAAAGTAGTGAATAGATACTGAAAAAAGCTACTTAAAGTACGTACCTTAGGTAAAAAAGCTACAATTTACAGCTATTTTAGAGAAAAATGTAGCTAAGCTACAATTTATTTACAATAGCTTAGCTACAGCTACGAGAAAATGTAGCTTAACTAGTACCATCATTAGTTTCAGAATTACTCATTTCCTGCACTTGTTACAAATATAACTATTTTGTTTCTCCTGTAAAATTTTGTATACCGTTGGTCCCTTTGCAAAATAAGTATATATACTTTTTCTAATGAAATTATACGTTAATATTTCAGATGTATTAAATTACAAGTAATTACATAAGTTTATCACTAGTAGATCTCATATCGTAATATTCAATTACTTATTATAAGGAACCTATAGTAAACGATTTTTCTAAATATAATTTCGCTGTGTTCATATCCTATTTGATCTGACAAGCGATTTCATCCAGCCACACCCGGTACGATTTAAGCTCGCTTCAATTGATTTTATTGCCTGCGTTATTGGTCTTTTTCTAAGACTGTAAAGAATATACTACAAGGATATCAAGTTAATTAATGTTTCCTTCGAAAGCTGTCAGCGTCAGCTAGCCAAGCCAGACCTGCCGGGCTTCAGAAGGGTACATACTAATATCCGGATCATAATGGCGTAATTGCTTTTTCTCCAGCAAAGGAAACGATAATGACTGATTATTTCCGAACAGATGATTTGCTGCAATTATAAATGCAATCTATAAACTAGATATAAACAGAGATTTATTTTATAAGGATGTTATAATTTGTCCTTAGTTTATATGTAGCTAATTCTCAACGTTTTAGATCGCTAACACTGTTGCATCATCCTTCTTCTTCTTCGCTATATCCTATCTTCTTCATCCTTGAAGTCTTTCTAGTCTTCCTCATTCTTTTCATCTTTGATGTCCTTCTTTTCTCGTCGGTACCATTTTCTTGTGTTTTTCTAATCTTCCTCAACCTCTTCTCTCTTGACATCCTTACTGTCTTCTTCGTTCTTCTTTACTTTCATACCCTAGTTATGTTTTCATCATTTCCCCGTCCTCTTTGTTTTTTTTTTGCTCTCCATGTCTTTAATATCCTTTGTCTTCCTTGCTCACCTCTTCTTTCACACCCTTGTTGTCTTGCACGATTTCCTTATTCCCTTATTTCCGACCACCTCTTTTTTTCTCTCTCTTCGTCCTTTCTTGAAGTACTTCCTATCTTCCTGTATTCCTTATTTTTACCGCAGCTAAGGAAGGTATTATCTTTACGGTCACAAATTTCGATTATGAGTTTTTAAAGGATAAGAACGTTTAAATTCTATCTATGGAATTCGATTATCTCTGTTTCGTAATTGAAATGTCATTCTAGGACGCATATTGATGTTTGTTAGATACAGCTTCATTCTTGTTATTTGAGATTGGCATTCCTGCAATAAATACACTAAATATCTAGGCAACGGACCGAATAACAAGCACAAATCACTGTTAGCAACCTAATAAAGGTGCATTCAGAAATGAAAATTAGGTTTATGGTTCTTGTTTAGGTTTAAGGAAGTCATTCATAAATGTAAGTTTAAAGTACTTGAAAATTAGTTTTGATATGTACAGACATCTATGTAAATGCTACAAAAACAAGGTTAAAATATCGGTAGAGCAGTACTCAACAAGACACCTGTGCGCCGTGAAACTATCATTCGCTTGGCATTATTGGTTATAATTCAGCAATTAAGTTATGACAGTCTCCATGTTCTTCTCGCATTTGTTTAAAAAGCCGAATCCACCAAGTGGATACTAAATAAAGATGGGTGTATATATCTATATCATTTCAGACTCGTTCTGATTGGTGAAGTTTGTGACGTCAAACTAAATCATAAACCGAAAGTTTGGACCTTGCAATGTTTAGCTTTATGATTTGGATTTAGAGACCCCAAATTCTGAAGTGTGAATGGAGTCATTACATAATATGCGGCCAAAGTCTTTAAATCTAAAGTATAAACCATAAATCTAAACCTAATTTTCATTTGTGAATGTACCTTTATTCTTTCAAAAATTTCCCTTAATAAGAATTTTTAAATATTTTTATAAAAAAAATTATATAAATTGAAACCTTATCAGAGAAAGTAGTATAAAACACACGTTACAGAAGACAATTCAAATACTCAAACTCGTGAGCGAATTTGTAAGGTTCGGAATATTCACTTCCGAATAAAGTTTCGAATAAGTATTCGTTAAATAAATTTATTCTGTGTATTGATCCAACGAATAATTCCATTGCGTGTTTTCACACATTTGACAGAAACAAATAGCTATCTGTCCAATAACTTTAACATTCCTGAATTAGTAGCCTTGCAGACTGAATTTGTGTCAGCAGAGAATGATAGAGTTTGGCGTAGCAACGTTAAGCAGACAAGGTGTAATGTGTCAACTTCTTTTGAATCCGTAGTTGTCAAAATTTTGTTTTGTCTGTCCGTGCGTGACGATTACAATTTTTTCGTATACCGGCTTTTTTACATCTATAAGAGCTGATTAGATTTTTATTGTAATTAATCAACCGGAATTGAACAACCGGAAGTAGCATTTTACTTGAAGCCTATAACAGATTTTAATGAAAAACTATATTAAAATAATAAATTTTAGTATTTAAGACTTTTATACCAAGGGGAATAACATATTAGATTTTGGCTAAAATTGATTAACCGGAAGTGATACTTTACTTGAAGCTATGAACAGATTTTCGTGAAAAATATATTATGATATAATCCAAAACTTTTCAAATTTAGTATTTGAAACTTTTATATGAAAGGTAGTAACATATTAGATTTTTGTTAAAATTGATAAGCCGTAAGTGATACTTTATTTGCAGCTCTGAACAGATTTTCATAAAAATATATTACGATATAATCCAAAACTTTTCAAATTTAGTATTTGAAACTTTTATATGAAGAGGAATAACATATTAGATTTTGGCTAAAATTGATAAAACGCGAGTGATACTTTATTTGAAGCTCTGAATAGATTTTCGTGATATATATACCTATTGATATAATCAGAGATTTTTAAAATTTATATTTAAGACTTTTATATTAATGAGAACGACATATTACATTTTTCCTAAAATTTATAAACCGAAAATAGTACTTTACTTAAAGCTATAAACAGATTTTCTAGAAAAAATATGATCCAAAACTTCACAAATTTGGTATTTAAAAATCGTATATAATTTGAAACAACGTTACCGGAAGTGATACTTTACTTAAACTCATTGCTATTATAAACCTGGAATTGGCGAGAGTTCATGTGCTGGTCATATCAGATTTTTTTTCAAATTCAATGTATTTAGAGTAAAACAATGAAAAAGGTTTAATGGCCGTATTCTGTTCAAAATTTGGTCTTTGAGATCTGTAAATTCGTAATGAACAAAATCGCATCGAAAGTTATCACTCTTATGTATAATTTTATAAAATTAATTAGTTTTGTCAGTTTTTTATAGAGCGCGAGAAGACACGTGACTTAAGTGACCTTTAAGTGCTTTTAATCAGCTGATTTGTGTGCGCGTGTCACTTTGACAAATATAATGTCACTTTGACAAATCCAATGTTTTGATTTATTTTGATTTTGAACTGCTAAAAAAAATTTATTTTACAATTTTCAGATTGTAAAACACATCTAATTTAAAATAATAACTTTTTAAGAGTTCAAAATAAAATTAAAACAAGTCAAAACATTAGTCTTGTCAAAGTGACATGCGCACACATCTACTGAATCCAAGCACTTCAAGGTTGCTCGAGTCACGTGTCTGCTCGCGCCATATAGATTTACAGATTACAGATTTACCATAGAAACCGTTAGGATACTCAAATATTACTAAATGACAGATGTCAGTAGTACAATTTACATAAAATATTCATAAAAGAAATTTACTGGAATTGGAAACATATGTATAATCTTTTGCAAGAAGCTTTCTATAAGGAATTTTTATAAAATTCATAGAATTGACGGAAGGTAATGTGTTGGTCACATCAGATTTTTACATAAAAATATGATTCCACAATGTCGTAAAATTCTACGTTCACTGTCTTCATAACTACTGACATAAACCTAAATTTAGAATAACTTTCTTAGACAAAGATAGCGTGACCGAAACCGAGAGAGATTTCTCTTGAGGAAATGCATCTGCAGTCGGAGTTGGCCATGGCGCCAGGCTGATTAACGCTTTCCAGGTGCGTACGTGAAAGTGGGGCACTCGGCATGCTAGCACTCAAACTCCAAACGAGAATTGATGGTTTTACACTGTTCCGCTGAAATTATGGCCCCAACTTGAAATATTTATCTAATGGCTTCCAACTTTCAACAACTGGCTTGTTTCATACGTTTTGATCAGCAGAATTTATTGGAGAAGCGAGATGTACTCGCCAAATAAATTTCAACTTCTTTATGCTACACAGAAATAATAAATTACTGGATAGAGTTTATATTAGTTTAACACATTTTGGATTTGTTCGCTTATTTTCATAAGAATCTAAAAGCTTTGTGTTAGAATATAGATCATCATTTAAACTACTACTTGTACAATATGTATACATCAAAGTGTAATAATTTATTAATATAAATTTCAAAAGTTAAAAGTTATTAATAGAACAAAATTTAAACCACTTATAGTTCGAGTCTAATCAATATTAATCATTTCAAATTATTTATACTCAGAAGGAATCCCTGTGGTGTATTTTATACAACAGTCGCATTATTTTTTTTTTCTCGAGGTCAGCTTTTAAACCCGAAATGTGACGTTTTGAAAGCGCACTCGACGGTACAAATAAAAATTGGAAATATTCTAACGACAATTTAGGAATATATGCATTTTGATATTGAGAATTCAACGCTTAAATTACTTGACACGTATACCCATTATTCGGTATATTTATACAAATACTAGCTGATACCCACGTGCTTTGCAACCGCGAGTTATTTTATTATTATTATTATTATTATTATTATTTTATTATATTTATTATTTTAACCCCTCACAACACGATTTTAGTGTTAATATGAAAATATTTATATGTTCATTTGTGTTTATATTTCCGGTAAAAAAGTGATTAATTTTCCAGTTCATTCTCTTCAAACCTGGGTTTAAAAATTGTACATTTTTAGCTAAAAAGGTGGGGTTAAAAATCGGTCAATATCTCGATTTTGGTTAAAGATAGTGTTAATTCTTGCAAAAACGAACTCTGGAGGGTGAATTTGATATAGTAATATATTTAATATGTCAAAAAGGCGTTAGGAATTTCGGAAAATACGATCGAATTTTATTGCGCTCTCAACACGGTTTAAATTATTTTCAAAATAACACTAAATTCGTGTTCTACGGGGTTTAAAATATAAATTAACTCAATTCCAAATCTTAAAACCGCATGAACAAAATTTTATTTAAATATTTCTAAAATGACGCCCCTGCGAATTTTTTGCAATTCTTCCAAAACATCAAAACTTTTTTTGGTTATTAGTCTACTTATTAGGTAAATTTACGCTGCAAAAGGTCGGGTATTTTTGATATGTTATATATTTAGGGGTCCTAATAAAAATACAAGTTTTCGACGTTGGGGATCCTCGGAAATCACCGCCAACTTGGAAAAATGATGCAAAAATTTTTCTTCTATAATCAATAGATAGTGAGCTACAGCGCTTCAATAGAGCAAATTTTTTAAAATGCGTAATGCTTAATTTGAATCATATTTTATTATATATACAGGGTGGTGGCGGTTAGGGGTGAACATAGGGATTTATCATGGGATTTTAGTTTTTTGCAATTTCCTGCTCTCCTGTTCTTTTTACGGCAAAAACTGTAGAGTACAAAATTGTTCAGAAATAAAAATTGCATTTACATTTATTATTATGTTTTTGGTTTCTTCACAATTTTAAAAAGAAATTTCAAAATTTCTGTTATTTTGTAGCAATAGCCATGGAATTTATTTTTTTCTGGTTGTCAAAAATTATTATAAACGTCAACCATGCGTTAATCTAACTTAAAAATTAAATAAAAACAAAAAACTTTTAATTTTAATACGCATTTTTTATTAGGTATACCATTTAATAATAAACCAATTCCAAATGTATCAACTACGTAGAATTTTGATTTATCATAGCCAATACCTATATTATTATTATTATTATTATTATTATTATTATTATTATTATTATTATTATTATTATTATTATTATTATTATTATTATTATTATTATTATTATTATTATTATTATTATTATTATTATTATTATTATTATTATTTCCTTCATTACCTTCGTTCACAGCTACACTAGCTGTGTTCTCAACGTTTTTAACAAGTTTAGAAATAATAAGAATTGGTGTATTTTCTTACTTTATGGAAAACAAATCACGTATTCTTCTAAAACTATTTCCACCATAATAATTTTTTATAATGAAAACTCGTTCCTTATTCGGATAAACATTCATTATTAAATTAACTTTTTATTAGAGAAAATTTCGAAAACTTGACAGAAATTGAATGACATTATTATGTTTAAACATTTGAGTTATAAGTCATGGCTATTGCTACAAATTAACAGAAATTTTGAAATTTCTTTTTAAAATTGTGAAGAAACCAAAAATATAATAATAAATGCAAATACATTTTTGTATGCAATTTTTAATTCTGAACCATTTTGTACTCTACAGTTTTTTCCGTAAAATGAACAGGAGAGCAGGAAATTGCAAAAAACTAAAATCTCATGTTAAATCCCTATGTTCACCCCTAACCGCCACCACCCTGTATATATATATATATATATATATATATATATATATATATATATATATTTCTCCTTTTTTTTACAATTTATTTATTATGATACATTAATTATTATTATTATTATATAACTACTATATATATATATATATATATATATATATATATATATATATATATATATATATATATATATATATATACATATATATATACAGGGTGTTAATTAAAAAGCGGGCCATAGGCGTTTAACAAGGGATATAAGTTTTTCATTGCGCAAAAGTTCCCAATTAATTTTAGACAAAAGTGTTTCAAATAAAAGTTGTAGATAATTAAATTATACACCAGCATCACTAAACAGATTTTATTTTGCATGTTTAGTAATCTGTAAAATCCAAATTGAAAGTCTATAAATATTGCTTATTTGTAGTGATAGCCATGGAATTTAACAAAATTACAAAGAAATATATATCGTTTGAACTGTCAGAAATTCGATTTTCAAATAAAAATTACTGATAATTATATTCTATCCTAAGTGCTTAAATATATTTTGTTTTTATAATCTACATCTAAATTAATGCTTAGATTGTATTTATTTTTATTTTGTAACCTGCAAAATCGAAATTCTGACAATTCAAACGATATACATTTCTTTATAATTTTGTTTAAATTTCATGGCTATCACTACAAATGAGCAATATTCATAAAATTTCAAATTGGATTTTACTGGTTTCTAAACATGCAAAATAAAATCTGTTTAGTGATGCTGGTGTAGAATTTAATTCTCTACAACATTTATTTGAAACATTTTTGTTTAAAATTAAATGGGAAGTTTTGCGCAAGGAAAAACTGATTTCCCATGTTAAACGCCTATGGCCTGCTTTTTGATTAACACCCTGTATATATATATATATATATATATATATATATATATATATATATATATATATATATATAGGGTGTTAATTAAAAAGCGGGCCATAGGCGTTTAACATGGGAAATCAGTTTTTCCTTGCGCAAAAATTCCCATTTAATTTTAAACAAAAATGTTTCAAATAAATGTTATAGAGAATTAAATTCTACCCCAGCCTCACTAAACAGATTTTATTTTGCATGTTTAGTAACCAATTTTAAATTTTATAAATATTACTCATTTGTAGTGATAGCCACGAAATTTAAACAAAAATACAAAGAAATGTATATCGTTTGAATTGTCAGAATTTCGATTTTGCAGGTTACAAAATAAAAATAAATAAAATCTAAGCAATAATTTAGATGTAGATTATAAAAACAAAATATTTTTAAGGACTTAGGATAGAATACTAGCCTAACCTCGGCTTCGCCGAGTTTACCCTAGGGCTCCGCCGATAGTGTTTTATGATAGACTATACGTACATCCAATCTGTCTACGCACAATTTAAAACCAAAGTGCTAACGCCGGCAGTCTTGTCAGATACCCAAATTCTCTCAAACGATTTAACTTTATGCATAAAACAAAAGCCATTTAACGTGTCAGAAATTTTTACAGATGGATCTAACAGTCCTTAATTAGACCTCTCAATTGATACCAAGCACGACATATTTCTAACATCTTTATGCACAAAACAACAGCCGACTGAGATGTCTAATTGTTAACACTTCCATATCAGCAGAAAAAAATTCAGTTGATCCCAATCACGACAACTCTATGCGAAAAACAAAAGCCAATCGAGTTGATGTCTAAATTTTGGAAGTTCTATAATTTAGCCAGGCAGAAAACTTTTCATTTAATACCGAACAAAATATATTTCTGGCAAACAACAAGAAATGTTTTGTCTAGGGCTATCATGGAGAAATGTCAAAAATACGACAGCTCAGTTGGCTACCGTTTTCTTGCAAAAAGTTGTCAATAATATTTCAGAAGTATAATCAAAAAATGCAGTTAAATATAATTTTTTGACATAACTACATACCAGGTGGCACTCCAAATCCGTTACATAGGCATTTAACATGGGAAAACAGTTTTTCCTTGCGCGTTGCTTTCCAAATTATTTTTGAAAAAATACTTCAAATACAAGTTGTAGATCACGAAATTCTGCATTTGAATCAAGACAAAAATTAATTGTGCATGCTTTGTAACGGCAGAAATTGCAAATGAAAATATCGAAAATCACGTCAAAAATAGTGATAGCCATGAAATTAAAACAAACAGCATAACAAATGTAATTTTTTTGTGATTGAAAAAGTCTCAATATTTTACAAATAAAACATCAATCATTTGTTTGTCTGTTTGTTTTAATTCCATGGCTAGTGCTATTAAACTAAAATGTTCATATTTAATTTCTAGAGTTACTAAACATACGAAATGGATTTTGTTTATTAATATGAAAGTAGAATTTTATGCTCTTCAACTTTTATTTGAATAATTTTTTTCTAGAATAATTTGGGGGGCAACGCGTTACGGAAAACTGTTTTACCATGTCAAATGCTTATGTATACAAAGTGATTGGTAGGAACTGATAAAAACATATATTGAAATGAACAAATGCTGTGCGTTTTATGCGAGCAAACAGGCCAAAATGTCTTATTTACAGGATAAATACATTGTGTTCAAAAAAATTCCTAACTCGGAGTAGGCTAGTACAAAGAGACGTATGTGAATTAATTAAATGTCAATTTGACTTAAAATATTGTCAAAAATGTTTTGCAAAGAAATCAAAGCTTTTCAATTCAGAAAACGGCGAATGTCGATAAACTGTAGCCTTTGACAACTTGACTTTTGAATTGAATATTGATCAAACACACGTTTCTCTGTTTATAGCCTACTCCGAGTTAGGATTTTTTTTTTTTTTTTGAACACACTGTGTAAACATAATATAAATAACACGTCTATGAGTACACAATACTAAATTTAAAGGTAAAAATAAATCAAACAAAACTCAAAAATGTGATATTTTAATTCTAAAATAAACAATTAGTTACAAACTGTAGAAAAGTAAGTAGTTACATTACATTAATAAAGTTTGGATTGTTATTGAAGGGAAAAATGCAAGACTCATAGATATACAGGATTACTTTTGTGGCTTATGCTGTATGATTATGGCCCAGTTGCATAAAACATTGTTAACTTTAACATTGTTAACTTTGACAAGACTTCTTTTCTTTTCTGATCAGCTAACAACGTTTTATGGCCCTGTGTAATTTTAAAGATTTTTTTTATTAATTGGCAATAAAAGAATTTTAAAGTAGATAATTCTAAACGTAATCTAAGAAAATGAAATGCAGATTAAAATCTGTACCGTTTTAAGATAGATATTGAATTATGGTGCACTCTCCACGCCAGCAATGAGTGCCCGTGAGTTGACGCCTGGTAAATGCACGCACGGTACAAATATGTCATCATCATTACCGATGTCTGCGTACAAAGCAGATTGGCACACCCAGCAGTGGGTAATATGCCGTGATGATATATTTATTTATTTATTTATTGAATTATGTTTAATCTGAAATAATTTTAAACGTAATGTAAGAAAATGAATTGCAAAAAAGAACAGATTAAAACATACCATCTAAAATTATTGAATTGTCTTGTTCCAAACATTAAGGCATGATTTTCCTGTAGGATTTTTGTTGTATCCAATGAGTAACACATTTCTGGCTGGATTCGATGAAGAACAACTAACTAACGCGTATGTCTTTCTCAGCCTGACAATTTGTTAAATCTATTTACAAAATAAAATATATAAATTAATAAACATGACTTAAAATCATTACGTATACTTCGTTCTACGATGTCTTCCGATGCCATTTCTCCACTGCGCTCTATCTTGCCATATATCTTCATTTAATTCCCTCTCTCTCTCTCTCCCTTATTCCTTCTTGGACTTCTGCTGCCCAACTTCTTCTAGGTCTCTTTTATTTTTGCCGGTAGGTGTCCACTGTAGTATTTGTTTAGGAAGCCTCTCATTACGCATTCGCTGTATGTATGTTTATGTCTAGACCTCAGCTACGGTATTCTTCTATAAATTTTCGTATCATGTATTCACTATCGTTGTAGTCTTGTGCAATAAGTATTTGATCATCTGCAAAGCATAAAGTGTAAATTGTTTGAACTTCCAAGGGTATACCCATATTTTTGCAATTATTCTTCCACGTTTACAGTGCTTTTTTATGTATACCTACCTACATTCTTTTCTTCAATTTTACATAGTTAAATATTTTTAGTATTGAAAAGAACAACCGGTACGACATTCATAATTTTTTGTCATTAACATATCAAATATGACAAATGACGTTTGTTTTTTATTTTGTATGTGTACTCTTCGACCGATTCCTGCCCTTCTTATGCTTTTCGTCGTGTTTCCTTATTCATTTTCCAAAATTATATTTACAAAATAAAATATATAATAAATTAATATAAAACATGGCTTAAAATCATTTTATATACCTACCTCGTTTAATTCATAATCTTTTCTTCAATTTTACATATTATTTAAGCATTTTTTTGCATTTAAAAGGATGAAAACTGATAATTTGTCACCATTGACATTGACGTGCCGAATGACATTATAGCGTTTATCGTCTTAATTTTTCTAGGAGAACTGTGATCATTACTGTGACCTATTGTTTCTGTCCCAATTTTCAATTTTTAATAATGTTTTACTCAAAAACTATGCATCCTACAGAAATTTGTGTTATTACGAGGGCACTCGAGGCAATCAAATACTACAACTTGATGCAAATTTCACGAAAATCGGTCGTTCCATTCAGGCTGTAGAGGTGTTCAAAGGATGGCGATTGGCTTTTTGATTAAAGAATATATAGAGAGTGAATCTAATCGTTTAGTATTATAGACTAGCCTAAACTCAGTTCAGCCTAGGGCTCCGCCGATGGTGTTTTACGATAGACTATACGTACATCCAATATGACGGATGACAATGTTTATCTTTTTAACTTTGTACATGTTCTTCGATCGATTGTGATATGAATTCTGCCTTTCTGATCCTTTTCGACGTGTTTCCTTATACATTTTCCAAAATTCTATTTAAAAAATAAAATATATAATAAATTAACATAAAACATGGCTTAAAATCATTTTATATACCTACCTCGTTTAATTCATTATTTTTTCTTCAATTTTACATATTACTTAAGCATTTTTGTTGCATTTAAATGATGAAAACCGATAATTTGTCATCATTGACACTGACATACCATATGACATGACAGCGTTTATCGTCTTAAATTTTCAAGGAAAACTGTGATCGTTACTGTGAAAAATATTGTTTCTGTCCCAATTTTCAACATTTAATAATTTTTTACTCGAAAATTATGCATCCTACAGAAATTTCGGTTATTACGAGGGCACTCGAGACAATCATTTCCTACAACTTGGTGTAAATTTCACACAAATCGCTCACACCATTCAGGCTGTAGAGGTGTTCAAAGGATGGCGATCGTCGTGATGAATTCAAATATATATATATATATATATATATATATATATATATATATATATATATATATATATATATATATATATATATAGATATAACTATAGATAGTGAATCTAATCGTTTAGTATTATAGATAATTATCAGCAATTTTTATTTGACAGTCGAATTTCTGACAGTTCAAACGATATGCATTTCTTTGTAATTTTGTTTAAATTCCATGGCTATCACTACAAATGAGCAATATTTATAGAATATCAATTTGGATTTTACGGATTACTAAACATGCAAAATAAAATCTGTTTAGTGATGCTGGTGTATAATTTAATTATCTACAACTTTTATTTGAAACAATTTTGTCTAAAATTAAATGGGAACTTTTGCGCAAGGAAAAACTGATTTCCCATGTTAAACGCCTAGGGCCCGCTTTTTAATTAACACCCTGTATGTATATATATATATTATTTACCTTTTTTCATTCTAAAGAGGTTTTATAGTCCAAGAAATTTTCGATATTACCTCAAAGCAATTTTTTGAATAATTGTAGCTCGCTATTAGTGATAGAAAACAATGGTTTAGATGAAAGTTGTAGGAAATTTTATACGCAACTAATTCAAAAATATCTATTTTTTTCCTGATGCTTATTGGTGAAGAGATATTTTTACCAAGTTGGTGGTGGTTCCCGAGGGGCCTCAAGGTCGAAAACTTGTATTTTTCACTGGACTATATGAATTTGGCTGAAATTTACAGGAAACACATAAAATCAACTGAATTTTTTTTAATGAAAATATTTTATTTACAGCAGAAAAGTGGGGTTTTAACCTTTTAACATTTTGATTCTGTCGGTAAGGCTATTCAAAAAAAAACTATGGCATATTTTGAACTCTAAAACATATCCTGAAGCTAAAAGAACACGTCTACAAAATTTGGCGTCGATTTGTTAAACGGTGACATTTAACAAGATTTCAGACTCTGAATCAATCTCTCGGTCTCTGATTCTGGTTGGGTGGGTCGATCTCTAATAAATGACCGATTCAGAAACTGAAATCTTATATGAAACGTGTCAAGTATGAATTTTTAAAATATTATATGGTGTACGATTCTACGAATATAAGGCACATGGTTTATATTTTCTAAATTTTTATTTTAATGTTCATAATAGTCCCCTTTAACAGCAATACACTTCACCATTTCTTTCAAAATAATCATGAATTTATGCATCGATTTCTTCTTCAGACGAAAATTTTCTATCCCGCAAATTTAGTCCAAAAATAGCCAAAAGTCGCGCAATACCAATTCAGATGAGTATATTTTTTCCCCAAATACAGGAAAAAAGTGTTGTCTGATTAATTCCATATTTTCACTCACAACGATAGCTGCGGGATAGCATAATGGTAGAGTGCTAGGCTCTGGACAAGGAGATCGTGAGTTCGAATCCGGGTTAGGTTGGGAATTTTTCTTTCGATATTTCTCGGCCTTGATTGGTATCTTTTACCTTTCCAAGTTGGGATACAATTATAACTTGGCAACCCCTAGCAATCGGGCACCGGCTAGGGGTTGTAATAAGAGCCTGTGCCGAATTGGCTCGCAATACACATGGTTGTAAAGTATACCCATGGTAAAGTAAAAATAAAAGTATTGTGTGTTTGTGTTTGCCATAGGGACATAATTCGAAAGAAATTCAAATCCCGAAATTCATATATATACATATACTCACAACGATACTTAAGAAAAAAGATTAGTAAGTAACTTAATTTTCGCAACTTAATTTCAAATTTATATGACTCATCATATAGATTACAAAATTGTAACGGACCTATCGAAATCTCTGTTTAGCATATTAGCACATTTATCAACAGGAAAAAAGCATTGATAATAATATTCGTACATAAATAGACGTAAACCTTAAGTGTTATTGACATTAGAAATTTTTTTGTACTACAATCAAAATAGAAGATATTGTATCAATTTTTTGTCACTTTACAATGTCATTATGTTGTAAGTTTTTATAATTAATGTATATTATGATAATACAGTTTAGTAGAACTGAAAATTTGGTGTGTACGTGAGACATTCAACGTAGTAAAGTGTAAAACAGTTGATTTGAGCATATTTCTGTAGAAATATACTGTAGATAATAGCCGTATAATTATGGATTTTTAAATGATTAGTAATTACACTAGCATTCTATAATCATTTGAATTTGTCATTAATTTAGATTGCTTCGACATCTAATTTTAAAATCAATTTCCGTTCTGAAATTAAATGTAACTCATCTTCGATTACCGTATAAATACTTCAGATAGAATTTATACGTAAGTGAAGAGTAATAGAATTGAAGATAAATATTCTATTCTGTATGAAATAGAATGGAAATTATCATAAAGCTGCCACAATCAGGAAAATGATATTTCAGTTCCAATCTTAAGTGCTATCATATATTTTCAAGGAGAATTGAAATTGAATGTGAAAATTAAAATAAGATAAAATTACAATTCATTCAAGTTTTATACGCAAAATAACAGTTAAAGTTATAGTATTTTAACAAAGTAGAACATTATTATAATCATATAAATGATTAAATTTCCGAAAAAAATTCCTTTTACTTTAATGGCGGATTGTTACACTCTAGACTTTCTTTACATTAGTTTTTGGGAAACATTATTTACGAGGAATAGAAATTAATTTTGAAATGTTTAGCAAAATCTACTGAACAAATTAACTTTGATTTGATTTTGATGATTTGTCTCTTCGTTTCATCCCGCAGAAGTTCGACAGAATTCAAAGCAAGTAAATTGGAAAAATAAGATAAAATGTTCAGTTTTATTTTATTTTGCAACTTTCGCTATAAATTATATGAGGGAAATAGTTTGAACACCCATAATTTTGGATTGTATTGTAAATTCCAAAAAAGAATACTATATAAAATTTTCATGAACCATTTGTAGTACGTTTATTTAAATTTCTTGTCTCTATGTAGTCTCATTTCATAATTTTTATATATTATATTCAATAGAATTAAATATGTATTAAATAAATTATTTGTGTTTGAATATTAGGATATAACAGATTTATTGTTTCAAATCGAAGTAAATTTGCTATATTTCACCTTCAAAATATTTTTATAGAAAAACTATGCGAGTAAACTAGACTCGACGATAATTTCAAACAATTTTTAGATAATGAAATAGACGAGAAGTAGATATAATATGTAAATATTAACTCTGAAACAATTGAGTTTAAATATGCATAGTTTCTCATTACAATAATACATATTAATTATTATTTTATAAAAATAATTTGTAATTGAAAATTTTTGAGACATGATGACGTCAGCTTGACAAAGCATTATATTTCTACCGTTATGATAATCACGTCAATTCTATAACAAAGTTACTACCATTACTATACATATAGCAAATAACCGATAATAGCAAACACAGCATAAAACATGAAAGTGACAGGAGAAGAGATCGCTGCGTTCTTAATATGGTTGCTGGGTTATGCCTAATAATATCGGCAGCCAACTGTATTCTTTGGCGTAATTGTTCTACCGTGTGCATTTCAGTTGCATAGAAAATATGTTTCATGTGAACCGCACACGCACACGCACACACACACACACACACACACACACACACACACACACACACACACACACACACACACACACACACACACACACACACACACACACACAGAGAGAGAGAGAGAGAGAGAGAGAGAGAGACAAACATCATCGCAAAAATAGTAAATCGTATTCTAGGGACCCTAAAACGTGCTTATTGATTAAAAACTCACCACCAAATTTTTTGACCAAAGACAATACCTTCCTTACCTAAGGTGACGGAAGGTAAAAATGAATAGGAACTATTTTACGCCAAATTTTGTCAGCTTTAATTTTGTATATAAGAACGTTTTTGATAGGACCAATAATGATCAAGATATAAGCGAAAAAACAAAAAAGGGACACATTTTGCTATGCCCTGAAGTTAGCTCCCCTCGGGGACCCCAGGCCTTTTAGGATATTCATCTCCAAACACCTCCGAAGACAGCCCAAAAGTCACAAAAGTGCGCACAAACGTCTATCTACAACCTATTTTTAATTATTTTCTCGTAAAGTACGAATAATTAATCGATTTAAAAAAATACGGGTACCTATTTTACTTTTTGTCTAAGGTATCGTATTATGTAAACTAAATTTTTTGTCCTATATACCCCATTCTAATAGAATACTCCACCACCTGAGCTATGGAATCCCCATACGATCCAAATACAAATAATTAATCTATTTAAAATATACTTTTGTCTGGTATCATATACGTAAAAATCAAAATTTGTCACATACCACATACCCCATTTTAGAATAGTAAATGAGGGTTGCAAAATCCTGTCTTAATTTGATGTTCTTAATATACATCTCTGTTTTCAATAAGTACCTACACTTGTAAACGAACGAAAATTGAAACTAGTTAAATTATAAGTACCTACCAAAAAGTAAGCTAAAAAAAGTCAGTACCACTAGAGAGAGAATATGAAAATTTTTGGGTCATTGTATTCGTTAACACATGTAATAAATAAAAATGAAATAACTGCATATCTTTTGTTTGGTTTTATTTGGTGTAGTGTCAGGAAACAGGCGATTTGACTGTGTATCTCACATTGTATAAGTATAAATCCATTGAGGTACGAGGTCAAAAACATCTCGCAGCACAATTTATTGCACTTTATATCAACAGTATACGTCAATATAAACCATTAAATTATAATTTTATTACGGAACTTCAGACAACCGAGCTATTGAAGCATTGAAGGTAAAGACATCGATTTAGAACATTTTATTACCTATCACGCCACTGTGTAACTGTATAGATTTTATGTACTTCAACAAAATTTTAATTCAACCTGAGTGCTCGTAAGGTTTCTAAGTAGATTCTGTTAGCTCCGTAAACACGTACGGATTTTTAAGTTGTCTCAGGCACAACTACTTGGTTGAAAAAACGTTATATTTGTTTGAAGTCATTTTCATCTATGCTCAGTTCTATCGTTGTAGTTCAGGTTAAGCTCATTCAGTGAACTGGTTACAAATATCAATACTGTCTATATTTTCTAGTTAAATTTTTAAGAATAGATTTGAATATAGAGCGTGTAGACAGACATGCAAATATGCGAATCCTGCTGTGACACAGGAATAAAGGCAATGAAGAAGACAAAGACGAAGATGTATTATTGAGGAATTTCTTTTTGTGTTACGGTGTAAATTGACTTTTGAATTTATGCCTTCTTCGCATCTGATGTACTGTGGTTAAGGGAAGTATATTGAATCTGCTTATTACTACAACAATTACCATAGCTTAACCCTTTAACATACATATTTAATATAGAGCTAGTGGTCCATTATCTTCCATACGACGAAGTTTATGCTGCAATTCAGGACAAATCTGTAAGTCTTACAGATTTGTAAATTTGTAAATAATGAACAAACTCGCAACGAAAACTGCCACTCTTTCATATAATTTGATTGATTTGATTTGTAAATCTGTAAGATTTACAGATTTGTTCAGAATTGCAGCATTAGTTCTGACTTGCCCTACGATTCTTTGGCGGGGTTTAAAATATATTTTGCGTACTTTTTGATTTTCATTACATTTTGGTGCTCTTGCACATTGTTGTACATATTTCTTGTAACTCCAAAAAAGTTTCGGTACAAAATTCAAAGGGAAGGAAAAGTTTTCAGGTAAAATAATGGCGTTCGTTGCAATTTCGACAGCTAGCGTCTCCTGACAGTTCATTGGACGTGTTAGAGGTTTATACACAAAATTTCCAATCGAAATTACTTGATTTCATCAATTTACATCATGTAAACGAAGAAATTTAGTTTTGATCTGACCCAGCTTCAAGCCACTTTGCCCGAATAACAGCGCAGTGCTTGGGGGCACAAAATAACATTTTTAACCCACGAAATAATTATCCTAACGTACTCAGAGGAGACCTATTGAAACTATTTTGGAGTTACTTACAAGAAATATGTACAACAATGTGTAGGAGCCCCAAAATGAAAACAATTAAAGCGCAGGATTTTTCAAAAAAGTACGCGAAATAGATTCTAAAACCCGCCGAAGACCCATAGGGCAAGTCAGAACTAAACTTCGTCGTGTAGAAGAAAATACACTACTAATCCGTCACTCAATAAGTTCGTAGGATAACATGTAGATACGTACTGCCATTATTGACATATCCATATGATTTTCAGGAAGTACCAACCTTCAAACGATACGTGTCAAAATTTTATGACAATATGACGTTTAGTTACAGTTGCAGTGGTTTTAGTGACGCTACTTTTGTAATTTTCAATACAATGGAAAAATCTGAATTTCATGTGTTGATAAAACATTGCTTTTTAATGGGGAAAATTATCGTTCAAGCAAAGCAATGGCTTGACAAGTGTTATTCGGACCCTGCTTCATCGAGACAAATGTTAGAGAAGTGGTTTGCTGATTATAAACGCTGCCGTACAAACACCGATGATGCTTAACGATTTGGTCGCTCAAATTCGGCAGTTGTTCCAAAAAACATAAAAAAGTCCACAAAATGGTTTTGGCCGATCGTAAATTGAAGTTGCGTGAGATATCTGACACCTTAAAGATATTAGAAGGCATTGTATTCACCATTTTGCATGAACATTTGAGGATGAGAAAGCTGTTCAAAATGGGTACCGCGTTTTCTCACAGACGATCAAAAACAACAACGCGTTGACGATTCAGAGCACTGTTTAGAGATGTTTCAGCGCAATAAAAAGAATTTTTTCGTGCGGTATGTGACAATGGATGAAATATGAACCCATCACTTCACTCCAGAGTCAAATCGACGCAAATTTCAGCTGGTAAGGTTTTGGCCTCCGTATTTTGGGATGCGCACGGTATTTTATTCATCTATTACCTTGAGAAAGGAAGAACCATCAATAGCGAATATTATGTGGCGTTATTGGTGCGTTTGAAGGAAGAAATTGCGAAAAAACGACCCCAACTGAAGAAGAAAAAAGTGTTCTTTTATCAAGGTAATGCACCGTGTCACAAGTCGATCGCAACAATGGCAAAATTGCACGAATTGCACTTTGAATTGCTTCCCCATCCACCGTACTCTCCGGATCTGGCTCCCAGCGACTACTACCTGTTTGCAGACCTAAAAAGAATGCTCCAGGGAAAGATATTTAGCTCCAATGAAGAAGTAATTGCCGAAACTGAAGGGTATTTTGAGGCCAAAAGATAAATCGTTCTACAAAAACGGCATCGAAATGTTATAAAAGCCGTTGGAATTGAATGTATCACTTTTAAAGGAGACTATGTTGATGATTAAAGTCGAATTTTGCCTAAAACTTGTTTTATTAGTCATCCTACGAACTTACTGAAACTATTTTGGAGTTACAAGGTGTATAACAATGTGTAGGAGCCCCAAAATAAAAACAATTAAGGCGCAGGATTTTTCAAAAAAGTACGCAAAATAGATTCTAAAACCCACCAAAGACTCATAGGGCTAGTCAGAACTAAACTTCGCCGTATAGAAGAAAATAGACTACTAGCTCTATTTTAAATATTAATTGTAAAGTTAAGCTATGTTAATTGTAGTAGTCATAAGCAGATTCAATATTCTTTCCTTAAATCACACTATCATCCATTCAAAAAAATTTCGAAAGCTTATGTTACATAATTAGGTTAGTGCACTTAAATTTGTATCAGCAGTCAAAACATATCTTATCTTGAAGAACTATATTGGAGAGCTTGATATATAAACAGATAAAATTTGTTTCATATTGAGTACTGGTGATTTAAAAATAGGTATAAATAGTTATTTTATTTATTATTATTTTTAGATTAATAGTTTAAATTACAAAGTTGGGGTGATTTTGAATGTCACTTTTTGGTGTGAAAATGTCCTGAATTCCATTAGCGGTTTTGCCGGCAAAATAATTTTTTATTTCCTGCAAGTAATTTTATAATTTAAGTACAATGATGTTAAATTATTCTCACATTTTCATCAGAAATTAAACTAGTTTTAAATATTTTAAAATTATGAAACTTTAATGCATTTCAGTTCTTTGTTTGAGGAAATGGAAATACTTTGACGTTTATCTAACGTATTCTTTATTTTTGATTATTTGAACATCGAATTAAGAAATATTTATGTATATTTAAATATAATATATGACCTTTTTGTAATCAAAACTGTAAGTCTTACAGATATGTAAATCTGTAACTAATGAACAAAATCTGGGGCCATTAATCTTACTCTGTACTACATCTTAAACAGTTAAAATAATTCGAAATAATGAAAATAGTGTATTAAAAAACAAGTTTCATAAGGCAATCTGTTACCGTACGAGTCTATGTTTAGAAAACGATCCGCCTTGCTGCGAGTTTTATAAAAGAAAAATGCGATAACAGGCCTATAACAATATATCTTTATTTAGCTATCAAGCTATACATAACAAAACATTTAGTAATTTACATATAATATCTTTTAATTTCTATTATAATTTTTTTTTACATTTAATATTTTAATTCTATTCGGTAACTTGTTATATATAATAAATATCCTAAAAAATATAGTTTTCAGTTTTATATTTTTTTTCCTGTCTATGAAAAAAATTTCAGCATGTCTTGTTTCGTAATTGTGAACATCTTTCATTTTTTTATTGCATTATCGAAATATTTAGGCATTACTCCTTTTTCAATTTTATTAATGAAAATTAACCTTTTCATCTCTAGAAATTGTTCCACTGGTACTTATTGTAAATTGTTAAACGTGTCCATTTACTTAGAAAAATACTGACCCTGCCTTATGATACATTTTTTATAATTCTATTGCGGAAATTTTATTAGATTTTTACAAAAATGCAACTTGTCGAGAATATACCTTGGTTTGTTATCAGTTATGTTGGTAGCGCCTACCGCTAAATTTTTTAACTTTACAGATGAAAATTCATTGTTGACTGACAGAAATTTAAGGTTTATATCATTCATCTGTCAGTTTTGTAAGCATTCCTACCACCTCTATAAAACGAAAAGCGCCAAAAACTACCGATATAGAAAAACAATATTATACATTATATCAGGTAAACGTGAAAATATTTCCTCAAATAAAGAAGATAAATGAAAATGCATTAAAGTTTCATTTAATTTTGACTGGATTAATTTTGATGGAAGTGTAACCAAAAATTAGCATTTAAATAATTAATAATAACAAAAATAGCCATTTGTCCCAATTGTTTCAATCACACAGTTTAAATCTCAAAATTAGTGACAGAATGTCAAGTTCTCTTCTGTTTAATTTTAAATAGTACATTCGTAAAATTATGAAATGTTGACTTTGGCTATTCTTGCGTTAAGCCACAGAATTACTCATAGGTTAATTATTTTCGTGAAACATGTCCTTATGATTTACAAAATACAATAATTTTATTTATTGATTAATTTGACATACTCGTATTACCTATTATCGTGAATTTTTTTGACCTCATTATCAATATACTGGAATTTGATAACTTAACATGACAGTTTGTTTCTGTACACATGTATTAATTATTGCACAATGCAAGACAAATAGGTGTCTGATAAGATTTGCGGTTCTAAGAATAGTTCATAAACAGTTCAGCAATTTCCTTCCTAAACATTCCATAAAATCGTATGTTTTTACCTCCTCTTTTCGGCATTATAATTGACTGTTATCAATAATAAAGTCCGACAACAATACCAATTGATAATCATCTTGATTAAATGATTTAACTTTATTTTTAGATCTAGTATCGAGATAAATGACCTGTTATGTAAAAGTCAATAAACTTTTTTTCTTTTATCAGATGAAGTAAATTAATTCCCTTAAAAACCTAAACATTGAAATTTATTCTCAAATTACAGGAAATTGTGCGGAAAACGCGATGTTTATAAATATCTTGTTACATGGGATATCGATTTGCATTCTAATATGATTGAAATTGAAAAATGAAATGGAATTTCAACACAAATTTATCTCTTCCCGTTAGGGCAGGAGTCGCCAAACTACGGCCCGCGGACCGCAAATGAGACATTATTGATATACGAGCCCAAACTACATTGCATACTTGATCTAGAAAAAAATGAATTGTATGAAAAATATACTATAGCCTCTGTTCCATTTAAGCCACTCAGCAGATGGCGTTCACATCAGCGCTAATTTTAAGTAGACGATATTACATTGGGTGAACTTGTCTCTTGTCTCAAATTTCAGCCAATCAGAGAGGTCAAAACTATTCCCCATTTTCTGCAATACTGAATGGCTTAAATGGAACAAGGTATAAGTAGAAAATATCAGTAAACTTCAAGTTTATAATACATTTGTCTTAATTTTGCAACACGTGGCAGAACAAAAATTTACATTGATTTTAATAACTAAAAAAGAAATTGTTATTGTGACTAATGACTATATTATAATAATAAAATAATTGTAGTGTTTGTTTATTGACATTTTTTATAATAAATGTCGCATCTTCTTTCACCCGCACGGTACAAATGATGATCATTACCGAAATCTGTGTACAAAACAGATTAGCGCACGCAGCAATGGGTAATATGCCGTGATGATATATTTATTTATTTATTTATATTCTTTCTTTATCTCTTCCTTTTTTATCGTCCTTCGCTGAAAAATATTGGGGGCACCTGCGTTAGGGTATGAAATATAAATTAGATAACATAAGAGAGTGATGTATTTTGATACTTAATCAATCCTGGTTTGGGTAAAAATTTACATTAGTTGTTCTAGCATTAAGCCATAAATTAGAAATAATTTTTCTATTTAAAACAGAATTTAGATAAATGATATTATTTCCATAAAAATAAAGACGCCCCTATTTTTTGTGGAAATTAAAAGGAAAAAATGCCTATTCAAATGAGAAGTTTAGATGCCTGTTTATTTTGCATGTGTTCTTTATTAATTATATCAAAAATAGTTACTTACAAATTCATAGAAAAAATATCATCCAAATATAGCACAAAAATTAATCATTCATTCTTAGGGAATTTGTCGCATAAAAAATGACCGGCTACCTATTAAAAAATCTGATGTGGCCAGCACATTACCTTCCGTCAGTTATATGAGGTATTTACGAAAATTCTACCGGTGAACTGTTACCGGTAAACAGCTTTTATCGGTTTATAGCTACCGGAATCGATATTATAAAAACGCAAGTGGTAAACAAGGTAGATCCATAACCTACGAAAAAATTTGAAAATTTAAAACAGGTTAGAAATTTAACGTAGTTAACAAAATGAGCAGAGTCCTACTTTGAACACATTTCCACTTTTACCGCGCACGCTTCGCTTTCCATCACTACCTTTTTTTGAGATTAGATTCTTCATGAATCCAGTAGATGGATTTGGTAGATACTGAACAATTTTCGAACACGGTAACTTTTTACCACTCGTGTTTTCGAACACAGTCGGTAGATGCGGTATCTACAGGTAGAATTTTCGTAAATGCGTATGTATTTTATATAAAATCCATACATAAAATTCCTTGCAAAAGATTATAACTTTCTTTTATGTACAGTACCTTTCGACAGTTGTATGTATTTTATACAAATTTCATACAGAAAATTTCGAGCAAAAAGATCCTAACACAAATATACTACGAATATGTCATTGTACTTGACACTGACACCTTTCAATCAGAATTTTCTTAATATAGTAGCTGTTTCTAGCATAGCTGGCTGATTTATGAAATTTAATTTCTGTATAATTTTATAACTCTATATCCATTTAATATGAAGTATAAAATGCAGTCAAATCGTATAGAGAATACAATGTTCTTTAATATTTATAATAATATTAAATGTGAAAAAATTATATTTAACATTGTTTTTTCAAGAAAAACTGTTAAAATCTGCAAATGAGGGTACTTCCGGTTGACCAGTTATAACCAAAATCTAATCATCTCTTCATATGGATGCAACGAAGAGGAATACGAAAGAATTATATTTTTTGGAATTGTAGTATTAGAGTTAACGTAGACGAAAACTTTGTTGCACACACACACACACACACACACACACACCCACACACACATCCACACACACACACACACTCACACACATCCACACACACGCACGCACGCGCACACACACACACACACACACACACACACACACACACACACTCACACACACTCACACACACTCACACTCACACTCACACTCACACTCACACTCACACTCACACTCACACTCACACTCACACTCACACTCACACTCACACTCACACTCACACTCACACTCACTCACACACACACACACACACACACACACACACACACACACACGCACACGCACACACAAAAACGAATCCTGTGTGAAACTCCATAACTCCAGAGAAAATTGAGATATGGGTCACGGCACGGGCTCACACGTTACCCTTAGTCTACCCAATTTAGGTTATTTTTTTGTACTCGTATGAAGTTTTATTATAAAATAATAATAATAATAATAATAATAATAATAATAATAATAATAATCTTTATTGTATATAAACTTATTAGTTATTACAATTTTGCGATTGATGGGGATGAGTCAATCTTTATTACCTATATGTATATTTTTGTATAATTACACCTGTTCACGTTGCGCTGATGGAGATGTGATGATTAAAGAAGAGTCATAAACATCCAAGTCCCTGGTGGGAATCGAACCCACGATCCCAGGATCCGAGCGGTGATGGTCGCTTTGAGCGCCATCGAAACACGCTGCCTAAATACGCTCGGTCACCGAGGCGGCTAGGTTAGATTAAGTTAAATTACATTTTCATTTAGTTACTGATAATTAATATCGATCGTTTATTTGAACCTTATTAAAATCAAAGATTTAATTAAAGTTTTTTTCAATTTTTTTATTGATTAGTGTAAAATATAAATTTATTTGAAATGAACTGTTTTAGTGGACAGCAGTGATATTTTATATAACGACCAATTTAATGTAGGTACATAATTATTTTGTGGTTATAAGAAGAAAAGAGAATTATTGTCCACAGATGATAAAGAATTTCATACTGTAGGACAGAGTGTCAGGAAATGAAAATACGAATTTATCTTTATCTTTAAGATAAAGTACTAAAAATATTTATCTTAACTGTTAGATACTTATCATTAGATAGTATATTATTTTTGTATTATAATTCGCACATATAAACTAAACAATCTCTTTGTATAAAAGGTCATTCTATCTTTACAATAGAATATGAATTCAAGGAAACTAAATAAAATCATAAATTCACAACTTCTCACGGCCTGTAAAAACTAAATAACACACAAAAGTCATTTAGCGTTTTGTCAATGTTTAAAAAAGCGGTGGTAACTGTTCATAGTACGTTAACGATGCGTACCGTTAACATAAACGTACATCCGTCTAGTATTGAAAATTTCATGGTACACTGCGGTGTCTATGTTTTGTGATGCTGTACTACTATTATGTTAATGAGACGAAATAAAATCCTCCATGCGAGACTATTAAACATATATTTGCCTGACTGATTCTACTCATTTTGCGCACATGCATACACAAGCTTTATTATACAAGGAGGGGATACAACTTTCCATATTTCTGACCTATGGCAACAATAAATAATTGATACCTGTTAGTACTAATAACAATGGTGTTCATTTTTTAAATAAGATTTTTATATTATGACACATATGACATTATTGTTGTGCAAATATAGTACTTTTTATTCTGTATAATACAGCTGGGGATAAGCGATATTAACCTGTGATAGGAAATTAATAGTTATTTATGTTATAAGGATCATAACGTCAATTATTATGGTACTAGTCGTGAATATTACACAGCGTGCACCATAGGATTAGTTACGATCCGTATTACATACAAAATTTTATTTGCTGGCGTAAAGCAATGAAAAACTAAAATAAAGTATTTGCTATAGAACCAAAAACAAAATCTGATGACATCACATGACATCCATGTACGCGCAAGACTAACATGAAATACTCGTATAGACCCAATTATAAAATTGCCGTAATTTAACATAACATTTATTTTTTTCTACTTTTTTGTCCCAATCCATATCAAGCTTTATTACAAAAACCAAAAAGTATATAATTTTTAAATTTACATATCTCGCTTATACAAAGGGCTAATTTAATAATATTGGATGTCCTAGACGCAGAATTTAATTCTCTAAAACTATTATTTGAAGCATTTATTTCTAAAATCAAAATAAAACCATTTTATTCAAGAAAAACTGTTAATAACTTCAGGTAATATACCACTTCCGGTTAGTCTATTTTAACCAAAATCTACTATGTTATTCCCATTGACATAAAAATCTTATATACCAAATTTGAAAAGTTTTGGATTATATTTTATAATAGTTTTTCTTAAAATCTATTATAGGCTTCAAGTAAAGTTCCACTTCTGGAAATTATGTAATGACCATAAAGGAAGGTGCGCAACTAGATGTTATACGGCACTAAATACAAAATTTCAACTTTCTTCGGCTTACCGTTTTGAGTTATGCGAGATACGTACGTACGTACAGATGTCACAACGATATTAGTCAAAATAGATTCAGGGATGGTCAAAATGGATATTTCCGTTGAAATCTGAAAACCGAAATTTTTCGCGATTACAATACTTCCTTTACTTTGTATAAGGAAGTAACAATTTGAAAAATGAGGTATGTTGTTTTTGATTAGTTTGTAAACAAGAACTTTGTTAGCATAGTATGGTATTGAGTACTCTAATGGATTCATTACACAAATTGTGGACTATAATGTTGTCATTATGACATAGCGGCATATAAAGATATAATAGACCCTTCAAACTTCATTTGGCTTGACTTTCATTAACGACTTAACAAAATCTAGGAATTCTTTATTTTCGTTTTTGAAAAACTACTTGAATCTGATATCCAAATTGCAAATTCTTCCACAGCTGATTAATATTAGTTAATCTGGTTTTAATGCGAGAGTCACGCTAGAATTATTGAGAATAAGAAAACCAGGTAGGCCGTGGAAAACAAAATATGCACTATCATTTTAAACAATTATTTATCTGTCATTTGAAATTAAGTTTCGAAATTTAAGTTAGAATTGGGTTAATCAATTTTTTAATATATCATAGTGAGTGAGATTATGAAATTAATCAGATTAGGCAATATGCAACTTTTGGTTATTTTTTGAACTTATTTATTATTTGGTCTATTGGTCGATCACCAAATTTTTGTCTCTCGTCGTGGAGAAAGCACCGCTGTTGTCATTTTTGTGCTAATTGTAAATAATTATCAAGTTTTTCAATTTGGCATCGATCGGAATCAAACCCTGGCCGTTGGCATCATAACAGATCATATAACGCACAAACAATTACATTTTTATATTACTCTGATTAAACAGGTTTAAACGTCGATCGCAGCGGTAATCAAATTGGTCACCATTAGTTTAAAGTAAATTTTCTTATTTCCGTTTTTGCCTGTTGTTAGTATTCTAAAAATAGCATGTTCAGATTTTTGCGAATAAGCACGTTTTAAAGCCCTACAATTCTATTTTGGGCAACGGAAATTCGCAATCCGCGATTTCTGAAAATAACATACAGTTTACATGTAGAGATATTTTTTATTTACAATCATTATAGTAATATGTCGATTCCTAACCTTTTAGAGGTTGGGAAATACGTCATTCCTGACTACAATGGTAATCTCTTGGGTGGAAAATAACAGAAAACACTTCCATCCTACGGGTTGGAAATGTTCATGTAAGGTTGCCTAGCAAATTTGTCATAGATCCATGTAATAAAGTAGGCTAAACAAATTTTAATAGAGCTGTCAAAAAAATATTTATATGTAAAATTAAAGATTATAACTCCATAATTAATTTTGAAAATTATTGATTTCAAAAGAGGATGATTGTGAATAATACTATGTTACATACCGAACAAGGAGATGCTCCATCACAGCTGAGCGCAGTTTTGGATGACCAAGGTTTACCAAAGTCACCTATAAGTGCGAGGCTTGAATTTGCATACCCGCGAAGTGTGTATACTATTTTATTTACAATCAATTAGTAATCATTAAGTTATAGACATAAATTTTATTAATATTTTTTGACAGTTTTATTATATGTGTTATAAATGACGATTAAATGTTAGCGCTGAAAATTAGAATATTAAAACACATTTATCACCCAAACCGGTTCATACAGTATTAATACAAAAATAATAACAAATCTAGATGACCGTCGCCTGGCCGAACCCGGTCACGCGGAATCCTCCTTCACGCCGTGATTATTTCTGTAAAAGAATTAACACATGAGAAATACTCAGTGAGGAGGCAATCAATTACAAAACGTTCAGGCATTCACACACCGTACACACATGTTGGCAACTACGGGCAGTACCGCTAGTTACTACGGACCCTCTGCCGCTTCGGTGGTGATCCGGAGACAATCCTCTTAACCAACTGGATCAGATCACTACAGCCCTAACTGCTGCTGCCGTTGGCGACACCAAATGTGGATCACTACAGCCTTCCCTGCTGGTACGCTGGCGACCCTCGGGTTCACACGAGCGGCCATTACGGAACCACTGCCGCTTCGGTGGTGATCCGGAGACATTCCTCTTAACCAACTGGATCAGATCACTACAGCCCTAACTGCTGCTGCGCTGGCGACCACAGAATGTGGGTCACTACAGCCTTCCCTGCTGCGACGCTGGTGACCCTCGGGTTCACACGAGCGGCCACTACGGAACCACTGCCGCTTCGGTGGTGATCCGGAGACATTCCTCTTAACCAACTGGATCAGATCACTACAGCCCTAACTGCTGCTGCCGTTGGCGACACCAGATGTGGGTCACTACAGCCTTCCCTGCTGCTACCGTTGGCGACCCTCGGGTTCACACGATGCGGCCACTACAGTACCCAGTACTGCTCACACGCACACTCACAATCATACACATGCTAGATTATCTATAATATCGATGTTCTCACACTGAAATCTAGAAATAAACTGAAATAAAATACGTGAATACCAGTATCATTAAATGTAGCTCTTATCCAACAGCATCGGTTACGTACCTAAATAGCTAATTAGAGACAAAACATAATAAATTTAATAAAAATAATCTTACGCAAAATAATATCTGTGACATATGTTTAGTCTATTGTAACATATGACAACGTTGCTTAGGTTCTGTGACATAATATTGAATGAGTCTATCAGTTAAGTTATCTTAACCTGTATTGAAAGTTTACCGTTCTTCTCAATAATTATAATTTTACTAATTTATTGCGTACTGGTAAATTATTCGTTATATAAAGTGTTTTTTTTTATTATGAACATTTTTATTACAATTTTATTTGGTAAAATGACATAAACATTTTAGCTGTTGGAAAGTGACACTGATAAAATAAAATAAATATATCATCACAGCATATTACCCATTGCTGGGTGTGCCAATCTGCTTTGTACACAAAATTCGGTAAGGATGATGACATATTTGTACCGTGCGGGCGTTTACCAGGCGTCACCTCACGGGCACTCATTTCTGGCGTGGAGAGTGCACCACAGGGGTTAAAAGTGATACTGGCTAGCCGGAAAAGAATTTTCTCTATTTCGGAGTCAGAAAGTTATATTCTAGCACGCATATTGATGTTGGAGCTTCATTCTTAAACGATTTTTGGTTATATTTATTATTTGAGATTGGCATGACTGCAATAAATACACTGAATATCTAGGCAACGAAAAGAATAAATAGCACAAATCACTGTTACCAACCTAATAATTCTATCGTAAATTTCCCTAAATGGAAATTGTCAAATATTTTTTATAAAAAAATGTAAATGAAAGCCTCAATAGAAAAAATAGTATAAAACACGTTACAGAAGGCAATTCAAGCACTCGTTCCTTCACCTACTCACCGCTGCGCACTCGTGAGCGAATTTGTAACTCGTGTTGGCATACGTTGCCTTCTGTAACTTATGTTTTAATATACTATTCCAGCTTGCTGGGATGTGAAGTAAACAATAAGTCACTTCCCAAATGTTTGGTAGGTTAGCAACGCACATATTACTAACCGATTGTGAATAAAATAGTATACCTCGGTGGGAGTTTCATTACAGCCTCACGCTGTATCTCACCCCTTTCTTTCCCGCCTCGGATGTCATATACTATTCCTTATATAATATAATTTGCGACAAGAATTGAATTGAATTTCTGAAACACGGGTTCGAATACAACTGGCAGCAAACTCACAAAATAATTACTAATTCTCAAATAGCACACAAGTCGCCCTTCCTCGTGGTGCTTTCTCTGTGGAAACATCGAGAGCCCATGAGTTGAGGATAAGCACCCTCAACCTTACAAATGTATCGTCATTACCGCAATCTTATATATAAAAGTGAAAATTTGACGTCTATACATATTTGCAACGTTTTACATATCGCCGCCAAATTTTGTAGAAATGTTCTTTAGTTTCAAAGTTTACATAAGCCGCCTAGTAGGGCGCTAGTAGTAGTGCAAGAAGAACGAACTAAATAATACCGATGAAGAAATTTGAGTTAAAACACATCATTTTAAGTGTTCTTTACAATAATTTTTTTGCGAGATTAACAGCATTAAGTGTCAGATTGACAGTCATGTAAACATAACCTATATAAATAAATATTCCTTTCATTTTTACAATATTTTTATTTTAAATAAAATTTAATATGCATCTAGGCACTGAGTTCTATATTTTATTACGAATATGGAATGTACCTGCCGAGGCCCGTAGGGCCTAGGAAAATAAAATATACATAAATAACTCTTGTTGTATATATTTACAACTGGTATACGAGTATAATAAACATAAATTTATAACAATTTAGGCAAATCTGCAACATAGATCAGGAAAAATAATGGTCCCAAGATTATAGATTACAACTCGTGGGAAATAAAGAACCAACACTCTTGCTGATTTAAAATTGTATATTTAACACGAGGATCACGCTAGAATTATTAAGAAAGAAAATCAGGTTGGCCGTGGAAAATAAAACTTCTATATCATTTAAACCAGTTATTTATCATTCATATGAAATTAAGTCGCAAAAGTTAAGTTAGAACAATTTTTTATACTATTGTCAGCATTTTCGAATAATGATTTAAAATTTTACAGGCTTTAAGTCAACCTGGAATTAATTTTGGCATTGGTTAAATTGCCCTGTAATTAGATTGACAGCTATGGCAAATTTTAAGTCACCATAAATTAATTTGACAGCTTTGCTAGTTTTTAAGTCTCCCAGAAATTAGTTTGAAAGCAACAAAATCTAATGTGGCTAGCACATGACCTTTCGGCAATTCCATTTTACAATAGCAGTGAGCTTTAAGTAAAGTATCACTTTCGGTTAATGTTCCAAATTATATACGAATGTTAAATACCAAATTTGAGAAGTTTTGGATCATATTTTAATATATTTTTTTAGAAAATCTGTTTATGGGTTTAAGTAAAGTATTATTTCCGGTTTATCAATTTTAGAAAACATCTAATATCTATGCCGTTCTCATTAATATAAAAGTCTTAAATACTAAATTTGAAAAGTTTTAGTTTATATCATAATATATTTTTCACGAAAATCTGTTCAGAGCTTCAAGTTTATGAATTTTAGCTCATATCTAATATAAAATTGATATAAAAATCTTAAATACTAAAATTGACTTGTTTTGGATTATATTTTAATATAGTTTTTCATTAAAAACTGCTATGGGCGTCAAGTAAAGTACTACTTCCGGTTGTCCAATTTTCAAAATTTAATCAACTCTTTACGTTAATGCAGAAAGCTTAAATACGGAAAAACGAAATTTTTGGAAGCTTGGTATAAGACTTATCGTGGACGAAGAAAACGTCACACACACAGGCACGCACGCGCGCGCTCACACACACACGCACGCGCCCACACACACACGCACGCGCCCACACACACACACGCACGCGCGCACACACACGCACACACTCACACGCACGCGCGCGCGAAATCATTACCTCTCTTACCTTAGGGATGGCGAGAGGTAAAAAAAGCTTTTACGAGATAAGACTGATTGGTGATGAAGTGTATTAATGTTGAAGGGAACTATTTCAAATATATTCAAAATCAAATTCTAAAAATATTAATTGTGTCATCTGACTAATTCTAGCGTGGTTCGCGAATAAAATTAACTCCTATCCAAAATTTGGTTATGGTTACAGTTCTCGTATCCCAATTTATGTCATAGGTCATAAGCATAACATACAGAATATACAAAAAAAAATTCGTTCCTCTCGAAATGACAACTATATTTTTGAGCGACCATATTGGTGGGAACACTAACGAATAAATAATATAATAATAAATCGTTAAGAATGTTGGAAAATTTATTTAAGATTTTATTATGTCTACCCCGTCAACCCTTATCAAAATTTCTAGCTTAATAAAAGAAGACAAGATACTCAACATCAACACATCAAGAAGGTCAAACTCTAATCTCAAGATTTATGTTACAGCATACCATATATCATGGTCTGTTATATAAAACTATAAAATAAATGACGACTCACTTAGCATATTATAAGTATCAATTTTTTCTTTGTTGTCATAGGTTATAAGTGTATGAAATATTAAACATATCCATTAAACACCTGAGCATTTGAAATTGATATTTGATATCTGATAATATTTGTAAATTGAACCATATCTTGTTTAATAGTGTAATGTTATACGAATATTTGTTTCCTGCTGGCAACAATATTCCTAACGTTGTCATTGGTCAGAAACAGTGTTATTGAATACATATTAAAAACGAATTAATATGTGTGTATCATCCGTTGCACACCTGACTAAAGTTAATTTGATCCGGATATTTTGTTTTCAATATTATATAGTATTCCATATAATATGTAAGTTGTGCATTATTTACAACAAAACATCATTGTTTTCTTTCCGGGTATTACCTTTTTAATTGTTGTCATAGGTTAGGGACATTAGATATATGTTTGTATAATCTTTATTTTTAAAGAGTGGAAGGTTAGTGAATGTACAATTTGTTCAATGAAATCATTAAAAAAAATTGAAAGTATTTTACGGCAAATTTTATTGTTGGAACTTTCAATCTCAACAATAAGATAACTATGCCATTAATTTGTACAGAAACAGTTTTTTACTTCGGAATATAGTCTTTAAAAATCTGATGTGGACACCACACGACTTCCTTGTACGCAAGACTAATATGAAGTATAGGCTCAATTATAAAATTGCACGTATTTGACGTAATTTGACATTAACATCTATTTTTAATTTTTTGTTATTTTTTGTCCTAATCCATAGCAAGCTTCATTACAAAAACCAAAAAGTATATAAGTTTTAAATTTACATATCTCGCTTACACAAAGGGCTAATTTAATAATACTTGATGTGCTAGACGCAGAATTTAATTCTCTAAAACTCTTATTTCTAAAATCAAAATGAAACCATTTTATTCAAGAAAAACTGTTAACTACTTCAGGTAATATATCACTTCCGGGTAGCCTGTTTTAACCAAAATCTGCTATGTTATTCCAATTGACATAAAAGTCTTATATACAAAATTTGAAAAGTTTTGTATTATATTTTAATATAGTTTTTCATTAAAATCTATTATAGGCTTCAAATAAAGTACCATTTCTGGAAATTATGTAATGACCAAAAAGGGAGGTGCACAATATATAGTCTAAAACTCGTATGGAATAGTATTTCTCTAACACTACTATGGAATTCATACATTCTGTAACTGAAAACTGTTACAGAATGAGGACATTTTGTCATACTGTTACGGAATTGTTTTCAAAATTAAGCCAGCTTTTCTTAGCGCTTTGTTCCTTTGATTTTGCCACCTCAACTGCCTTAACTGTCTAATTATAAAAGAAATGATTACAAAATCTAATTATACGCTTTGCTTTACGTATTTTGAAGCTTTTACATGGTAAGTTAAATAAAAATTATTGCTTTTTAAATAGTGTTAGAGAAAGTATAGTCTAAAACTCGTATGGAATAGTATTTCCGCCACTCGCGAAACTTGTCGCTCGCGCGGAAATTATCTGCTCCATACTAGTTATAGAATATACTATTCCGCCACTCGCGAAACCGTAGACCTCGCTTACTGCTCAGCCTACAAACTTTTCGCTCGCGCGGAAATTATATATTCCATAGAATATACTATTTCACACATTTAGTTTTACGATTTATTAATAAACTTACCAGTTGACTTGTTTTGAATTTTGAGTGGTTTTACTTCAACATATATATTTATAATAATAAAATAACAGTAGTATCTTAAGTTACGTACCCTCATAAAAACTACGTAAACGCCACTACTGAATTTGACAGAATGGGCGGAGCTAAAATCTAGATGATCTTGATAGGACATCTTAAAAAACTTTTACTCTATATTATAATCCAAGTATGATGGTCACTGGTAGATTGTGTCATTCATCATATATTTCATTTTCATAAAAACGCATGTGGTTTCAGTTTCTATCTGGCGTAGCATAAATTTAAACAAGTATTATTGGTTGACTTTCATTGTTTTGTAAAATGAAATTGCTTTTATAGTAGGTTAATAAATACTATATTTTTGTATACAAGAACAACCAAAGACTATCTATAAAAAAACCTCTAGCAATCGGCATCCATTAAACCAATGTCATACCAAAAAACAAAAACAGTCAGTAGACACTTGAAAGGCTTTATTGCCATAGGTAGCATATAACAAAATTAGTGACATTTACAATCAACGCTAATATTCCAAAATGTGAAGTTCGGCAGGAAAGGTACTCCGCCCGAATGTTTCCTGTTCATTTTAAATAACTCATTCCCAAAATTACGTAATATTGTCATTGTTTTTTGTTTATTTGTTCTGTAATTATTTTTTAAATTAATTAAGCTACAGATATATCAGTAATAGGAACTTTATAAGATAATCAACAAATAATTATTACATGAACGATGTTTTTGTTACTTCGCAAAGGTCATAAAGATTTTAATAAAGAGAATAATACGTTCAAAGTTGATACGTCAAAAACAGAAAATGTTAAAGGTAGAGATGTATTAGTATTTATTTGTAAACACGTCAGAGTTATTGGAAAAATAATTTCATTTTAATTGTAATAAAATAAGAACAGGCGGTATACATACCTAAAAGTAATAAACCGTGATTCTATGTTTATTTATTTATAATTATTTTAAATAAATTTGTACTAATTTACATTTTATTGTTTCAGGTAAGTTATCAAATTCTTCCGTATACCTCCTAAATATTGTATCATACATTTGGTAAGTTGAAATCCATTTTATTTAATATATTCTTCTGCGTATTTATAAACCATAATCTTGACATTCATAGGAAGGGTACTACGAGAAAACAAATAGATAAATCACAATTTGATTGTTCTCAGAAAACTATAAAAATTTTAATATCCATTACTGCGTCTGTAGTGTAATTGTCATATGTTAAACTTGTTATTAATATTGTTTGAAGGTTAGTTTTTTCATAATAAACTATACAGTAGGTTGAGATAGGACCATATAAAATAAAATAATTAACCTTCACTTGTCCTGAACTATTCATCTAATAGTATTCAATAGATATTAATGAAGCATAAATATTATTATCATTATACTAGAATGATTTAAAATTTTATCTACTTAGGTTACGAAGGAACAATAGAACAATTTTCTTTTTAAAACGTTACCACTATTAATTTGAAATGATTAGTATTTTGACAGTGACAGTTATCTGACAGTCACATACATTTGAGATGATCTGTGTATACGAGTTTTATTTAAAGCGTATAGGCTCCGAAATTTAAATTATATATTATTTTATAAATTTATCCATAAAATATATAGAAAAAGTATTAATGCAAACCTGTAGAAAATTTAATAATCTTTAATTTTCATAATAATATAAATTGCGAAGGAGTAACACTTAAAGGTATTTTTCCAATAAAAACTATTTTGAGCTTCAAGAAAAATGTCATTTCCGATTATCTGATTTACACCAAAATCTAATGGCTTTTTTCCATATTAGAATAAGGTAGAAATACAAGGTTTCAAAATTCAAAATGACAGCTACACGCTCTATCCATGTTCTATACGATCGGTTATTCTAGTCACAGATCGGAAATCGCAGATGAATCTGACACGTGATCAGATTACTTAGTGTGCTCGACAGATTTAAATTCTGAACGCACCCAAAATTTTAGTCTACCTTTTGTGAAGAACATCGTGAGTATTATGCTTTTTCACTTCATTCGGTTTTTCGTATTCAGACGTTTCCAGGAACAGCAAAACTCAAAAGTTTCAATTTCAAACAAATGTATTAAGTACACAGTCAATAGTAGATATTTTTGTTATTTAATAAGTAAAGTGGTACTTGTCTAGCGAGTGCACTAATTTAACACGTTGAACAACGCGATATTTTCGAGTATTCAATGAAAAAAAATTCGATTGCCATAATATATTTTTAATTAATGGAGATATGTAAGATTCATATGTGTTTTATTTTTTATTTATTCTATCGCATTATTTAAATGTATTAACTTTTAAATGTAAAAAAATAAAATAATATCTTGGACGAGGGCGCAGATAAAATTTGTGCTTGTTACAAAGGAGTCACCGTTGTCATTAGTACATTTGAAAAGATTGAGTTAGTCTATAGTACTGTCTTATTTAAAATAAGACAGTACTAGATCATATCCAATGGTGCCTTCCAACATCTGGACCAACTAATTTTTTTCAAATTTTTGAGGATTGTCTGGTCGCCGACTTGTGCTAGTTCATTTAGCGTTACCCAGGGTACACCTTCATTTGTTATTAAGCATGGTAACAAAACATTGTGACGGCGAAAAATAAACATATTTTGATGTTTTTATTAATTATATTTGGTCGTTGTCGTTGCTATGTTGAAAAGTGTGTTTCTTTTCTATGAAGAAAAGTGTTGGGTACCTACAGGATAAATGTATCTATTATTTTGTTTCATGGTAAAAAATGTTCTAAAAAATCACCTTCACAATTTATAAATACAGACATAACACGAATCTGAAGTGTATGCGCAGATGTGTATGTTAGGTGACCTGTAGTGATTCAGACGATGCGATTCCTGAGAAAGATAAAAGGGGAAAACCAGACTAGACCTGATAAAGAATACGATATATAGAGAAAAATTAGGGACGAAACCAGTAGAACAACTGATAGAAGAAGGACAGCTGAGATGGTATGGACATGTTCAAAGAATGGAGGACAGTAGGGAGACAAGGAAGATATTCGAAGCAAGACCAAGTAAAAGAAGACGAAGAGGAAGACCCAGGAAAGAGTGGATAGACGAAACCAAGAAATCAGCAGAGAGAAGAGGCATACTCTGGAACGAAGTGAGAAGCAGGACCCAGGACAGAAAGCTTTGGAGAGAAATGTGGCGAAGATCTCCAGTGGCAGAAGAAGTTGGATACAAATGAACTCAAACTCACATAAAGCCCGACACCAGAAATGGTAAAAGGGCTCAACGATTAAGTTTTAATTTTAAGTAAGGTAAAAAATGTTCTAAAAAATCATCTTCACAATTTATAAATACAGATATAACACGAATCTGAAGTGTATGCGCAGATGTGTACGTTAGCTGACCTATAGTGATTCAGACGGCCCGGGTTCAAATCCGACCGACGTCCAACATGAAACTTGAAAATTGTTTTCAATTTTCAAATAGCACAAAAGTGACTTTAGTGATGCACTCTCCATGACACCATGCGACAGCTTTAAGAGCCCGTGAGATAACACATATTAAACCTTTTCACTGCGCTGCACGTATACGTTCATGGTTTTCCTGCTCTGAACGTACCTACATGTACGTTTCATTAAAAATATATATTTATATTGATAAACTGCTTCAACCGTATGTATTCTTGTAATGTCTAGGTTCTCACTAACTAATTGAGCATGGATATACTTGTATACAGAACCCAGTAAAAATTGCGCACACAGAACAGCTGTATAAAATTTTATTTATGTATTGCATACGGTAAACTGCTCTGAACATATACCCGGTGGCGCTGGAAATCCGTTACATAGGCATTTAACATGGTAAAACAGTTTTTCCTTGCGCGTTACCCCCCAAATTATTTTAGAAAACAATTCTTCAAATAAAAGGTGTAGAACATAAAATTCTACATATGAATCACTCACAAATTTCATTTCATATGTTTAGTAACTCAAGAAATTAAATATGAAAATTTCAGTTTAATAGTGCTAGCTATGGAATTAAAAAGACAAACAAATATTCGATGTTTTAACTGTCAAATGTTAATTTGTATAAGACCACAATAGAAAATTGCGCACACACGCTGCATAAAATAAATGCGCAGTGAAATGGTTAAAACTTCCAACCACGATACAGTACATATATAAAGTCATTATCGAAATTTCTTAACTTTGCCTTTGCATTTCATTATTTTTACCTTCCGTCACCTTTAGGTAAGAAAGGTATTGTCTTTGGTCAAAAAATTCGGTGGTGGGTTTTTGATGAATAAGCACGTTTTAGGGTCCCTAGAATACGATTTTACTATTTTTACGATGATGTCTGTATGTGTGTGTGTGTGTGTGTGTGTGTGTGTGTGTGTGTGTGTGTGTGTGTGTGTGTGTGTGTGTGTGTGTGTGTGTGTGTGTGTGTGTGTGTGTGTGTGTGTGTGTGTGTGTGTGTGTGTGTGTGTGTGTGTGTGTGTGTGTGTGTGTGTGTGTGTGTGTGTGTGTGTGTGTGTGTGTGTGTGTGTGTGTGTGTGTGTGTGTGTGTGTGTGTGTGTGTGTGTGTGTGTGTGTGTGTGTGTGTGTGTGTGTGTGTGTGTGTGTGTGTGTGTGTGTGTGTGTGTGTGTGTGTGTGTGTGTGTGTGTGTGTGTGTGTGTGTGTGTGTGTGTGTGTGTGTGTGTGTGTGTGTGTGTGTGTGTGTGTGTGTGTGTGTGTGTGTGTGTGTGTGTGTGTGTGTGTGTGTGTGTGTGTGTGTGTGTGTGTGTGTGTGTGTGTGTGTGTGTGTGTGTGTGTGTGTGTGTGTGTGTGTGTGTGTGTGTGTGTGTGTGTGTGTGTGTGTGTGTGTGTGTGTGTGTGTGTGTGTGTGTGTGTGTGTGTGTGTGTGTGTGTGTGTGTGTGTGTGTGTGTGTGTGTGTGTGTGTGTGTGTGTGTGTGTGTGTGTGTGTGTGTGTGTGTGTGTGTGTGTGTGTGTGTGTGTGTGTGTGTGTGTGTGTGTGTGTGTGTGTGTGTGTGTGTGTGTGTGTGTGTGTGTGTGTGTGTGTGTGTGTGTGTGTGTGTGTGTGTGTGTGTGTGTGTGTGTGTGTGTGTGTGTGTGTGTGTGTGTGTGTGTGTGTGTGTGTGTGTGTGTGTGTGTGTGTGTGTGTGTGTGTGTGTGTGTGTGTGTGTGTGTGTGTGTGTGTGTGTGTGTGTGTGTGTGTGTGTGTGTGTGTGTGTGTGTGTGTGTGTGTGTGTGTGTGTGTGTGTGTGTGTGTGTGTGTGTGTGTGTGTGTGTGTGTGTGTGTGTGTGTGTGTGTGTGTGTGTGTGTGTGTGTGTGTGTGTGTGTGTGTGTGTGTGTGTGTGTGTGTGTGTGTGTGTGTGTGTGTGTGTGTGTGTGTGTGTGTGTGTGTGTGTGTGTGTGTGTGTGTGTGTGTGTGTGTGTGTGTGTGTGTGTGTGTGTGTGTGTGTGTGTGTGTGTGTGTGTGTGTGTGTGTGTGTGTGTGTGTGTGTGTGTGTGTGTGTGTGTGTGTGTGTGTGTGTGTGTGTGTGTGTGTGTGTGTGTGTGTGTGTGTGTGTGTGTGTGTGTGTGTGTGTGTGTGTGTGTGTGTGTGTGTGTGTGTGTGTGTGTGTGTGTGTGTGTGTGTGTGTGTGTGTGTGTGTGTGTGTGTGTGTGTGTGTGTGTGTGTGTGTGTGTGTGCGTGCGTGCGTGCGTGCGTGCGTGCGTGCGTGCGTGCGTGCGTGCGTGCGTGCGTGCGTGCGTGCGTGCGTGCGTGCGTGCGTGCGTGCGTGCGTGCGTGCGTGCGTGCGTGCGTGCGTGCGTGCGTGCGTGCGTGCGTGCGTGCGTGCGTGCGTGCGTGCGTGCGTGCGTGCGTGCGTGCGTGCGTGCGTGCGTGCGTGCGTGCGTGCGTGCGTGCGTGCGTGCGTGCGTGCGTGCGTGCGTGCGTGCGTGTGTGTGTGTGTGTGTGTGTGTGTGTGACAAAATTTTCGTCTACGATAACTCTAATACTACAATTCCAAAAATTATAATTCTTTCGTATTCCTCTTCGTTGCATCCACATGAAGAGCTGATTAGATTTTGGTTATAATTAGTCAACCGGAAGTACCCTCATTTGCAGATTTTAACAGTTTTTCTTGAAAAACGATGTTAAATATAATTTTTTCACATTTAATATTATTATAAATATTAAAGAACATTGTATTCTCTATACGATTTGACTGCATTTTATACTTCATATTAAATGGATATAGAGGTATAAAATTATAAAGAAATTATATATCATAAATTAGCCAGCTATGCTAGAAACAGCTACTATATTAAGAAAATTCTGATTGAAAGATGTCAGTGTCAAGTGCAATGACATATTCGTAGTATATTTGTGTTAGGATCTTTTTGCTCGAAATTTTCTGTATGAAATTTGTATAAATGCATACAACTGTCGAAGTAATGTACATACAAGAAATTTATAATCTTTTGCAAGGAACTTTATGTATGGATTTTATAAAAAATACATACGCATTTACGAAAATTCTACCGGTAGATACCGCATCTACCGACTGTGTTCGAAAACACGAGTGGTAAAAAGTTACCGTGTTCGAAAATTGTTCAATATCTACCAAATCCATCTACTGGATTCATGAAGAATCTAATCTCAAAAAAGGTAGTGATGCAAAGCGAAGCGTGCGCGGTAAAAGTGGAAATGTGTTCAAAGTAGGACTCTGCTCATTTTGTTAACTACGTTAAATTTCTAACCTGTTTTAAATTTTCAAATTTTTTCGTAGGTTATGGATCTACCTTGTTTACCACTTGCGTTCTTATAATATCGATTCCGGTAGCTATAAACTGATAAAAGCTGTTTACCGGTAACAGTTCACCGGTAGAATTTTCGTAAATACCTCATATAACTGACGGAAGGTAATGTGCTGGCCACATCAGATTTTTTAACTACAACTTTGAAATTTAAAGAAATTAATTAATTCAACGTTTCATCTATTTCAATCTAATATTTCAGTATTTCACCTGTTATTTAATATTATCAGATGTCTAATTGAAAAAATTGTATTGGAAAGCCTTTTGTATATCTGTATTTAATAAAAATGTAGTATTTTAATCATTCGGCATTGTATTTTTCTAATAATATATTATTGTTTTTGAATTTGAAGAAATATGGTATAGGTGTTCCATTTGAAAATATGAAGTTATATATCATTGCGTAAAAATGGAACACCTGTAGAAAAACCTATACTGCGGATTTATAGACATTTTAATTTAAAATAAACTTCGTTTGAAATTTTAAAATAATCGAGTTATTAAAAAAGATTGGTACACCCAACAATGGGTAATATGCCGTGATGGTATATTTATCTATTTTATTTTATTAAAAAAGAGCGTACATATCATTCCCGAAATCTGAAAATACAAGCAAATTGGCTCACCTAGAATTGGACATCAAGTCGTGACAATATAATAAATACAATATTCTTAATTCCAGACATAGCCTATTTATTTTTAACAAAACTATAAATAAATTTTGATTACCATATAGTGAATAATTTGATAGAGCCACAAACAATGTAGCATAATTCTGTTGGCACCCACGCAGCCACATTCACACACACGAAATCCAAAACGCAGTATCGATCGTGCCTAGACCTAGGTCAACAGAATTCTTCATGAGCACGTTCCTGCTCTCGGCTCGAGTTGCAGGAATTTGTTTGCGATATGCTGCTGCTAAATTGCACTAGCCTACATTACGAAGGTCAAAATAGTGTATGACCACGATCACGTACTGGATTTCGAGGAAATGGAAAACTAGTTGTTAAAATGAAAATTGTTGAAAGTCCTTGCGCAATGATAACGATAATGCATGGAGGAAAGAAACAAGAAATCAGTTTTACTACGAGATTATATTGTCTGGCGACGTGTGACATATGTTTCTAATTTTAGAATAGAACAATAAATATATTAATAAACTGAAACGACGTATGTCTGACTGTTCTATTATTACGTCTAAATGGGTGCAAGGAAATTCTGGAAATTGTACACAAATATTCTTAAAAGACCGTGAAGGAACAATACTAGTATATCGGCTAAATATGCACGATAAAAAAATCATCATTATAATTACTAAAAATTAGTCAAAATTAACATAAAAATTTCAAAGCAGTAAGGTTTATTTACAAATTACTGATCGGTAAATGATATGGCTCACTTACTGATCAGGAGGCGGAGGCGGTAAGTAAATAAAAACAATGATCAAAGCTTATTTTCAAAATGAGAATCAAACATTTTTAATATGTCAAAATAATTTTCAAATCTTATTTATTTTAATTATGGGCGTCGATCCTGCAGAAAACCTAATAAGCAATGGGGGTATGTGACCATATCCGAATTTCAATATATATGTCATAAAATATAAAAACAAACCACTATAGCTTCTCATTATAATAATAAAAACGAAACATTAATTTGTAATAATCTTTTTATTAACAATTTAATGTTTTGGAGAAGGGATATATGCCGTAAGTATCTTAGAATCATGGACAAAGACAGATAGACTGCGGGAAGGAAAGAAACAGTTATAAATCAGCCTATCAGCGCCGCGTTTATGTTGTGGTAGGTGTGGCTGGGGGGGCATGATCACATCTGGCTATAACTATCTCTTTCCCTCCCAGTCTAACCGTCTTTTTTCAAACTTCTACCACTGATACGTCACAAATCCCTTCCCCAAATTTTTAATAATTATTTTCTCGTAAAGTACGAATAATTAATCGATGTAAAAAAACGGGTATTTTATTTTTTTGTCTAGTATCATATTATGTAAAAATAAATATTTGGTCACATACCCCATTGCGGTCATAAGTGCTCTTCTACCGGTATCTGATGTATTGGGGATCCCGACTTCGTCTCGATCTCCATAATCATCCTCAACTGGTAGGAAACACTCAATGACCTTAATACATAACAATAGTAATTACAACAAAAGTATTTACATTATGGTATACTTGATAATTTCGGGAAAAGCAATAAAAAAACTAATAAAACGTGTAACCGAGGAAAAACTTTGAATTAATTTTTGTAAAACATTACTAAACTGTTTTCTAAATGTATTCAAAACCTCCCACACCTGATTAATAATGACTGATCTGATTTTGATTATCTATTCTTTTTATATCACAAAAGTTTGACGGGGTTCAAAGCAAGCAAAGAGAAACAGTGTTAAAAATAATAAACAATTTGAGAACGTTGATTTTTTTCAAATCGGCGGTCTATTTAAAAACAAAAAAATACGACTTGTTATTTTGGCAACACTTATTAATTATTTTTTTTGACATTTTATTTCGATTCGATATTGTTGGTATAAAGTAATAAGAAAAGAGACAAATTTGATTTTACGTGGCTTTTATTGAAACTTTTTCCCCATTTCATTTTATTTTCATACGTAATATAACAAGTGATATGATTATCATCGATGATACTCTCGAGTGAAAGCGAGTTGCAGATTTCACGAGTCCGACAGACGAGTGAAATGTGCTGCTTCGGTTTCACAAGCAATATCTTCGATTATTAATCATATCACGAGCTTATATTTAATGAGAGAATATAATGAATTTTTGTGACACATTGTGTGTACTGCTAACCTAACTTTTCATGTATAAGGCGCGAACAGACACGTGACTCGAGGGACCTTGACGTGCTTAGAATCAGCTGATTTGTGTGCGCATGTCATTTTGACAAGAACAATGTCATGTTGACAAGACCAATGTTTTGATTTATTTTGATTTTGTGTTTTACTGCCTAAAAATTATAAAATATTAACATTTTAGCAATTCTTGTCAAAATGACATGCGCACACAAATCAGCTGATCCCAAGCAAGTCAAGGTCGCTCGAGTCACGTGTTTGCTCGCGCCCTATTGTATTGCAACGTAGTTAATTTCACAATTGCGTTATTATTTTCAGAGTTGTTGATATCAAAAACGATTACCGCACATTTTTATACTCAAAATTAACTGTCAATGTTGTAAATAAGAAAACAAATCTCCTAGTAACGAAAATAAATATGGTGATAATTTCTTTGTTTTTTATCACCGCTGTGATAGACATGTAACTAGGGAGGTTCTGAATGTTGATTGGCGGAAAACATGTCACATGACTAATGAATTATATTCTCATACGTAATATAACAAGTGATGTGATTATCATCGATGATATTCTCGAGTAAAACCGAGCTGCAGATTTCACGAGTCCGAAGGACGCGTGAAATGTGCTGCTCCGGTTTCACAAGCAATATCTTCGATTATTAATCACATCACGAGCTTATATTTAATGAGAGAATATAATGAATTTTTGTGACACACTGTGTGTGCTGCTAACCTAACTTTTCATATATTGTATTACAACATGGTTAATTTTACAATTGTCTTATTATTTTCATCGTTGTTAATATCAAAAACGATTACCGCACATTTTTATACCGAAAATTAACTATCAATGTAGTAAATAAAGAAAACAAATCCCCTAGTAACGAATATAAATAAGGTGATAATTTCTTTTTTTATCATCGCTGTGATAGACATGTAACTAGGGAGATTCTGAATGGTGATTGGCGGAAAACATGTCACGTAACTAATGAATTATATTCTTTTACAAACGCAACGAAAAATTATGTAACGTGTGGCATCATAAATTCAAACAAATATTATTTATCATGTGCCGATTAATAATATCCTCAGCAGTTATCTGACTTTAAAAGTAAAAGATTGTTCAGACGTCGAGAGGAGAGCAGGCAACAGCTTAGTTGGTAGAGCACTATCCCGGCAAGGTAGGTGTCTCGGGTTCGAATCCTGATGGCTGACAATTTTTCACAATTTATTTCAAATATTATTTGATTTACTTTCGTTGTTTCGATATTTTGTATTCCGGATTTCAAAAAAGGAGATAGCAGAAAACTAAAAGTTGTAAGAATTTGAAATGCAGTATATGTGTGCCGTGGATGTTAAAGGTATTAAAAACACAAATATTTAAAAAAGTAATAACTTTAATTGTCGCTATCGTCCAATTTTGAGATCTAGTTTTTATATAAATTACCCATGTAGCAGTTCCTAGAGTCAATTTGGTAAAATTTGCATATACGAGTAATAAAGCAAGGTCATTACGAGTACGTAGCTACCTAAATTAATTCAGATGTTCTTTTGTTAAATAATTGACTTTATATCTGAGACAACCCGTTAGATATTTTTTTCAATTTAAGATTTTTTGGTGATATCGGTAGGTAATTAATTAATTTTATTGAAAGATTGTGCGCCACGGCCATACCTCTATATGCAGAATTTTTTATGTAACTATATTTATAGAACAATTGATTCTTGAAAAACGTAATAGAACTCACTTAAAATTGATTGACCTACCTCAATGTATAACATAACCTGAGCTAACCAGGAGAATAATTTTCTAGGTCAAACATTTTCCTATCGGGGAATTATCGGTATGCCAAACTAAAGCTAAGTAGCTTATTTTACAATACGCATTTTTCATTTAATTGTAATCAAAAAAATTTAGTAATTTCGTTCTATAAATAGCGCACAAAATTAAAAACAACTGCCTCATACGTTCAGATAAGTTCTGCGGTGATTTATTTATTTGTTATTAGAGTAATGCGCAACATATAAATAATGGTAGGTATATTTACATAAAGTAAGCAATAATATTTCGACATAAATCACATTTTCTGCGAATTATAGCGGAAAATAATTGCAGCAGTACAGTGATTAGTACAAATACGTGTCCTAGGTCAACTATCCTTTCTCATGGACAAGTTGATGACGTGGACTGAAAGCTAACTGCTGTGTCAAATGCCATATCATTTAATATGATGATAAGCTCCAATTTTGCTGATTCTTCAACTACCTCAGTATAGTTCATTTCAGACTCACTTGTTCTATGATGTGCTAGCTTTGCATTATTTATTGTATTTTACTGGTAGCACTACTTTCTTATCTGAAACCATTTGTACAAATGAATAAATTTAAATCGATAAGTTGATAGAAGTTTGTAGAACTGAGCAGTACATTCATATTTAAGTACCTAAATAAATACTAACGCGGTACCTTACATACATACTTGGTACATGTATTTAAAATACTTCCAAAAATCTGGCTGAAGTACTGTATCCAAAATATTTGGCAATGAGAAACAAATGAGCTCACAAAACAGTAGCTAAATAGTTATTTATGTACCTAGAACAGAAAATTGCATATTATAGCAGAGCTTGAGTTTGCTTATCGAGGCGAAACCGAGGTAAAGCAAACAAGCGAGGCTATAATATGCTTTTTTGCCGAGGTGCATATTACATTTTTCTGTCTCTTACTAATTATACATCTAGAAGGGTAGTAGGTACACACAATTATTACAATAATTATTAAATCGTAGTAGGCTTTGCGGACGAAAAATGTTAGCGGACGAAAAAGGTTTGCGGACGAAAAGTGATGGTTTAGCGTAAGGAAAAGGTATGCGGACGAAAAAGGTTTACGGACAAAAAGTGATAACCTTCAGAAAAGTTCGTAAAATTTCACTTTTCGTACATGTAGACAACAAATAAAGTTACAGGCCTGAACCTTCTTGTGGACTTTTGGAAAGCCATATGAAGAAGGAAATCAAAAACTGAGAGAAATCAGCCATATTCTCATATTCTGGAGAGACATTCGTCAGTCTAATGAAAAAGTTTATTTCACCCTGGTCGATAAATGCCAAGGAGCTATTAGCTCCCAGAAAAAAGAACCTTCTTAGAACTAAAGGTGTCGTAATAAGAATGTCGAATTTAATTTTTAAATAAAACAAATATTTTTTGTTTAATCAATGTGATATTTATAGAATATTAAAATACACAAAATACAATGTTCAGATTAATTATGGAAAAGAAAGTCATTCAAATGACCCCCACGACTTTTTGGCAGAGAAGTACTTCAAATTCATTAATAACACATTTGATTTCAATCTTGAATTCGGGATTCAGGAATTGTTTGCGGATAGTTAGCAGTTGGCATAGATTTCGAATTTCAAAAAACCCCATAAAAAAGTCGCATGACAAATCACAAGATCTTGCTGGCCAATTGATGGAATTTCTGACACGACTTGGGAACTGTCGATGCAATAAATCAGTTGTTTGTCAGTATGAACCACTGTGGTCTACACTAAAATAATTGATGCCAAAAGAACCCCGTAGTTATGTTGAGTACGTGCCATTGCATCTAAATGTCATACGCCAAAATTTCATAGCATCTAAATTTCACAGCGCCCAACCTATACAGCGTCTAAATGATGACCCACAGCCCACCATCAATAGACACGTACAGAATTGATGACACACAAAGAGAGATAGAAGATCTTGCTTCCAAACAGCCCCCACCCCTCATCATCTTACGTCCCTCTTCCTAGTAATATACCTGTCATTCTGTTTGCATCTGCCATTCGTGTTGTAACCTAATTCTCTATTCTGATATGTATGTTGTATACAGCAAACTGTAATACTAACAACATTTATTGTGCAACAGAAAGCGTATCTAATCTAACCAAACCTAACGTAACCTACAGTGACCACCGCTTGGCCACGCCCACGTATTAGGTTTTTGAATGATTCGGGCGTAGCGCTTTCTGGTGATTTTTATATATTGAAATATATTTGTCTTTCAGTGCACATTCTTCATTTCCATTACTTACCCGTAATGTATATCGTTTGATTTTGTTACGATGATGTTTGAAAGTAGCGGTAGTGGGAGTAAAAATATCAGAGAAACCAGGATTATTTCGTGGTTGCCGTGGTCCGACTTTTTACTAACTTTTTTCAGGAACCGCGTTCCAAATAGAAACCGGTAAATAAGTTCAAAACTTACGGAACACAAAACGATAAACCTGATCGAACCGGTTGCGTTACGGAACATTCTATTAATTAGAACGCTCAACACATCTAGGTACCTATTGTAGCGGCTTGAATGTATATAGCTATTTTTTTCTATGTAAATAATGTAAATTAATTTTGATTTATATCTTTACATAAGAAGGCGTTAAACCTGAAACTGCTTATCATATGAAAAAAATGTAAGTTTTAATATAAGGTATTCGATCTTGAACTAAAAAAGTCACCCCCACCTCTCCGGTTATCCTCGAACAAAAAAGTGCAGCTCTAATTTTTTCAAATTATATCCCCTGTGTTGCAGTAATGAACATCATTCACCGTTACATAATTATAATTTTCAAAATGTTAGCGCATTATTCTTTTGTGAAGCATTTCATATTTACTAATCAGAGAAACTAACCAAATAGAAAACAAAAGTACGTCAAATTTATATCGGACGCTCTTTTTGGGACAGCCTATATGACAGGTGGTCCCGCCCTCTGAAAACTGAAATACCATCTATGTAAATATTACTCCTAAATCCAGAAAATTAAATTAGGGTCATGTTTCAATAGTAGTATTGCTAAAATAGATGAAATTATTTCTTCTTTAATTGCAAAACCATAACAATGCATTAACAACTTGAAAAATATAAAGAAAGCCCATTTCATTTACAGCACAATGCTTTACAGTTTCAAACAATAAAGTTTAACACAATGCATTCACACAATCTTTCCTATTTTGCAAGCGATAAAATTTATTATGCGCTCCACGTCATATTGTGCTAGGTTAGGCATGGCACGATCACGAACGCCGCTGTCAGGCGTCTTTGCCAAGCGCAACGCTGGAACGTTGCCCCAGGCTCGCCACCCATGACAATTTAACGCAATTGCGCAGCACAGCGCCTTGTGACACGTACGCCCTTGAAAGTGACATAACCTCTGACAACTAGATCGTAGGAAGCAAGGATTTTTTAATAAAGTTATTGTATTAACTCAAACAATACAAGGAATTATTTTTGAAATAATTTTTATGGTAATAAAAAGAGGTTTAATAAATTTTGAATTGAAATTTTCTATTGAATATAGTTTACGCTTTCAATGCAACAAATAAACGTGACTTTCGAACAGGAATTTCAAGGGGTACAAAAAAATTATTATACATTTACGCTTTCTACGCAAATTTTAGGCGAGGTTTTAATACATTTCTTACTAAATATTTGATAATAAACATTGACATTTAAAAAACACTGGCATTAATCTTTAAATTCTAATTAAATTTTATTCTTTTCTGCTTGTTTTTCTCATTTTCTTTGTAAATTTTACTTTCATAAGAAGTTATTTTGTTTTTATAAAAAATTAAAACCGAATGAATATTTAACTTAAAAAATTGTAAAAAATGAAACAGAGTTTTAGGTAGGTACACTAATTAATTAAATATCTTTTTTTAGTTTTTATTTAGTAAAAGTAGAAAAGTTTCACATTATGTTTTATAAGTTTTATAAATAATGGGATCGCGTGACTGTGCTTTATGTGGTTAGGTGATCGTTTGTGATTCGTACATCATGAATTCGATTCCGACCTACGTCATATTTAAAACATGAAAATTCCAATTTGCAAATAGCACAAATGTGACCCTTGCGTGGTACTCTCTCCACGACGCCTAATAAACACCCCTCACACAATTCATTAATAGAATTACTTAACTTACATTGATTACAAGACCAATTTACTTATAATAAATTTCACATAAGTAATCATTAATGTTAAAAAATGTGCAAAACTGTTAAATGGCACAAAACTAACGGACATTTGGACGCTAAATATGTATTTGCAACAGAATGTTTTTGGGGGGAGAGGGCTCTAAGACTGTGTTCCATGTTTCACTTTTTTCACCCTAATATCTAAATCATACATATACAGGGTGTTAATTAAAAAGCGGGCCATAGGCGTTTAACATGGGAAATCAGTTTTTCCTTGCGCAAAACTTCCCATTTAATTTTAAACAAAAATGTTTCAAATAAATATTGTGGAGAATTAAATTCTACACCAACACCAGTAAACAGATTTTGTTTTGCATGTTTAGTAACCTGTAAAATGCAATTTGAAATTTTATAAATATTGCTCATTTGTAGTAATAGCCATGAAATTTAAACAAAATTACAAAGAAATGCATATATATCGTTTGAATTGTCAAAATTTCGATTTTGCAGGTTACAAAATAAAAATAAATAAAATCTAAACAATCATTTATAATTTATAAAAACAAAATATTTTAACGACTTAGGATAGAAAATAATTATCAGTAATTTTTATTTGAAAATCGAATTTCTGACAGTTCAAACCTTATGCATTGCTTTGTAATTTTGTTTAAATTTCATGGCTATCACTACAAATGAGCAATATTTATAGAATTTCAATTTGGATTTTACAGGTTACTAAACATGGAAAATAAAATCTGTTTAGTGATGCTGGTTTATAATTTAATTATCTACAACTTTTATTTGAAACACTTTTGTCCAAAATTAATTGGGAACTTTTTCGCAAGAAAAAACTGATTCCCCATGTTAAACGCCTATGGCTCGGTTTTTAATTAACATCCTGTATATGCCCTAAATTATAGGATTTTAGGAATTTGATTTTAGGGTTTTGCACAAATCGTGAGTTTAATGCCTATTATAAAAGATGTATACGTAAAGCACTAGCAAAGTAAAATTTACTCTTGAAGTAAAATACTTTATTGCAGAGATTTCCGTCAAAACAAGGATAAAAATACTAGCTAATTAAATCTATAGAATAAATTACTCCACCGATGTTCGAGGAAGTAAATTTTATTCCGTAAAATAAATTTGACACATGTCAACATTAATTAAATTAAATTCATTATACATTTCATCCCATGTATTATTTTTGCATTTATTTATCTCCAACATGTTTGTGGTGCACTCTCCACGCCAGCAATGAGTGCCCGTGAGGTGACGCCTGGTAAACGCCCGCACGGTACAAATATGTCATCATCATTACCGATATCTGCATACAAAGCGGATTGGCACACCCAGCAATGGGTAATATGCCGTGATGATATATTTATTTATTTATATATTTATGTTTGCTTTGTCTATTTCTAACTAATTTTTCCCCGTTCTCTTTTTTCCAATTTAGTTGACACCTGACACTTTATGACACGCACACACACTTTATTGTCTATTTTGACTTTTGGATTTATCTCGTGTTAGGAACACATAGAATACATATTGTTAAAACATATTCCGGCGTCACATTGTTTGGAACAGATCCTCTTCAGTTGGAGATTGACATTATCGCCAGTAGTGGTCTTAAGAAATACCGTCTAGTAATGTTTTATCCTAGATTTATCAATCTCTATTATGTTCCAGTAGTGCAAAGATTAGCCGGTATAAGAAACCGTAGTCTGAGTGCATCATTTTCCAGCTAAAAAATTAAATGTATTCAATAGTTCTTATTTAATTATAAAAATATTTATACTTACATCAAAATGATCTTTACAACAAAGAAGTTTAGATTTTATGCGACAACCATTTCATTCGTCTTTTTCCGTTTTGAGGCACTACTAGAAATATTTTTCCCTATTATCTGTTCTATTTGGGCACACTGCACAAAACACTTTTTTACAACCATGTTTGATTATTTCCAAATACAAAAATCAGTAGTAGTTGACAGCTGTCATGACTGTCACTCGTTTAATTTCCGTCGGTGGCAAATGTAAGCCACACCCTCATTGGTTAGGTCGTTTCGAACGTCATCAGTCGAAAGGGGAAGCGGAAATTCTAACATTATAATTTCAAAGACAATTTTCTCATGAATAAAGAATAATACGAAAAAAATAAAAAATAGGGGTAAAATATTTTTTCTTAATCTTTCGATTAAAGCAAAGAAAAAAAAACGTGCAACACCTCATTATATAAATTGTCACAAGTTGTCACACCTATTGCATTCATACACGACTCCGTGATGTGGACATAATATTGAATGTTCGATTTCATGTTTGCAACTTGTATAATTAATAAATATTAATTTTAAATATATTCACTGCGACAAGTATTCTAATTTACATCAGTGTAACATTTAGATTTTTTGTTGAATTTATATTTTAATTGGGAAACTTGAAGCTGTGAATTTTAAATAAACCCATCATATTTACATATTCAATTAAAGTAACATTTAACATAGAATTTACTGACATATGCAAATTATAAATGGAGACAGTTTTTTTAACGAAGATACAACTTACATCGATTCAGCCACCCTTATCTGTTTTAACAGATGACGTCTCGTAATATAAATAAAAGAAATCCTAAAGATAAAAAAAAAACATTTTAACAATTGTCTAAAATATTCCCACAGACACAGAGGGATTTGATTGGTTGTCATTTTTCACTGAAATGGGTGACTTCGTATCGATGGGAGCCTATTTCGACGATTCCCAGACAAAGACAATAGCAGGGATTCAATATCTGAAATAATCTATTAAACCCATTCTCATTTTGGAGTTTTTTCCTGAAATACTAATCATTTTTTTTTTTAAGATTGATTCTTGCAGTCACTAAAGCTTCCATTTTTCGTTCAGTCTAATTTGCAATTTTTGAAATTGTTTTTTTCTTCCACATGATTTTTGCACTGTAGGTCATTCGCATTCGGAATGTCTTCACCAAAAAATTCAATGTAAGCCATTTATTCTTCCAGGAACACTTTTGGTTTATTGCCCTTTTTTGTATACATAATACATACCTATAACAAAATTGACGGCATTCTTTGAGTGGGAATCATAGAGCAGCATATGTAATACAAGCTTTTCTTTAATAAAAAAGGAGGCAGCTAAATGTGAACTAAATATAAATATGTCTTGTTTGCAAGAAAAAATATGAGAATAGAAGGAAAAAGAAAATTAAAGACCATTGATAAGTTATTTTTATATTTTGCGTTCATATTGATGTCATTACGAAACCCAATTGAGTACCGAAAGAGCCTTCATTTCGATATGCTTTTTTGTTGTTTAAGAGGTTGTTACTAGATGACATTTACCTAAATTTTCAAACGTCATAAATCAGAATTGACATGAATTATCAATTAATTGAATAAATGACAATCCAATGTTATCAACTACAATATTACACATACAAATTTCCTTAAATCAGCTCGGTTTAATAGGCAATATTTTTAAATATTTTAGTATATAAAAGACTAAAATATAAAAACTAGTATAAAGGGCTCATTTTATAAGACTTTTTTTCGCACGCGTTGAAATTTAGAAAACGAGCTCTCGAAAAAAACATGTCTTATAAAATTCGTTCTTTAATATAATATTATGTAACAAGTGCGGAAAATGACTGATTATGAAAGGAATGCATGTGCTGCAAAAAATATTTTTCTGCAATCATCCACAAAATTACAATATGTGTTTTAAATTTTTAACATTACGTTTACTTCTTGGGCTAATTATGCTATTACGTTTGGTATTTTTAAGAGTCATAACAATTTCTTTCACGGCACCAAAAAAAATAATACAAATATCTACTGTTTTTATTTGTTTCCGGTATTAGTGCGGGAATTGGCCATTTCCCACAATCATTTTGAGTTTGAAAGGATTTTAACATTGAAAAGGTAACAATCGTTAAATACCTTGGGATTCGAAACTTGATCATTAAGCTTTTGATTTTCGAAAGACAGATTCACTGAAAAGTTTTTGGCTTTATGAAAGAGCTCGACGGGATTTGGAGGAAATGATTAAACAAATAATCAGAAGAAATTGTAGTAGCACGCGAATCATATAAATAAATAAATAAATAAATCATCACGGTTTATTACCCATTGCTGGGAATCATATGGCTGGTAGTGATATGCCGCCCAAAAATTTCCGCCGGGAATTTTTTTTCCCGGGAAAATTCCGCAAATTCCTTCATCCGCGATTTTCGGGAAGAAATTTAGTTACTATTTTTCCCGAATTTTTTTTGGAAATATCCCGTGAATATAATTTTTCAAATTTCCCGTAAATTTTAAAAGATTTTGGCTTTGAATTTTGGTGCAAGTTGTTATAAATAATTATTAAATATGTAACATTGTTAATTTTTTTGAGTAATTTTAATTTCCTGCAAAATAAATTATTATTCTGGTTGATTTTTCTCAAGTAAATATAAGTACTTGTGAAATTTAGTACGATGCTTTTGAATTACTCATTTATGGTTTTATGAATATTTAATTGTACCTTTACTTTATGTAAGAAGTATAAAAATATATTGAATATTTAAAATATGGGGGAGTATTTTTGATTAGTTCTTACAGAGTCGCTCTACTCGTATGTATGACCGATAGTGCATAAATATATTGATACGAGTATAATTATGTATTTTTTTGTACCATAATTACACTGAAAAATAAAACTAAATAAACCTACAGTTACAATTTTTATTCATATTTAGAAATCCTTGGGAAATTTTCTGAAGGATATTTTTCTGGAAATTCCTCGGGAAATTTATAAAAACAAATCCCGAGAAATTTCCTCTAATGGTTGGGGTATAGTGTCATAAAATGACAATTTTAACCCGAAAAACAAACATTAAAAAGCCTACTTTTAATAGATTTGTAGAAAAACATACTTCTGATATGAAGCTGCATTTAAAAAAGAATAATTATTGCAATCTGGACATTGATTTTAATTGGAAAATTTCATTTCTAGTTTTCCCATTAAAATAAAAGTCATATACCTACTAATAGATTTCAATAATACTTTTTTTAACTGCAGGTTCATATCAGAAGTACACTCTAAGAAATTTCAGCGGTGTAAAGATGATTTGGTAAATGGTAAGACAGACTAGTGTATAAATCAACACTAAAATTTGTAAAATATCGCACAGTGTAAATATTATAATACGGTAAAAATTTAAGGGTGTAAAATACGTTAATATATGTAATTCTTACACTATTTAGTGTATTTATTTTTAAATAAATTTAATTTTACACTCTATATGGTTATTTCAAATTTTTAACCAATACTAGTGTTAAATTACACTGGAGTTGGTAGAATAAACACTATAATTATTATTAAATACACTGCGGTGTGCGCTTTTTACACAGTTCAGTGTTATCTACTGAGGATTGAATTGAAACTAATTGAATCATGGTCTAAATGGCGACAGCATATAGTTTTTGATACACAGAGTGAACGTTATTTTTGAATTATATAAAAATATTGTCGACCATATTGAACGTATCGTGCTTCCTGAAGAAAATGAGACTGGTAAGTTATACTTTAATTTTTATTATTATAATATAACATTATAACAATTTTAACCATAGCGTGGGATCGAACCACTCGCCTGTTTGTTTTGATTCAAATGCGTCCACCGACAGTAAAAGGAAGAAATAAAGGTGCCAGAAGTACATATTCCTCTTCCATTGAACACTTAATTAGTTTTTGTGAGTTATAAAACTATGTGGATAAAATAAAATTTAAAATAATTATCTCATTTTAGACTGGAACTCTAGCGGAGAGTATGTTCTCACAGTGGAAAGTATCAAATATTGGTTTGGATTTTAATGTTGGACCTTACGAGTATCATTCCACGTTACTAGAAAAGTATTTTTTTTTACATGTGATTTTATCAAACATTGATGTACCTGTTAATATTACTGTAAACGTATATTCAGGGATTTCATACGGTTTTTGGTACAAACAGAAATATTTTATTATGTTAAGATAGATCAGAAACAGAAAGAGAGTAACCGTATGAAATTTGTGTTTGTTTAGGAGAAAATTATGTAGTCCCGCAACATGCTTTTTTTTATAAAATGAGAATATATTTCTTGTTTTATGTATAAATAGTTTATTGTATTAATAAATATATTTAAATATCAATATTATTTTTATTTTTATAAATTAACTCATTATAAATGAGACACAAATTAGTGTAATAATTTAACACTGTTTCTTGTTAAAAATACACGCAATTGAGTTTTGAAAATATCAGGTGGACACTCACAGGAGTGAAAATTACTAACGTACGAGTGAAAAACAACACTAAATCGTGTGCATCTTGTAACACCCTTACATAGTTGAAATACACTATTTGGTGTTGTGTGTATAACCCAATTTAGTGTCATGTTACGAAAAAATACGTGTTAAATTTTTAACCAATTAAACGTGTGCTTTTCTACCAAACTGATAAATGGTAAAATTTACACTATATCGTGTGGACTTATATAAACCAATTTTAGTGTTATTAATAACACGGAATTTCTTAGAGTGTATGTTTGAATTTTTAAAAATGTTCTTAGTTCTAGTACAGGAACAATTTATTTGAATTTTCGCTTCATATTTTAGTACAGGTGTACACAATGCTCTTAAAGAACAAGAAGAAAATATTTACGAAAATATTACTGTTTTACTTCCCTCATTTTCTTATGTTCAAACAATTTAACACTGGACTAAAAATTTATCTTAATTGGTCTTTGTACGAAACGTTCATACTTGAGATAGCACCCATATAATGTGTGTAAAATATCAATATAGATGAACCCACACCAATTAAATAAATAATCTGAGAGTAAATGACAACAAAAATTGCTAGACATAAATTATTTAGAGCGGAAATAAACCTATTTCAGCTAATAGATGTGAATTTGGCTCCTTGCCAAGGAAAATGTTTGGCAACGCTGGTTTAATTCAAGAATAGCGACGGTGATGGATGCTGTGGTCCATTGAAAGATCAATTCCAGATTGAGCTGTCGCGATGCAAGCTGATATGTGAATTTTTGTCAATCTACCGGTAAAAAACTAATGGATTAAATAAAAAATAAATGCGATTTATACTTTCAGTGGAATAAATATCTACCGTACAAAAAATATGAAGCTATAAATAAATTTTAATGTAGCGACTCTAGAAATTATTATGTAATGGAAATAAACTTAACATTCACATTTTAAATTAGATTTTAGATTAGTTATAAGGTTCCTACATTTTTTCTTGCCATTCAGCAACTTTCTTCGGAACTTCTTAATATAGTTTTGATGAACCGAAAACCCGGCACTACTATGTGCCCGGTAGATAATTTGAACTGTAAGATTCAATAGAACCAAATTAGCTATTTTTTTATTTCTTTGGCAGTTGAAATTAATCAAGAAAAAATCTGATGTGGACACCACACGACTTCCTTGTACGCAAGACCAACATGAAATATAGACCCAATTATAAAATTGCACGTATTTGACATTAACATTATTTTTTTTTTTTTACTTTTGTCCTAATCTATAGCAAGCTTTGTTACAAATACCAAAAAGTATATAATTTTCAAATTTACATATATCGCTTATACAAAGGGCTAATTTAATAATATAGTTATTCTAGACGCAGAATTTAATTCTCTAAAACTATTATATGAAGCATTTATATCTAAAATCAACATAAAACCATTTTATTCAAGAAAAACTGTAAATAACTGTAGGTAAATATGTCACTTCCAGTTAACCTATTTTAACCAAAATCTACTATGTTATTCCCATTCACATAAAAGTCTTATATATCAAATTTGAAAAGTTTTGGATTATATTTTAAAAAATTTCGCGATTACAATGCTTCCTTTACTGTACAAGGAAGTAAAAAAATTATACATCAGATGAATGTAAAAATATTTCTTCAAACAAAGATGACACAACACAGTGTCATCATTTGGAAAAATTAATAACTAGTATATTTTTTGATGAAAATACAAGTTTATTGGCATTACTGTAAAGCTAATTTAAATTACTTTCAGAAAAAAATATAGGTATTGTATCATTGTGTTTAAAAAATGAACAGTGATATCATTGTTAATTTAATCATTTTATGACGATCCTTTGAATTTTATAAAGTAAACTACTTTGTTCCACCTTAAGAATGGCTAATTATTAACGACACCGATATGCAATATAGAAGGTTTACTTATTAAACACAATAGTTTCTAATATCCAGTTGCACCACTAACACTTAAAATTTAAAATTGGTTTTATTCAGTTTTCCATATAAATTGATGTAATTCCAATTGAATTTTTTTGTAATTGCAATGTGAATTGAGTAACTGAATAAAACCAAGTTTTAAGTGTTATAGTGGCGCAACTGGGTATGTATTATTAATTATTACATATTACAACTAAGTATGTTTATACAGTGTGTATACTCTGTTCCATTTAAGCCATTCAGCAGATGGCGTTGATATCAGTGCTAGTTACAAGTATCCGAAATTGCATTGGGTAAACGTGGCTCTTGTCTCCAATTTGAGCCAATCAGAGAGTTCGAGAGTATTCCCTATTCTCTACAATAGTGAATGGCTTAAATGGAACAAGATATAATTAAAAAACGCTAAAACACGTCGGTTTTAGTTTTTACAAATACACATTAATATGTGCGATTCACCTTCCGAATTTCGTTGGTTTTTTAGTTCAGTTATCACGTCATCACAAAATAATTAAGGACGATATAGATTTTTAGTAGTGGAATCCGATACTGATTTTTCTTTTCTTTATGATCATGTATATAAATCATAAGATTGCATAACAAAAATTCTGAGAAAAATCGAGCTGAAAATTTAATAATAATGAATAATCAAGATACCTGTGATAGAATTTTAAAATCTTTAAACATTTAGAATATTTCCTTTATCATGTTATATAAGTTAATATCAACATTAAATGTTTAAAGATTTAAATTTTTTATCATGGTATCTTGATTATTTATTATTATTAAATGTTCAGCTCGATTTTTCTCACAATTTTGTTATGCATCCTATCAGATTCCATTACTAAAAATCTATATTGTCATTTAAATTTTTTGTGATGACGTCATAAGTAAAACAAATGAAAATCATAAGGTGAGTCGCACATATTAATGTGTATTTTTAAAACTAAAACCGACGTGTTTCAGCGTTAAAAAAAACTGGTTTAATCCGCTTTTTTAATATTCCTTATTTTAATTCTACACTGTATATTATGAAATAAATATATTTGACATATTTCACTTTTTATTATTTTTTATCATTGTAAACCAGCCGCCGATGGTAGCAATATTTCTAGACCATTCTTAAGGTGGAACAAGATAAAGGCAATGAAAAAACAGATGAGCTCGCTAAAAACAAAGCCAAATTACCGCTTTACGGAACCCTTGGAACGCTATGGAAGCCAGTACGCTTAGTCACATTTGGACATTTGAACAACAAGAGTAGAACATTTGCAAATATTTTTTGGAGTTAATATTCAAAATGAGAAAAACTTTTCATATTTTAGTTAATTTTTTTCTTTGACAAATCTCCCCTCATTTTCCATTTGAAAGCAAGACCCGTTAAATAATAATTACAGAGTACATGAGTGAGGAGTAAAAGTGTCGCGCTATATCAATAACTCAGCTGCCGCGAACAAAGAATTTCATCATTCAGACATCAAAACGCGGAGATGCTGCACCCGAAAGGGGCTTTATGCCGAACGACACTTGCCTCGATGCATTCTTCACGGCTGCAACACGAGCTTTGTCACAGGACTGCTATTCCTGCCATAAAGCTCAGTACGGTGCGAGGGTATGAAATATGGTAGTGTTTTCCTGCTTTTTGAATATTCGGAATGGAGATGGAGCCGTATATAGGATTATTCTTTTTTGTGACTTTGGAAAACATATGGGGTGGTACTAATGGTCGTATTTCGTATGCAAATGTAAACTTAAATGAATGTATGTACCTTCATGACTTTTTACTCATTTCTGGATCTCCAAAAATGTTTTTTTTTTGCTGTAGCATTTAGCTATAACACTATCTTTGGTCCAACAATTACATTGTACTTTCAAAGAATACATGATACATTACTTTTTTCATAGCTTGCAGCTTATTGGTTATTGTTAGCGTTTTCCCAAAATTTATAAATTTATATGACTATATTAAAGTATAAGAAAGTAAAAAATGTTTTTAAAAATATAGTGTCCGTCACTATTTCATTTTATTAAAATTTTATGGTTTACGCGTTCTGCTTTTGGAAATTAGGATAGAAGTGATCGTGTCTGAATTTGAAACATGCTGAAGATCCTACCATCAATTGTTACTTTATTACCACGTAAGAGGTTCTATTGTCTTCTTCTTATTAGCAGTAATCTTCTTTTCAATAACAACTTTAGCAGGACACCCTGCTATTTTTTGGTGTTGAACAGAATTCCATTTTCGTTCAAATTCTTTATACCAGCGGTAAATTGTAGCCATATAAGGTGCTTGTTCATTAAAACCTGAATCTAAACTTTCTTTGCATTCATATACACTTAAATAATTTTTGAAATCATAATAAATCATAAAACGAAAATTGTCTCTAATTAATTCCAATTTCATATATTTACTCACTAACCAACTTATTTCGCAACTTGAATTCAAATGATCGGTAAATAACTATTTAAAATGATATTGGAAAATTTTATTTTCCAGACATACTTGATTTTCTTATTCTCGATACATAATATGGGGTATTTCCACATTTTTTTTTCTGAAAATGTAAGTAAGTAAAGTTATTAATATAGGTTTATATTTTACCTTCTAGAAATGCATAATATTTATACTATGAATTTTTAAATTTTTTCGTGACGTTACATAACGATGCGTCAGCACTACCCTCCAGTGGCCAAATCTAAAACTACTGTACAATATTTCATAACTATATTGCCTGTTAACAATGGTCAAACAATCAGATAAACACGAAAGAACTTGACCTGACAATTAAATGTTTGTGTACAAATGACATATGACCTCCATATGACATTTCACAAACGTGTATAGAGCGAGAAGGTAAAAAATAAAACTTAATGAATACGATATTATTTATAGTTCATAATAAAGCAGTAACTCACATTAATTCAATAATAGTTGAACATCTCCATAAAATTAAAGAAATATTATGATAATTAACGTATCAAGGGTGTTATAAGGACAATAACACCTGAGGCAACAGTGTACTTTCCGAGGGCCTCGTTCAGTGACGTCACAAACGGATACCGCGAAACTTTATTAACAAAATTATGAATGAAAAATTTAATTTTTTTTAGATATATTATTATATGATAGAAATTACTTAAAGTTAAATAAACCTATTTTTTATTTTTTTTTAAATGAAAATTCATTTAATTTTGAAGCAGTCCACAGTATTAAAAGTCATAATTGTTTTTAGTTTAACTCTATTTGAGTTTTAACGAAACCTATAGCTATCTTTCTTGCACTAGTTTCTATAGTAGGCTGCGCGAGAAAGAGAAATAGTGTGACATCATCAGCGGTACTGAAAACAAATTCAGTCGCGCAAAGTAATTATTAAAAAAATGTTTTTTTTATCTTAATCAATATTTATTGAGTACCTAGTACTTTAAGAATAAAGTGAACATTTTATTATCTTTGTTAAGGTTTATGCGCTTATTATGAACAAAAATATCTGATGTGGCCAGCACATTACCTTCCGTCAGTTCTATGTATTTTGTACAAATTCCACAGAGAATGTTTTTTTTTGCAAATGATTCCATATTTCCAGTACATTACCTTCAGTCAGTTCCATGTATTTTGTACAAATTCCATATAGAAAGTGTCTTGTAAGATTCTATATATTTCCAGGAAAATTATAACTCAAACATTTTATGTACATTGCACTTTGACACTGACATTTGTCAATCAGAATTTTCTTAATGTAGTAGATGTTTTCATGTTTATAACACAGCTGGCTGCTTTGTGAAATTTAATTTCTTTATATTTTTTTTAACTCTATATCCATTGAATATGAAGTATAAAATGTAATCAAATCGTATAGAGATTAAAATATTCTTAAATATTTATAATAATATTAAATGTGAAAAAGTGATATTTAACAGCATTTTTTCAAGAAAAACTGTTAAAATCTTCAAATTAGGGTACTTCCGGTCGACCAATTATAACCAAAATCTAATCAGCTCTTTATATGGATCTAAAGAAAAGTAATACGCAAAAATTATAATTTTTGGGAAAGATGCTATTGGAGTTATGCGATCCGAAAAAATCGTCACACACACACACATACAAACATACATCCATCCATACATACATACAGATATCATCGTAAAAATAGTAAAATCGTATTCTAGGGACCCTAAAACGTGCTTATTCATTAAAAACTCATCATCGAATTTTTTGACCAAAGACAATACCTAAAGGTGACGGAAGGTAAAAATCGAACATTATTTTTTTTGACACTAGAGTGTGACCTTCGCATTAACTCCAAGGAATATTTAAAAATGTTTACGTGATATATTTATTTTTCATTTCAATTACTTCGAAAGTTCATATATCCATAACTCTTAGCAACATTCATATCTGACCCCTGTCTACACATTGACAACCCTCCATCCGCCATTCCATCGTCCTTCCTGTATCTCACCCGGGTCCGGATCTGGGTTCTGCTAGGGCTGGAGTTTCCCGGAGTTGTAGCTTTCCGTGCCGGTTGACATCCGTGATCAATAACTAGGCACCGGTAATGTAATGGCGATAGCTCTACCTACTGCCACTGGGTACCACTACCCAAGGTAACCTTTCAAAAAGAAGAGAACTTGGTGCGTATGAAGGAGAAACTGTACTCAGTTTTACATTTATTATAAAGAGAAAATATGCAGTACAGTCTGTATATAAGTTAATACCGACTAGTAGTTTTCAATGCCCTTATATTACATCTATGTACGTCAAACGTCTACTCTATTTCAAATTCTTACTACTTTCGAGCCTTTTGATACCGCGATTTTTAAATCCGAAATCCATAATCAAATAAATGAACGCAGAAAATAAGTCAAATAATACATGTTTGAATTTATAAATCTACGATAAATCCACTTGCTGTTGACATAGGCTGCCAGTAGTATTGATAATTTGGACTATAATATTAGCTATTAACACATCTAGGATTGTTATGGCTATCATAACTGTCGCAGATGTCGGTTCGAAATCCGAGTTCGTAGAGCTAGGATTTTAAGACATCTAAGGCTTATTATGATGCATAACATCCGTGGTTTGTTCAATAGTTTATCGGTCTCAGAAAATGAAAACATTATTAATACATATTATTTTTTGAAATTCTATCATTAATATTAATTTCAGAATGCCATGATAAACAGAACAATTATTTTCACATTTGTCAATATAACAAATATTCAAATTATGTGATTTATTCTTCATGCTTATTATTTTACAATAAAGTAAACCGTGTTAAGAACGACACACTAACGTTATCTGCAAGTATTACTGAAGAGCATTATTTTTTCATTTGATTTTATTTTCATTTTGTAGACTGTTGTTGACATGTTCATGTCGGTATGGTAATAATATTACCGTACAGTACAAGGGTTTAATATCCTGAAACCGGTAATAGTTATTTGTATCAATAGGCCAGAAACTGAACATTTGCGAGACCGAGTTTATTTTGACAGGCCGAGCTGAAAGCGAGGCATGCAAATACGAGATCTCGCAAAACAGTTTCTGGGCGTGTGATACACAAAAAAATTTGTACCGACTTCTCCATAAATTCTTCGTATATTTCTCTACACTTTATTCTATGTTACATAACCTAAAAAATGAACATATATTTTTATCGGTTTTGCATTACAAGAATATATTTTATATACTTTCGCATATTTTAAATGGTAGATGGCGGAAACTCAATTGTATCACGTGAAGTTAGTTCTAGTTACAAAACAAACTAGTCCTAAAGTTGGAACTTATAATTAATCTATACGAGATGTCAGTAATGACAGCATATTATTATTTTTATGACAAAATTGAGTTATTTAAGTTACAACAATTAAAGATTTAGCCCTAAAATTTGTAAACATTTTGCTAAATCTTGTGTTGAAAATAATCTTAAATTGACATATCACCAGAACAGTAATGCCAACTCCTTTTGCCGGCCTAGGTCAGCAACAGTGTATTTCTGGACGATTTTGTGTTCTGTAATACTAGTCAAAATGGACGGAGGTACGAAAATATAATTTTCATTAATTATTTTATTAATTGCTTAGTATGCATGCTTTTTTCCAAATATTGATCACGAAAGTTATTTTAACCGTACTTATTTACAGATATGATTTTACTAGTGTTGAAATAGATCAATTTATGTCACTTCAATTATTAGCGAACTCCAATGTTTGAAAACAAGATGAGATTTTCATCTGTGCCATATTATATTATAAAAAATATTACTGCTTAACGAATAATAAAGACGTTTTAGATTCTAGAACTACAGATCACATCTCGCTTTTAATTTAAATGAAGATTAATAAAAAAAAAATTAAAAAGTGAATGACGATTATTACGAAATTTTTACAAAAAAGTTGTAATGGTACTTTGTCAAAAGTAACCTAAAGTTGCACATTGCCAAATTAAGTGAGTATGGAGGGTGTTCTACATATTACTTTTTTTCGCCAAAAACTGAAAAAATGTTCTGTGGTTTTTTACATATTTTACTCACAACAATACTAAAATTGATTAAGTTGTAACTAACTTAACGTAACTTAATTTCAAATGACGTAAATATACTGTTTAAAATGACGGTGCAATTTTGTTTTCCACTGCCTACTTGATGTTCTTATACTCAGTAATTCTAGCGTGGCCCACGTATAAAATGACAACAAAATCTCTGTTATAGATAGATTTATTTGTATATAATTTCACTTTTTGTTGTAGAATATTGAAAATTAAGTGAGTTATAATACCCCATGATACAGCATTAAATATAACCAACCCTTGAATAATAATTAATCTTCACTTTTAATCCAGCCTTCACTTTTCTCCAAACAACTACATTTTCTAGGATAAAACAAGATCCACAAGTAATCGTGTTCATTATAAAACCGAACAAATAATCTCATTCTTCTACTACCATTAGTTCGCCCTCTCTCCGTCAGACAGCGCCACTGTCACGGAAGATGTAAGTACTTCATCTCGGATCTTTCAGGACAAGATCCGTCAGCCGGGAAAATCACCAAGGAATTAATAATAAATTAATCATGGCTGATAATGCCTAGGTATTCCGGAAACACTGCTTATCACGAGTAATTTATTTAGGGAACTTTGGACAATCATTTATTAGTTGGCATCCCTGCTTCTGCCCTGCGTAGGGAATTTAATACACAAGGGGTGTGATTTAGATCTGAGAGTTTGTTATGGATTCCGGGTCACTTTTGATAGTTTCTCTTGGTTTCTGCGTTTCCAGTTCCCGGAAACTTTAACGCGCTCGCCCCAGCAGTATCGCAAGTTGATTAACTCTGATACTAATTCTTCATTATTTGGATTAAGATCTGTTAGTGTTGTTAGCGACAACTTCATTATAGCTAAATGATCGATGAAAAAACTAACAAGATACGCTTGGATGAGGTTACTCATAATTGGATACAGAACTGGCGTATAGCAGTTTCAAATTGCAATTTTTGTTATTGGTTATATCACCCATTCTGCTGCTTCTTTTATGGTGTTTTGTACTTTTAAATCTGCTTCTAATAACTAACAAGCTAATATATTAAACAATTGAAAATTTGTTTTCTTTTCTATTTTTTCAGTAAAGTGTACCGAAGTTTTCAGTATTTTACCTTGCCCAGTATCGGAGATATTTGCATGTCCCAAAAAATTGGTATAAGATACGAGACTAACAATCACAGCGTTGATTTTCTTATATTAAACTGCGTATATTTCTAAATTTTCATTAAAATATTTTCAAAGGTTCAAGTTTTATGAAGAGTTATAAAAATGTCCCAATAAAAATCTGTCATTGTTTCGATTAGCAATGATGGAACACTTCACGAAAGAACAACACGTTATTATTGTGAAATAGTATATTCTACAACAAGTAATGGAATGGCCCATATTCCACACGAACAAAAAGTTTGTGGCCTGAGCCGAAGGCGAGGACTACGGTTTGCGAGTGTGTATTATCTCATTTCAAACGTGTTGTAGACCATACTTTCTCCAACACGATTTTAGAAACAAAAAAAAATATTGATTGATTATAACAATTATCATATACCATCAAATATTTCTTGACGCTAGTCCATAAATTGCTTATAATAACAGCATTTATATCTTTCTTATCCTTTTTTTCGTAATAACTGACCCACTGTATCATTAACAAGTTCCCTTATTTCTGGTGGCATATATTTCATATCTATATCATCATTGCCACTTGACATTTTTCTCTGCAAAATGTTACTTAGTTAATTTTCTAAGTAATATATTATTATTTAGATAAAATGACTGTTCTAGAGATCTCCAGAAATCTGTAAAAGTTAACAGAAAATTCCAAAAGTGTTCAAAACTTCAAAACGTCAAACGCGAATACAGAAATAAATAAATTTAAAACAAAGAGTCATAAGTCATAACCATAGCAACCAAACCAACATATTTGATATTCCGCGCTAATATGCGGCTAAACAGATTCTGATTTGACGGAAGTATTCCAAACGGTATATGAAATATACCACACGGTTTGTTGGAATAATATTGATCCCAACATAATTTTTAGTTGTGGAATATGTAGTTTCCAAAATCGTGTTGAAGAAACGTATTACAATATTTCTATCCATCTAAGGCTTGTATACAGGCTGTCGCCGTTTACCTTTTCTAACTGGACTCACCGAGCCACAGTGTTTCACCACTGCCATACTTCCGGTTAGATTTCTGCCATTGCTACATTTAATACATTTAATGGAATACATATATATTTAATATATTCTATGTTAAAGAAATTTTACATTTCACACTTCTTTTATATGCTGTTTGTACGCTGTGAGCTACGAGATGTGCGCTAATGCGCTCGACCACCAAGTCGACTTGCCCAGAAAATCATCTTTAGTTAGCTATGAGGAATTTTTCTCTTAAATTAATGAGTGAATAAGCTAAATTTTCGACGAATCCTTTAGTGATTCACAAGATTCCAAATTCCAATGCATCTTCAGCAAGCCACTGTTTTGTGCGCATATGGAAAGGTAGAGTGAATGGGCCATTGGGCCCACACTTCTTTAAAAAATGAGACTGGAACCGCTGTAATGGTAATTGCTGCTCATTACCGCAACATAATTACGAGGTTCTTCTGACATCAACTGCCTATGTCATTCAACATTTCTTTTACTTTCATATTAACACAAGTAGTGGTTTCTATCTGGCGCATAGTGGGGCGAGTGTATGGAGAGATTGGACATTCGCTTAAAACAATTTTATGTTTTGTAATTTACAATATATATATAGTAATTAAATACAAAGTAGTTAACAAATAAAATAAGTACTTAAATTAACAATTAAAAATGAACTTCCAACAACATATTAACAATTAGTGTATTCAACTTCCATTGCATTGTCTTCAAGCAAACCTCTCGCGTCTTGTGGAATCTCACATTGCAAACTATTGTAACACGAGGGGGGGCTTCTAAGCTGATGTAGGAACTTTTCGGATAAATAAGAGTAAAACATTACTCTCATTATCCTACCCGTTGACTGCGGCACTGTAACACGAGGGGGTGCGGAAAAGGTTGATGCTACTAATACTAATTACTGTTTACTCCAACGATGACACACTGATAACTGGTGGACGCTTAGATGGTTGACGTCCACGACTTCGTGAGAAGGAAGAACACACATAACTTACACTTTACATTTTCCACTTGATGAACACTACGTTTACGCAAATGGACATTACTTGATATTTTCTGATTACAGTAACTTTTTATTTACATGAATATTACTTATTATTAACTATTGATTACACTAAACATTATTAACAATTAAACTAAAGATTAAACAAATTACATTGTTACACAGTGGATTGGCAATGAGCCTATACCCAAAACCAAAAACTCTACATGTTCCGACAACTAACGTCTTCACGACGCGACGAACTAATCTAAACTGTCTTAAAACAAAGCGCTATCTTCAGGACAGGATTGTCTTAGGGGTACAGGGTGCATCTGCTAGGGTATTCAAAGTCACGAACGTATGCATAATAATCTCTAGACTTAATGATCAACAAATAAATGTCGTGACTATCATAATACGCTAAGAATATCTAAACTGAATTTTGACATTTATAACTTAAATAGATAAACAGAGTTAAAATATGATTATTGAAACTAAAATTTAGAAATGTTTATAAAAGGTTATTTATCTGTTATTACTCTTACCCTCGCCTTATTACACTATTAGTCCTAAGTCGCAAATTCAAAATCAGGTCGTAGTTAGTTTTTATATTGATGTTTCGCCAACGAAAGACCCAATGAAACTAATTCCCCCCAACGATTTAATTTAAAAGGATTACAGAAAAAGTAAATACAGTGTAAAATCATCAATAACTTTTAAATAGGCAAATTTCGGCAAGATCTGAATACAGATTATAAAAACTTAAGTCCTCTATAAAATATGAGATTCAGTAGTTCTTTAAGCGTTTTTAAACGATGTTCGTAATTACGTAAAATTCTCTAACATTTGTTGAAAATATAAAAAAAAATTATTATGAACATACATATTTGAGTCTTTTTTGATTTATTCGCACCGAATATAAAAACACCAATTCGCGACATTAGATTTATAAGGAAAATAAACGTACACGGATTCTTTATTTCAAAAATCTCTTAATAAGGTAATAAGTTACTTCTTCGATTTTAAGGTACTATTATTGGGTAAGATGTTAAAAATTACTTAGTTTAGTGGGAAAACGTTGTTAGTTTGTCAACAGTACGAGTACATTAAAATTGCGAATTTCAAAGGTTTAATTTTCAGACCAATGTCCAACTTTACTGTAGGCTCGCCCCACTGTGTGGCATGACGTCATAAATACATACAACTAATATTTAATTTACTTTCGTTGTTTCGTTATTTTCCGCATTCATTTAACTTGAAAATAATTCTGGATTTCAAAATGGCGATGACAGAATACTTGAAAGTAGTAAGAATTTGGAATAGTGTAGTAGTGTGCGAGATGCGTCACTACCGATCTATGAATTTCCCATTGAAATTTTCAAATTTTATCCGTCCTCATTCAAGTTCATATTACTTTAGTAACGTAAATAGCGATAATACTATAGACAAAATTTATTTTTAAAAAAATGTTGTTTCAATTATTTCTTCGTTGAACTGTTTCAGTTCACTCCGCGTAAAAATTAAAACCTAATTGAATATAAACCGTAAGTTTGTAAACATAATTAGTAAATGGAGCAAAGACTATTCTTCCAAATTGAAAACAATGTAAACAGGCCTCAAGCATAAAACATTTCTCTTGAAATCCAACCGTTCATTTAAATCATGAAACTGTGGCATAAGAGAATTAAATCCAGAAACAAATCGAGCAAATCCATTTATCAGATTCAAGATGGTCCATATTTATCTTGGACAGAAGTAGTATGGCATGGCAGATCCCCCAGATCGGCAGATGTAAACAAGAGTTGAAGTGTAGAAGAGGAAGAAAGTAGATAAATCAGGACGCTAGTGCGAGAGCGGCGTCGCTCCGACCATTAGCCCGGAAAGAGAAAAACTCCCGATAATAAGGGGAATGTGTCCTGACGGAAAAGACCACACACGCGCACTTGTCAAAAATAGTGAATGCTCTGGGAGAAATTCCTTATGTTGCCATGGCTACCACGTCCACAATCATCACATCTAGGGAAGAGAAGTTTATGCGACGCGGGATGCAATTACCACAAATGTTTGCGGCTAGTTTTCCTCACAAGCTGGAAGAGACTGCCATGTGGTTTTCGATCATTGAAAATTATTATATAATACACATTTTGAGAATAAAAAATATACAGTAAAATTTTTGAAAGATGTCCGATCAAGGTCATCTGTATCATGAACGAATTAACAAATTGTCATACATTTATCTCTCTCATTGTGTCCCATTTAAGGTACGAATGCATTGGGATCTCGAGAACCGTAAGAGCTACGAGGTTGGTTAAATTAGACAAAAGTTGCCCCATTAGGAGACCATTTTAATGGTATTTTGTTATTTCCGAAAAAATAGGTCGCTAGATATAGGCGAAAATGTAAATTTTGCAGTTTTTTATTTTTGCAAATAACTTCGAAGTGTGAAATTATACTGGATTTTGGTTTGCACATCTTAAGGGCACTTTTTTATGATCTTTCGACTGGCGATGCTCAATTTTTTTTTATCAATGTTGGTTTTCGAGGATTGATGTCAAAGTTTTATTTTTATATGGACGCCATATTGGAAAGTTACGCCATTGAAAAGAGAATTTTTTTAGCTATACAATTATATAAAATAGTAATAATTTATTTTTATAATTAACAGAGAAATTGACAAAAAATGTTATTAATACTAAAATTTACAGTACAATATATTAGATTTGGAGGACAATGGATAGGGAACAACAGCGAAATCAAGTGGCCTGCTAGATCTCCAGATTTAACACCTTTAGATTTTTTTATGGGGATACTTAAAAAATAAACTTTTTATTCGGGAATATCAGAATGAAAATGAATTAAGAAATGCCACAATAAGAATTCTAAATCAAATTAGGCCAAGAATACTGAGAAAAGTTATAGAAGGAACAGAACGAAGGGCGCAGAAGTGCGTAGAACGAAATGGTGGGTTAATAGAAAATTTATTGTAGTTTTTGTAAATTATTTTTGTATTTTTAACATTATTTGTTTATTAAATAGTTATTTTCTTAAACAGCAGCCTTCGATTTACTTTTTTCAATTAAATTTTAGTATTAATAACATTTTTTGTTAATTTCTCTGTTAATTATAAAAAAAAAATTATTACTATTTTATATCATTGTAAAGCTAAAAAAATTCTCTTTTCAATGGCGTAACTTTCCAATATGGCGTCCATATAAAAAATAAAACTTTGAAATCAATCCTCGAAAACCAACATTGATAAAAAAAATTGAGCATCGCCAGTCGAAAGAACATAAAAAAGTGACCTAAAGATGTGCAAACCAAAATCCAGTATAATTTCACACTTCGAAGTTATTTGCAAAAATAAAAAACTACAAAATTTACATTTTCTCCTATATCTAGTAACCTATGCATTTTTTCGCAAATAACAAAATACCATTAAATTGGTCTCCAAATGGGGCAACTTTTGTCTAATTTAACCAAGCTCGTAGCTCTTACGGTTCTCGAGATCCCAATGCATTCGTACCTTAAATGGGACACTCTGTATGTATGTATATATATAGGTATATATTTATAACAATAAAATAACAGCCATCATCATTACCGAAATCTGTGTACAAAAGCAGATTGGAACACCCAGCAATGGGTAATATGCCGTGATATTTATAATATATATATGTAGGGTTGTAAGATTAAATGGGTAAACATGTGGATAACAATTTAATCATTTAATAACACAACCAGGACCAGGAATCAAAGATAAATTAATAATTATAGTTTTAAGGTGATTCACAAGTAAGCTTTTAACAATTCAAACAATATTACACGCTATCTCCTCCATCTTGCACTCCGTATGTCTTCACCCGGACCGGACTCGACTTGATTTCATCTCAAGAAACAAGAAAAAATATTCGAGTTACGGAAAATTCGAGTTATAAAAAATACTCAAAAAATACACGACAAAAGTTATTTATTTATAATAAATTGATCATAGCTTCGTCAATATCATCATATATACAGGATATAAGCCGTTTGCGTTTACTGCTAACACCATAGTCTTGTTGTTGACAAGGTGCTGGGAGGATTACCAAATTGTGCAGCAATATCCTTTTTTTCTTTACGCCTTTTTCTACTTTGGTGATTAATAAATATTTTTCTTCAAGAGATAGGCACTTTAAATTTCGCTTTGCCATTTTAGAGGTGCACTTCCACAACAGTACTAGACGGAGGAAAAGCTCTAATTGCCACTGAACTTGTCGTGAGAACACTGTCCGTAACTAGGAATTACCCCGAAAAATTCGACTTATGTAGTGAAATATCAGTTCGAGTTATAGAAATATTTGAGTTACAGAAATTCGACTTATGCTAGGTTGCAAGAAACTATATATAATTTTAAAGATTCACTAAACAGTCCTATAACTTATAGGACCTATAAATATTTAACGGTACAAAAAATCGAGTGTGACGTTAAATGTCAAAATTTCAAAAATAAATAATTGGTGTAAATTTTACGTTTAAAATTAAATAACTACTGATTGAAAGTTAAGTAAACAATCGTATATTATATTTATTATACAAGAATATAATTTAAATTCATTTTGGTAGAACTATGTCGTTGCCATCATCTTCGGATGAAGAAGTGATTTTAGAAATTTTGGAACTCTTCTGGCAGTTCTGCCACCAACACGCAATTAATAATTCCACGTAATTATGCCATTGGAGATTCGAATTTATTTTTATACGTCGTACCATCTATCTTTTTGCCTTCAATTACATTTTGAATGATTTTCAACAAAACCTGTTTTTCCTCATTCAGTAAAATTTCTACTCCTATTTCATTTATCCCGTTTTAATAATGATGCTATTACTTGATCTCGGACACGTGTAATGATTATGGCATTGGCATTTATCGGCAATGTGCTCCTTGTTTATTGTATTGATACTGTTGCTAGATAAATAATTCATTAATTAAAGATCCCAATATTTTTTTCATGCAACTGTTTGAATTTTAACAGTTCGCTAACTTTAAAGAACCGGTAACTATAGAATCAGTAAACTATTTATTGCACAGTTCTCATGCAACCCATCATAAGGGAGATAAAAATACATTAAAAATGAAAGCAAACGTAAACATTTGTGAAAAAAATTAGACTTAAAGAATAATACGAGTTATAGAAGGTCGAATTATATATATATATATATATATATATATATATATATATATATATATATATATATATATATATATATATATATATATATATATATATAGTGGAACTTCTAAATTAATAAACAAAATTAATATCGTATGTTTAGTAACTCTAGAAATTAAATATGAAAATTTTAAAAATTTCTGTTTAGTAGTATTATCCATGGAATTAAAACAAAAAGACGAACAAATATTAGATGCTTTAACTATCAAATGCTAATTATGTTAAAAAAATAAAAGTAAACTAAATTTTATGACAAAAAAATCATACATTTGTTATCCTATTTGTTTTAATTCCATAGCTATCACTATTTTTGACTTCATTTTCGACGTTTCCATATCAAATTTCTGCTGTTACAAAGCATGCAAAATTAATTTTGTTTATTGAATCAATTACAGAATTTCTTGTTCTACAACTTTCGTTTGAAGTATTTTTTTTTATAATTAGTGAAGCAACGCGCAAGGAAAAACTGTTTTCCCATGTTATATGCTTATGTAACAGATTTCGAGCACCACCCGGTATATATAAATAACAGCAGTATCTTATATGTTTTATACAATTATTGTGTATTAATTATTTATATTATTATATATATTATTTATATATGTTTCATACAATTCGTACATGACCTTGATCGAATATCTTTAAAAAGATACTATATATTACCATGAGCAAAACTGGATATATGAAAGAAAATTATTTTAATTCAAGTCAGTATTCAATAAAACTAAATGTTTCTTGTGATAAATTACTATATAACACAAAATTAATTGATAACATTTAACAAGATAACTTACTAAACTACAAACATTGAGATATTTAAATTTATGTTATATAATCAGTTATCGACTAGCTCAAAACCAGTTAACTGGTTAGTCGGTCAGTCGAATAGTTTTGAAGAATATAAAACTAAAAACAGTCTTTCCTTTTGGAAGTGTTTCTAGATTCATAGATTTCATTCTTGAATTCAGTTGTCACTCCTCCATTATTACATGACATATATCTAACTCTCGATCATGGTCTCTATTCAAACCACCAATAACTACACCGTACCCTTTCAGAAACATTCTATGGTTTTGCCAATTTTGTAATTGTCAAATTATCATAGAAAACAAATTACATAGTTACTATGCAACACTAACACCTAACATTTTACAAAGTGATCAAAAATAGCTGATTTATGGGGCTATTCTGTAAGCATCGTTATGCCATAACAAATAGTTAAAACGTTATATCGTTATAATAATAACGAAATTCGTTATTCTGTAAACGGTCGTTATGACGTTATGCATTGTTATCAATTGTCATTTCGTTAATTATAACGATAATCGTTACAGTGGTATTCTGTAAACAATAATTTAATTCTACATAACGAAAAAAAGGTAACGATATCAATATTTATAACGACTGAAAAAATCATTCGTTACATAAAGGTTTTGGCAATATTCAGCAGATTTATTCGTGTCAAAATAAAATTGCTATTAGGTTTAATAGTGATCTCAAAAACTCGTGTCATATTATAGTATTTATGTAAGGTAATATTAAAATAATTTAATAAGTATATACTCGTATTCCTAGCGTCTAACGCAAGCTTCACAATTTGCCTACAGATGGTAATAGTAGGTCTAGCATAGCCTACAACAAGAAGAAGAGTCTGATAATTGACAGATTGACAACTGACTCCCGCTAAAAGTTATATAACCTAGAAGTTTTGTGAGTGATATTGAATTTATATATTTCATTTAAAATTATAATTTGAGTTTAAGAAATAAAGTTTTTAATTTGCTCTCAAGGTTATTATTTTTTAAAATATGTTACAGAATATGGATACGAAGATAACGGTTGTCGTTAAGCAGACATAACGAATTTCAAAATAGCGATATCGTTATGATAAGATATTTTACAGAATAGGCCTATTAGTTGGCAATACAGGTCGGAGGATCTTTTTATTCCACAGTTTATACAACACCACGTGAAAGCTGAAGTACCCTAATTTTAAGATTTTAACAGATTTTCCACGTTTTTTACTGTTATTATAAATATTAAAGAATATTTTATTCTCCATACGATTTGATTACATTTTATACTTCATATTCAATGGATATTCGCAATCGAAATTAACGAAAGAGGAGCTGATTTTCGAAACAAGATGGCCGCCATACGATAGTTTTGACATATGACAGTTCACATTGTTCACTGTGTTTCGTTGACTGTGTATACAAATCGAGTTTAAAAACTTATTTATATGAAGGCGATAAGTTAAAATATTTAAATATTAATTACTACACTACAAACTCAGCTGTCATTTATTTAATATGGCGCTTGTACGATTGCTTTTCGTAGTACTGATTTACGTCACTAGAGGGAATTTTTTATCTACGATTACGAATAGAGTTAAAAAATTATAAAGAAATTAAATTTCATAAAGCAGCTAGCTATGCTATAACCATGGAAACCGCTACTATATTAAGAAGATGCTGATTGATAGATGTCAGACTCAAGTGAAACTTTCTATATGGAATTTGTACAAAATACATAGAACTGACAAAAGGTAATTTGCTTAAAATATGGAATCTTGTGCAAGAAACTTTCTGTATGGAATTTGTACAAAATATGTGGAACTGACGGAAGGTAATGTGAGGGGCCACATCAGATTTTTTTATTCTGCTGTAAAATTTTGTAACCTAGAGTTACTCATTTTTTAAAAAAAACAAACAATTTATTAGACACTGTAACTAAAATATTTTATAACATTTAATGCTTTTATAATAACCTAGTAGTTTGAATATTATTTTTCATATGTTTTGTATATTTGAATATATATTGACGACTATGAGTTTTGTTACTGTTACTGTTTTGTAAACATCCAAAAGCTTTTTATAATAAAATTGTTATTTTCATTCCTAGAATAAACGTCAAAATTTCCTATGTATTATTCCTTATTATTGAAATATGATTATATCAAAACATTTTTACTTTTCACTTGCAAAAAGCTTGTTACTTACTGTTTTAATTAATGGTCAATAAATTTCATGGCGGTTACCCATTCAAGTACTAGCAATATTTTCCCGTACTTGACTAAATTGATTATGTATGTCAATCTGCTTATTTACCAAAACAAAAACATTGCCTACGAAATATTGCTGCATTGCAGTAAGATATAAACTAAATTATACTGCATAAATTTGGTTATACGACTAGTTTATACGCCAAATACTAGACCACTGTCCATGCAACGAGGTACACCGTGGGTACACCATGTGTCACTGATCGTCCACATATGTTCCTAATAGTTTTCCTAATTAATGGAAAACATTCGTATGAAACTTTACGGCTATCCCTCGTTCATTGCTATTTGTTTTTATGATTTACAGCTTTTGTCGTGTTTGTTTTATTAATAATTTTCATGTTTAGCGATGGAATATAAATATAAAATCGCAAGTAAATTCACTGAAGCATCTCCTCGTATTCGTTCGAAATCGAGAGCGATAAAACGCGAACCAGTGCACCGGCAGTAAAATGCTATTTATAAATCGAAAGGGAAACTAAATTTGAAAATGTGAAGCGCACATGGCCTTCGGCGTGTAAACATTGGTTGCAGCAGCAAGCAACTGCAGGACGGTGGGATGTTACTGCTCTGTTCTGTTAGTTAATGTTCGCGCACCTACAACTATAAAACAAGGATGCGTGCATAGAATTTCTACTGTTACACAGGATTTTACTTAAAAGGCATTAACACGGATGTAACTCTTGATCTGTGAACAATTGTTGCAATTGTTACTTTCTACCTACATGGGATATAAAAAATGTACTCATTATCGCAAATGGAAAAACAAAGAGGATCTATTTTCTACTTCTAATGCGAATTGTCTTTTAAGAGATTGATTTTTGCATTATACAGGGCGTAATCATACTTCGGAAAAATATGAAAGGGCATATAGTACTGACCAAAATGAGTAAAATAGACTCGATCAACATGGGTCCGATCTTTAACTGTTTCCGAGAAAGAGGCCATTTACTATTAGAATAGAAGAAAATTGACAAAGATAGTGATTGAACAAAATTTTGTCTATGTCAGGAAATGGACTATATAAAAACAATAAAATTTTATATGAAACATTTTTTTAATTTCTTATAGTAACGAAATTATTTGAACATCAAATATTGGCCAATGTTGCCACATTTAACTTAGTACAATTATTTGATTTAAAAAAAAAAACAAAAGCACATCTAAGTTGAACTCTGAAAGGTAAACAAAAAGTCTTATTTAATCGAAGACGTAAACCCCGTAAAAACTCATTTTTCACTGCCTTATATCTCGGAAACTATTAAAGGTCGGACCCTTGTTGATAAAGCCTTTTTTACTCATTTTGGTCAGTACTATATGCCCTTTCATCGTTTTCCCGAAGTATGATTACACCTTGTATATTAGTAGACGTTGATCGGTTGTCAATCGAACAACTTAGGTTCGATTCCGGCTGACGTCAAACTTGAAACTTATTAAAATTATTTCCATTTTGCAAATAACACAAGAGTGAGCCCTGTGGTGCTTTTTACACCGAAGCTTTGGGAACTCGTGAGGTGACCCCTGGTAAACGCACCCACCGATTCAGATATTGCCATTACCGAAATTTCTTAACTTATTGAATCTTTCACTTGAGTAACAAATTATTTATATTAAAGTAGACCTTAAAACTGTGAGGTAAGGAATAACAAAGTTTGAACAAAATTATTAGTTTTTAAAATATAAATATTTTAGTGCCTTTATCATCTATATCACACATCTACTCCAAATTCTTGCTACTTTGAAACTTTCTGCTTTTTGCTATCGTATTTTTGAAATCCGGACACCATTTTCAAGTAAACCCTAATACCAATTGAATTTATGATGCCACCCCATGTAGAAACCACATACATACGTTTTTATAGAAATAAAAGATATGTTGAATAACATAGGCAGTTACATCGTGCCATTTGCAAGCAAGACGAACTATAATAACAAATGCAAAAATTGAATGTCGCATTAGTTGACATTCGTTATCCACAATTGTCAAACGTTCCGATTTCTTTGTAAAACGTAGTTAATTTTGTAAGTTAAGTAGTTTTCCATATTTAATTCAGTTAAAATGAGTATTCTGCGAACTCCTTTAGAGAAATGATTTTCTATGACTATAAAAGACAGTTAGGATACCAGCAAAGCCATGAAAATTTGACAGCAGTTTTTGGCGATGCTGCCCCTTCATTATCCGCTGTTAGTTATTGGTTCCGCGAATTTCGACGACGGCGAGAGCTGCTAGAAGACGAAGCAAGACCTGGAAGACCTGTGGATGCTGCCTGTTCAGAAAATGTTGATTGTGTGTCAAGCTTGATTTTGTCCAATCGAAATATTACTTATAGGGAGATTCAGGAGGAAGTGAAGATCAGATCCTCGACGGTGAATACCATTTTGCATGAACATCTTGGGGTAAGAAAACTAGCAAGCCGTTGGATACCGCATTTGCTCTCAGAAAGTCAAAAACAGGATCGACTAGACTGGTGTAAATTTATGTTGCAAAAATTTGACGGAGGAGCTTCCAAGCAAGTGGTATACATTGTAACAGGCCACAAAAGTAATTCGTGGCAGAAGCTTCAATAAAAAAATGATTGCTGTATTTTTTCGCCGAAGTGGTCCTGTTGCTGTTATTCCTTGAAGATCGTAGAACTGTTAATTCTGAATGGTACTGCGATGTGGCTTTACCACAGATGTTTGAAAAATTACAAACAGGTTGCCAAAGGACCGGTTTGCGTAACATTTTAGTCCATCATGACAACGCATCCTCCCACACTGCTGCCAGAACATTGGATGTTTTGAAAGATTCGGGAGTTCAATTGCTAACTCAACCTCCGTATAGCCCAGATCTAGCGCCGTGCGATTTTTTTTGTTTCCAACTGTTACAAAAATTATGCGAGGTAAAAGATTTTCCAGCGCAAATGCAGCAGTTACAGAATTTCAAAGAATTTTTGAGAACCTTTCAGAAAATGAACTTTCCGAATGTTTTAAAAAGTGGTTTCAAAGAATGCACATGTGTTAGTTTGAATGGAGAACATTTTGAAAAACAATAAAGATTTTTTTGTTTAAAAATGCAACGGTCTTTTAATAACTAACAATTTTCAGCGGAAACCTCGTATGTATACATAGCTCCGTTATTAAATTTTTATATTATTCATGCATATTTCGAATTATTCAAAGGAAAAGTTTATTTTAACATATTTATAAGTGTAGACATAAATCAATTTATGTGACTCCAATTATATGCGAAATCCATTGTTTGAGAACAAAATAAGCTTATCATCTACGTTATAGAATATTAAAAAAATATTGCGACTTAAAAAAATACTGGTAAACCTCATTATGAAACTAAGTATTTTAAACACTAGACCGTTAGTAGGAGCAACTGATTATGTAAGGGTGATTAGCTAGCATTTGATTAGTATTGTTTTATATCTGTCAATCGTTTATGGATCATTTTAGAGAAAAATACTTTAAATACAAATTAACCCACGGACAGTGTGCTGGAAAATAATTTCGTGAACAGTGTGGTGGAGTATGACATAGCCCAAAATGTATATAAAGAGCGCTATGGTGTGAAAATACAATAAGTAAAAAAATATTATGAGTCTGCTAGCTTGCTTACAATAAAATGAAAAGGCAATGAACTCATTGTGATTATATGTTTTATTTTGGAAATATATATAAAAGTTATAAAAACAGCATATACTCAGGATATAACCTTATTTCTTCCCACATCGCTAATAGTATATTTCCTGTTCTTGCTCGCAGGTAATTTTATAAATAAATTGGTCAAAACACAGCTAAATATGATAAAATATAAGATCAATAGAACAAAAAATAAAAATAATATTATTTTTTACCTTTGTTCAAAAAGTTACGCCATTGGTGTGATAGGATATACCATACCCAAAACGACTTTAAAACGTTTTAACATGCGTAATAGTAAGAGTAGAGTAATTATATTACTATAAATATTTTCATTTCAATGTTATTGGAAGCTACTGGAACGTACATGGCACTGTCATGCGTATTTCGGAAGTTATACATCAATTAAGTAGTCGTGGGGTATGTTATACCCCACCACACCGTCCGAGGATTAAAGAAAAATTAATTGTACGCATCTTGTTTGAACTATTTTTTTCTAAAACTATTGACAGAGATAAAATAATGCTAATCAATGCTCGCTAATCACACTTCGTCAGTGTTTATTCTACCGGCCATAGTCAATAAATAATTATTTAAAACAAGTAGAATACTGTTCAGTGGCATGAAATTAATGGGTATTTAGACGCTAAGTATTTATGAGTATATGCATCAGAATGTTGTTAAAATATCAAATATCCGTTACACAATAAATCTCATGTTATCTAAATGTATTTGAACTTATTTAATTTTTTTAAGCAGTAATTTTTTTCATTTAATAATTATTTTTTTGTTTCAGGTAAGTGACATGGCATTTTTTATATGGCCAAGAACAAATGTAAGTTTAACTTGCACATTTTATAATTTAAAATAATACGTACTACATAGTTTACAATTTTTGTTAAACACGTGGCTAGCAATTTATCATGTTTAAAAACAGTTTTCATATTTTTGAACTCGAAATTATATTTCCCGGTACGGTTACGTGCGTGTTTAGTCTTGCAATTTTTTGTAAAAATATTCGTAACTAATCATTATTTGCATAATTTATACTTATAGCTATAAATAATTATGTACACTGAGTCATTATTGCACAATAATTAATCAAAAACCGCACTCGTTTAATTCTAGAAACAGTAGACGTTTATATTTAAATATAAATTAAAAATATTCAGTGAACCTATACTGATAAATCGACTAAGTAAATTATGTGATTCAAACAATGGCATTGACAAATTATTAGTCTATCAACTTAACGCTGATAGTGGCGTTTAATCGCTGGCTTTTGTTTTATTTTGTAAATAATAGACACACCCAGCACTTGAAATTGTTTTTGAAACACTTGACTATATAAGCACGATTATTTAATAATTTATTAACCTCGTTCTTTTGTTCCTAGATTATATCAATGAGCCTTGCTATTTTCTACAGAATAAAATAGGGTTATCTTGACAAATTTTTCAATATTAAATGATAAAAATGTTTGTCCCACATATAATCAGAGATAGAAATCGATAACATAACGATTCGATTCGATCTATAATGTAATTTTTAAAACGGTTTTTGTTCTCTTTACTTAACCGGTTGTTAAATCGGTTAGATTAACCGATTAATAAAAAAATAAAATCGTGGGAACCAAAAAATCGTATAGGTGTTATGAATAGAGAGAAAAGTCCATGATTTTTTCAGGGAGAAAAATTGTGGCACGAAGCGAAGCTTTACAATACAATGAGTAAAAAACACATTTCTTTCACACGATATAAGTACATAATGTCCTAGTTTCATTGTGAAATTTGTATTTTTATGAAATGCCTAGTCGGTTTCTACATAACTACTTTTTACTTACTTAATCGTAGCCCTCTTATCATTTCTGGAGTCGGGCTTTAGGTGAGTTTGAGCTTATTTGCATCTATTTTCTTCTGCTATTGCAGATCTTCGCCACATTTCTCTCCATCGCTTTTTGTCTTGGATCTTACTTCTTATATCGTTTCATGCTATTCCTTTTCTCTCCGCCACTTTTCTAATTTATTCTATCCACTCTTTCTTAGGTCTCCCTGTTCGATTTCTTTTACTGGGGCGTGCTTGAAAAATCTTCTTTGTTTCCTTACTGTCCTCCATTTTTGTTTATGTCCAAACCATCTCAGTTGTCCTTCATCTATCAGTTGCTTTACTGGTTTCGTTCCTAGTTCTTCTCTATACTCCATATTCCTTATACGGTCCAGTTTTGTCCTACCATTGATCGTTCTCAAAAAAATGCATTTCTGTTTTTATTCTGCTTCGTGTTTATCTAGTATAGTCCAGGCTTCTGATCCGAAGTCATATCTGGGATGGCTACTTTTTTAAAAATCTGTACTTTTGCCTCTGTTGGTATTTCTTTTCTAGTTAAGAACGTTGACTTTACGCAGTTAAATATTCTTCCAACTGCCTTTACTCTCAGTAATCTCTCGGTCTATTTTCCCGTCCGGTGTGAATATGGATCTTAAATATTTAAACTCGTCTCCCAGTTGGATATCCCTTCCTTTCAATTTAATGTAATGTTTTCCTCGTTTTCCACTAATGACCATCGTTTTTGTTTTTTCCAAACTGATCTTCATATTGATTTTATTGAGATAATTATTGAAAATGTCTAGGTTTCTTTGGAGATGTTCTTCATTTCTTGCTACTAAGGCTAGGTCATCTGCATAGAATAATTTTGATATTGATACCTGTCTCATTTTTCATTATCCTATGCTATATCTTTTTAATTCCTTTCTCGTGTTCTTAATGGCCTCATCGAGTACATAACTAGGCGATGGTAAATCGATAAGTGGACTTACTGGCTTATTCTGTAAGAATGTCGTTGTACCATGACGTATCGTTATGATGAAAAAGTTGTTAAATAATGATAATTTTCAAAATTCTGTAAAACCAATGTCGTTATATTGAAATCGTGTTGTCGTTATTTTAAGTAGTTCGTGAACGATAAGGGTTCACTTGTCGTTATTCAATCTGTTAATGTCAAATGTTAGCAAATGGAAGAGTTAATTAATTTATTATTTATATTTATGCAGGAAGAAATTGAAAATAGGTAACAAAACATTTATTCATACATCAAACATATAATTCACAACCATAACTACATTTAAGAAGAAATGTTTGTGGTCGTGAAAGTCTTTTATGGGATAATAATAATCCATTTGATAATCGTTTTTTACACATATTCTTTACTCAATAAAGAAATAATAATTAAAATAATGTCAATATTTTTTTTTTTTGCAAAATGACATTACAATGACAATTTAATTTACAATAATAGGTACTATCTTTACTAAAAAGATTGGCTAAAGTCGTTATGACAAACGGTATAACGACGTTTATAACGATCTTACATAGTGAATACGATTTTTACAAAATGTCGTTCAAGATCACATCGTTACATTTATAAATAACGATAGTTGTTATATAACGAGATATTTTCAGAATAAGCCTGTAAATTAGCTTCAAAATTTCTCTAAAAGACGCACAAAACTCGGCTCGAGTTATATGGTTGTGCGTTATGTTACGTTATGGCATTTACTGGCTTATTCTGTAAGAATGTCGTTATACCATAACGTATCGTTATGATGAAAAAGTTGTTAAATAACGATAATTTACAAAAAGCGTATTCTGTAAACCAACGTCATTATATTGAAATCGTATTGTCGTTATTTTAAGTAGTTCATGAACGATAAGGATTCACTTGTTATTCAATCCGTAAGTGTCAAATGTTAGGAAATGGAAGGGTTAATTAATTTATTATTTATATTTGTGCAGGAAGAAATGGAAAATAGGTAACAAAACATTTATTCATGCATCAAATACATAATTAACAACCATATTTAAATTTTAGAAGAAATGTTTATGGTCGTGAAAGTCTTTTATGGGATAATAATAATAATCCATTTGATAATCGGTATTTCTATATATTCGTTACTCTATAAATAGAAATAATAATTAAAATAATAATGTCAATATTTTTTTGCAAAATGACATTGCAATGACACTCTAATTTACAATAATAGTTACTAACTTTTCTAAAATAATTGGGCAAAATTGTTGTGACAAACGGTATGAGGACGTTTATAACGATATTACTTAGTGAATACGATTTTTACAAATTGTCGTTCAGGATCACATCGTTACATTTATAAATAACGATAGTTATTATATAACGATATTTTTACAGAATAAGCCTGTTAATAAGTAGGTAATATCAAATAATGGCAACTTAAGGACTAAAAGTGTTATACCAAAAAACGTACTTAGCGATAAAGAGCCATCTATTCATAGATACTTGAATTACTTATTAAATGCCTGGTTATGGAATGTATATGTTACGCCGAAACACCGAAAACACTCAATGAGCGTTATGGATAATGCTGAAACGGCCACGACGCCTTCTGGAACGCACAATGACTACCAATTATGAAATGTCAGTTAAGTATTGTTATAGTTTATTAAAAAAAAAACAATAATAACAATATCTAACTGAACCTAAAACAACGCGACAAATGATCAATATCGGTATTTGGTGGCTATTTTTTTTCGCTTACTGGGCGTTTCGATGTTTGGGCGTAATATACATATACAAAAACTGCAAGTGTTTGATGTATAATCACTAGTGTTTGTCTCATCATGAAATGCCTAATCTTTTCATGAAATGACGTAGGTATGTCATAATGAAATTACGACATATACGAGTATACTATTTTTACCTCCCGCTACCCTTGGTAAGAGAGGTATAGGGATCGTGCTAAAAATCGCATATCGAGATTTTGGTAAATGACCACGTTTTAAGGTCCCTTGAATCCAAAATTACGATGATGTGTGTGTGTGCGTGCGCATGCGTGCGTGCGTGCGTGCATGCGTGTGTGCGTATCCTTAACTGTAACTCAAATACTATCATTCAGAAAATTTTGAAATCTTATATTTCGAACTTTTTCTTTAATGGAACGAGCCCATTAGATTTTGGTGAAAATCGGATAATCGGAAATGGCACTTTACTAGAAGCTCAAAATAGTTTTTCTTCGAAAAATACCCTTAAATGTTATTTTTTCGAGATTAATAAAAATTAAAGATTATTGAATTTTCTATAGATTTGCATTAGTACTTTTTCTATATATTTTATGGATAAATTTATAAAATTAGCTATAATTTAAATCCCGGAGCCTACGCTTTAAACAAACAAAACGCAGTTATTCAAATGTATGTAACTGACATTTAAATGTCACTATCAATCATTTCAAAATAATATTAGTATCGTTTTAAAAAGAAAAAAGTAAATAGAAAAATAGAAAAAGAATTTAGTACAGTTTTCAGCATAAGTAAATATGTAAGCATGTTATTTAGATTAATAAAAATTCACAATTCACAAAAATGTTTAAGCTAATCCTCATTTTTGAATTAGTGAATTCTTTTCTATCCCGGTATTTACCCACTAAGGCATGGATGTGTGTGAATGTGAACCCACTCTGTAATTGGGATTTAATCCTGTTGAGGGGTTTAAAAAAAGGTAGTTACGTGGATTAGATTAGACTATAATTTTAAGAAATAAACTGTCAAAATTAGAGTAAAATTCATTAATCCAAAAATAAGGATGAACTTAATCTTTTTTGTGACTCGGGCTGTAAATGCCGGGAGGTATTGTGTTGGCCACACCAGATTTTTTCTACGATTTCTATATTTAAAATTAATAATCTTACGAGTAACATTAAAAAAATTGCTTAATAATTCGAATTATAATACTATAGTAGCCTTGAATTTTTTTTTTGTTTTTGTTTTGCGACAAACATCAAAATAATCTATTATATAGTTTTATTGTGTACTAAAAATACGAATATGTGAATTATATTGTATCAATTTTGTCTTGTGTATGCAGGAGTAAATGTTTAAAGTACTTCAATCATAATTTTGGTATCATAATTAAATTGTTTTTTTATATACCCTTTAAAAAAATCTATACCCATATTGCAATACGCAAAATGCAATGCATTCCTTATGAAATTTATTTTACGCACTATGCCCTTACGAGCTCTTACCTAGGTATATACTTTTTCTACTCCCACTTGAAAAACTTATCTTTTCTTCAAAATATGCAGAATGGATATGCAGGCAATTCTATTTAACTGAACGGATATAATTTCAGATCCATTCTGGATATGAAATCCACGGCTCTTGTAGGGTCTTTTATATTGAATTTACCATGTAGCTCACTATTGTTGTTTTACGTAATTCATATAAAATTTCCTGAATTTTTTCCGTATAACATTTAGTTGAATTTTACATACAAGAAATTATATTTAAAATTTACTTTGTTAATGAACTTGTTTTAGCAAATTTAAATAAACATTCAAAGTAAATAGCTGCAGGATATCTCACTGAAATAAAATTCACAATTTAAAGTTGTGCGACTCTGTTTAAATCTGAAAAGAGTTAAATGTTCTGTAAATATGCAATAAAACAGCCGATGAATAGAATTTGCCCCGCCGAATCTCTTAATATTTAAATTTCCGTCTGTAGCACATTTTGAGAAAGTAAAAAGACGAACTAAATTTACACCGTCTCGACATGATTTTATCTGGTTAGTTACTTTAAATTTTAAATGAAACTCTTCAGAGCTAGAACCGATGCAGAATTGCAGAAACCGTTGCACCACGTTTCTCCGTTTAAATATCTAATTTCGAGCACGGAATTATTCTTCTGTGGGATTCAAATGCGAATAAGAATGAGACCCTAATTGCACACAGGAATTTATTAGACCAAACCTGACAGATGCAATTGCAGATATATTATTCAAATTGAATGCACATACTTCTGCTGGATTTTTACTTGAATTCTATTAAAAACCTGAATTGTAAAGGTAAATTCACAAAAACGTCTAATTGTACAGGAACCTATAAGAATCGGCATCTATTGAATAACCAAAGTCATGCCATAAAACAAGAAAATACTTATTGCAATAAAGACCAGTCCCAATCTAAGGCTTTTTAAAAATTACGTATTGACATTGACATGAATTTTGAACATAAATAAATGGCAACAAACTAAAAATTGGCAATTTTTTAATACTAAAACTATTATGATTACCCCTTAACCTTAAAATTTATTTTAACCAAAACTAAATACGTATTTCGAGAACTATGTTCTCATCATCAGTAGTACAATAAGTGAAAGTTAAACAGAGTAGTCAAGATTACTCAACATGTCAACCATGCCAGAGGTCCTAACAACTCTGACAAACAAGGGAGAGAACTGGAATTATATAGGGATGGGAGTCATAGGTGAATGATTACCTATAAACGACTTCCCGGTTAAAACTATCGATAAATTAGTTCATAAATTTAAAAATCGCCAATCCATTTCTAATTTTACAACGTTAACGCCATCTAATAATAAAAATAATAAATACATAACACTACCGTACGATAAAGCTTCCAAAAGTTTAAACAAAATTTTTTAAAATCAAAAGTTAACCGTAACTTATAAACCAAATAATACCATTAAATCGTTATTAGGTAACCCTAAAGATAAAATAGATACTAACAAAAAATCCGGTATTTATAAAATTAGTTGTAATGATTGTAATAAAGTTTACATCGATCAAACTAAAAGACAAATCGACACTCGGTTTAAAGAACATTTTTATCATCTAAAAAGCGGTAATCCAGAAAAATCTAGCGTAGCTCAACATATGTTTATTAATAATCACAAAGTTAACAATTGTAATATTAAACTTTTAAAACATATTAATAACGATAGATATTTAGATGCATACGAAAGTTTAATAATAAATAAATATAAAAATAATTTGATGAACGCAGATCATACCAAATTCAAAACTTTTCAATTTATTACAAAGTTAAATTTTATTGAACGATTTAAAATTTTAATGATTCATTATTATTGGACGAAAATTATCTTAGTTTATAGGTAATCATTCACCTGTGACTACCAACCTTGTATAATCCCAGTTCTCTCCCTTGTTTTTCAGAGTTGTCAGGACCTCTGGCATGGTTGACATGTTAAGTAATCTTGACTACTCTGTTTAACTTTCACTTCTTGTACTACTGATGATGTGAACTTAGTTCTCGAAATACATATTTAGTTTTTGTTAAAATTAATTTTAAGGTTAAGGGGTAATCATAATAGTTTTAGTTAAATTTAACCTTAGACTCCATCTATTATTAATTTTTTAATAAATTTATATTGATGATATAATTTTTTCCTTCCGTCATACATTTAGGTAAGGAAGGAATTGTTTTTGGTCAAATAATTTGATGATGAGTTTTTAATGAATAAGCACGTTTTAGAGTCACTAGAATACGATTTTACTATTTTTGCGATGATGTCTGTGTGGAAGTATGACGAGTTTTTCTCCGTCGATAACTCCAACACTACAATTCTAAAAATTATAATTCATTCGCATTCCTTTTCGTTACATCCGTATGAAGAGCTTATTAGATTTTGGTTATAATTGGTTGACCGGAAGTACCCTCATTTGAGGATTTTAACAGTTTTTCTTGAAAAAACGCTGTTAAATATCATTTTTTCACATTTAATGTTATTGTAAATATTAAAGAATATTTTATTCTCTATTCGATTTGATTACATTTTATACTTCATATTCAATGGATATTGAGTTAAAAAAATATAAAGAAATTATTTTTTTAAAGCAGCCATGCAGCTATGCAATAACATTGGAAACAGCTAATGTAATTTAAAAAAATTTGATAGACAGATGTCAATGTCAAGTGCGATTGTATGTTTGTGTTATAATTTTACTGCAAATATAGAATTAATTCTAAGAAACTTTCTGTAAGGAATTGTACAAAATATATAGAAAGAGGGAAGGTAATGTACTGGAAATATAGAACCTTTCGCAAGCAACTGCCTGTATGGAATTTGTATAGAATACATAGAACTGACGGAAGGTAATGTGCTGGCCACATCGGATTTCTTTTATGGCAAATGACCTTTGGCGTGTGACATCAACGACACTACAGTAGTTCAGTTATCCTTTGGAAATGTCACTATAGTGTAGATAGAATAAATTTCTGGCTTACTACGAATAATTAATTCGTTCAACATCTATCTATCAACTCCCGTATTAACGCCCAACGGTCACGTATATCGGAATAACGCTGACGTCACAGCATTCGCGCCAAAACTTTAATATCAAAAAAAAGTTGGATTTTCTATTTTTAAACTCTTAATAACATACCTCTTAAAAGAATAAAAAAAAAGTTGGACGGCTCCATTAGCAATGTAAACATGTCAATAAAAGGACCTTAGTGCTTTTCACAGTTTCTGTGAGAATTAGTGACATATACAACCAACATTAGTGCATAATGTAAAGTTACAAATAAAGGAACTGTCAGTATTATTAACATTGAAAGTTTCTTGTTGATTTTAAATCACTCCTTCCCAAAATTAAGAAATATTGACATTCCACAGCAAAACCTATAATATTGTTTGTAAATACATCTCTACCATCTTTGATTAGCTAAGCTTGAGCAGCAGAATTTCAAATTCAAATCTTGTATTCAACATTTAGATTCAATCATTGTTCATATAATTGTACCTAGTGTTATGCAAATGAAATGTAATACATCGCAGGCAAAAATATTAGTATGTAGGTAGAATTCTTATTCTTTACTCCATTTAGGAGCGACTCGTAAAGGTTATGGGTTGAATGAAATATTGTAGGTGTTTACTTAACCTCAATTGAGCGCAGCACTCTAAAATATTAATCAAAAAAATGCATCACGTAATATACTTCAGGGGAAGCAAAACATTTGACTTATTATTACTTAAGTGTGCTGTTTTTTGTTTTACAAATATTATTCTTGTAAACTATAACTCTTCCTTAAAGAATAATAGATATGAAGTATTACACCCATAAGAATTTTTTAAATTCACTACTACTGAAAACTGAAATGAAAATGCATGAAATTAGTTTTCAAGTACTTACCTATGTAGCGAAAAATTGAGAGTCGGACTTGTACCTGCATATACGAGTATATACTTTACAATTTTACAAACGTTTAGCCTTACATCATAGAGAAAGATATAATACACGTGTTTATGTTAAGAGGGCCACCATTGCTATCTCGAGAACTATTTTTTGTTTTTGTAGGTACTCAAAATACAGGACCCATATTTTTTATTTTAAATTGGAGTAAATAATTATTTTTCTCTAACACTACTATGGAATTCACACATTCTGTAACTGAAAACTATTACAGAATGAGCACATTCCGAAACACTGTTACAGAATATCAAAGCCCAGTAGTTTTTCAATTCACCCGTGTAAAATACATGGGAAAACGTAATTGTTTCCAAAATCAAGCCGGCTTTGCTTGGCGCCTTGTTTCTTTGATTTTGTCACCTCAAATTATAAAAGAAATGATTACAAAATCTAATTATACGCCTTGTTTACGCGTTTTGACGCTTTTACATGGTAAGTTAAATAAAAAATTATTTCTTTTGTAACATACCAATAATATTTTATTATTTTTAGCAAAAATGTCAAATGATGAGCAAAATAAATATTTTAAATAGTGTTAGAGAAAGTTAAGTCTAAAACTCGTATGGATTAGTATTTCTGCCACTCGCCAAACCGGCTCGGCCTACAAACTTTTCGCTCGTGCAGAAATTATTCCATACTAGGTATAAAATATACTATAATTATTAATAATAATAATAATTATAATAATAATAATAATATAATAATAATAGTATATTAAAACATAAGTTACACACGACAACGTATTCTAACACATTCGCTCACGAGTATGTAGCGACGAGTGGGCGAACGAACGAGTGCTTGAATTGCCTTCTGTAACGTGTGTTTTATACAATTTTCTCTGTTGAGCCTTTAATTTACATAATGTTGTATAAAAATATTTGACAATTTCTATTAAGGGAAATTTTTGGTAGATTATTAGGTTAGTGACATTCATTTGTGCTTTTTATTCTATCCGTTGCCTAAATATTTATTGCATGTATTGCAGTCATTACAAATTCAAAGAACAAAATATTACCAACAATCGTTTAAAATAAGAATGAAGCTCCTTATAATATCAATATGCATTCTAGAATGTGACATTCTAATTCCAAAACAGAGAAACATTTACATGCATATATAGTACGTAAGTACAAAATCAAAACTTTTGCATAAAAAGAAAAATAGGTACCTACATACATTTTTAAATTTAATACAATATATGAGTCGAATCTCACAGTCTTACTTTCAATCAATACCTGCGCTATTATAAATTTTCATCTTTTATACCTCATGGCTGTAGGCAATAACTTTTATTTACTAGATTTTTAAACAAAGTAATTTTTTTGGAGTTAACTATATTTTGAGATAATTTGTTAAAAAGCTTAAAGTTCGTAAATTTTATTCAAACTTTCTGATCCGTAATCTGTGGAATATTAAAAAATTATAGTCGGACATTAAACGTTGAAGGCCCAACGGAAGTTGAACGGACAATAACTATTGTCCTTATAACACCGTTGATACCTTAATTACTATAACGTTGATGTTGACACTGTTGAGTTTCGAATTTGTCCGACTAAATTTTACTGCCCAAGTAACACAAATGACCTAAAATCGACGTCACTGTAATGTCCTAATTTAAGTGATGTAGTCGTCCTGAAGACGTCTCAGCGTGGAGCTGTGCGACGTCTTTCTAAGACGTAATTTCGACGTCATTTTCAGACGTTGTTCAGCGTGGTTTAGACGTCATTTTAAGATGTTGTTTAGACGTCATTTTAAGTCTATTTTCGACAGCTGTCATTTTCATCACAAAATTTTTATACCACATTTTATAACCAAAACTGACTAACGATTTAAATATCTAATGTGAACGGCAACCAATCTTTAAGATCGACGATCTTTAAGTCCAGCTATCTTAATGTTCTTATTTCATAACAATCTAATTCTACGTAAAAACATACTACTATATTCATTTATTCCATTCATGACACTCTTATTATAGTTATATTTAAATAAAACTAATGTATGTATAACTATATGCATTTTACATAAAGAAAAATTTATTGAATCCCGTGTTTTGTAAACCACAGGCAAAAAAATAAAAAATATTTATTTGTAACGTAAAATAAACAAAGTTTTCAGAAGTCAAAAATCGTATTTTCTGAAATCTGTATCAATCACTGAAATCAAATTTCTAGACCGTAGGTCGTTATCTCTTTGTGTTTCGAAAATATTTAGTGATAAATTGAAAAAATAACGAAATTCTCAGTAGTCATCAAAAATCAAATTTTCTGAAATATGTATCAGCCGGCTGATATTTCTGAAAATAAGCATACATATAAAAAATCGTCTGCTGAGTTGTGAAATCGTGTCTTTCTCATATTTTATTTTCTGGCAGAATATATCGGCATTATCCGAATTAGCATAAAAAATTTGACGCTCTCAAGAATGTAGAAAATCGTAATTCTATATTTATCTTCATATACGAGTATAATTACTTTGCAAATGAAAGAAAAGTGATCAAGTACGATATAAATTACGTGACTTTGATTTGGAAGAGAGACCGAAGGAAACGAAATAAATTAGAGAGTAAAAGAAAGTTTGTAGGGTGTATTCTAAGATCCTGTTCTGTTTGAAGTACTCGCCTTGTCTGATGTTGAGAACCAGGTGCTAGAAAAGGTCGAACAGGCTGAAGAACCTCTGAATTTTCACTTCAGCAACCTTCCACTTTGCCTGTGTTAATCATCTAACAAATTTCTTTTTTTCCTTTGAACCAGAATAGGCCTAAAGAGTTTTATTCATGAATTAAGATCAATACATACACATTACGATTATTCATTTAACGACAAAAAGTGTTAATTTGAATATCTGCCAAGATCCAAATTCAATTTCATTTCTGACCAATAATAATAATCTGCTTCCAAACTTTTAACTTTCAAGAATACTAGGTAATTGTTATTTCATAGTTTTGTGGCCAACGGAGCACGTAAAATTAAACTTTGGAAAATGGAATATCTTTCTTAAAAAAATTCAAAATCTGTTTTTCTATATTTTTTTAAAAATTGTGCATATTTTATTCAGAGATTGCATATAAGATAAAAAGTCCATATACTCTTATATTTTAAGCATCTAATTATTTCTGTAAGCATAGGAGATTGAGCAAGTTTTAAAAGTGAAGATAGGATTAAAGCAAAAATAGAAGGGACCTCCGAGAAAAGCAGAGAGTGTGCCGTTTCCCCGAATTCAATTAAATTAAGTCCATTGTTGCTAATCCTGTAAAACAACTGTATTTTCTTTTCGTAGTATTTTCTTCAGTCATTTCTAAGCCGATTAAAATTATACTCGGTTATACAACTGCCGCAACACGTCTTCAGATGTTTTAAAAACGCGCACGGCCGAATAAGTTGTCACGTGCACAGTACGACGGCAATGGGTGTTTGACACAAACGAAAAAAAAAAAGTCCCTACGCACGGCAAGGACTGCACTAAGCTGATGCTGTCATATTGCACTCATCTTACGCGAGATTAAATCGGCACTGGAAGATAGTACATCAAATACGAAACAAAAATTCAACATTAATAACTTTAATGCCCGGTTGCATATACGTTCATCAACGCATTGTTCGGTTAGTGGTCCATCAAAACGAATAAATTCGAATCAGTTTCCTTGTTCTTATGACATTTAAATCATTGCTGTCAAAAAATCGCTTTGCATTTGTTCGTTTTGATGAATCACTAACCGAACAATCCGTTGATGAACGTTTCTGCAACCGGGCATAAACCTTTATAAGGAACGTTGATTGGAGTCAAGAAAATTGTTCCGGTAATAGCAATAAGATGTTTGATACTTCCTTAAAAACTTTAATGAATACAATGAGGCTGCAAGTTATACTTACAACGTCCCCAATAATATTTCAACAGTCCACTGGTTTATTAGAGCATTAAAATGGAAAGAAACGAATTTAAAAAGCTTTTAAACCTACAAAACTGTCTGAATTCCACACAGTGAAAAAAATTAAACAAAAAAATCATATAGACACGATATTAAACAGGCAAAAATCAAAGCCAACAACAAATTAATATCTGAATCAGGCAACGGAAGTAAAACTACATGGAAAATAATCAACGCAGGGCGTAAGAAGGACAACAATACTACGACCATTACTAACGATGTTTCGTCAAAATAGCTCCATCCAGTAGTCCTAAAATCACCTTGCACTAGTAACAGTACAATATCAGACAGATGTAGAAGAAATAAGAGCAACTATCAAGAATCTAAAAAACTCAAACTCGGGAGAAAACCATAAATGTCACAAAAATGTCGACATTTAGATATTTATGCGAGTAAGTATCTAAAGGTGGTTTCAGAACTGGAGATAAAGATGTATGTCGCGAGTATTATACATTTAAAAAAAAAATTATACTCTGTCGGGCGAAATTCACGGATTTCTCCCGAGACCCTTCACATAGAATTGGCAGTTAGTTAATGTGCTGGCCACAGATTTTTTATTGATAAAGATTTCAGTAAACGCGATTTTTAACAGCTACTATAGCTGTCGACGTCATTACGCCGGTAGCTAAACAAATACGGGCACGGTGAGACACGTAAACTATCGAGACCGCAAATGCAGCTACCGGCCGTGGGTCGTATAAAATTTTACTGTATACTCAACAACTATTTTGAAAGGAAATTATATAAAATAATTATTATTTAATCAAAAGAGTCATATTTGTTTTGAACAAGTTTGCTGTGATGCTTTGTTACAGGGATCATCTGCGCCTCGGTCTAAAGTCTAAATGGATGAAAAGAGGCTGTAAATTTTTGCTAATTATGCAAAATCTGCTACGAATTTGTAACTAATGTTTCTCATGTTATTAAAAAAACTTCATATTATGTCTGTAACTTTTTATTTATAGTTTAGCGTTGAAAATACACAAAACACGTCTCTAGTTTTTACTAATCCTGAATGTATTTGTCATTCATTTGTAATAAAATTCAAGCCCTCGCTCTTAGACAACATGCAATTACGTACGTAAATTTTAAAATATTTATTCTTTATTCGAAAAATTAACATCAAAATTAACCAAAAATCAACAATTTTAGAGCTTTGTTGTAGATATAAGAACAATGATATTGCAAAAATAAAAAGTTACAGACATAATCTCAAGGTTTCTTAATAAATATGTTAAACATAAGCAACAGATTTTGCGTAATTGGTAAAAATGTTCATTTAGAAAAGCGAAGACGATCCCCTTACGGTAAAATTTATTAAATGCATTTTTTATCTAATTTTCTATATACTCTATCGTAAATAACTATCTACCTTCTTAGCAACGAATTCGGTAGGTACGTTTTTACGGCCTAGGCCGGTAATACATAGTTATATAGCAATGACCTTGACGACGTCCGATATGTATTTTAAAATTGACTTACATAATTTGTAAATTTTGGATAAAAAATATGTTTAATAGTTGTTTAACATACAAAAAAAAAAATTATAAGACACAGGGCCGGTAACTGCATTACGGTCTCGTTAATTCACTTGTCTCGACCCACGATGTACTAGCTTGCCCATAAATGCTTAACTACCGGCCTAATGACATAAATAGCAATTACAATTAACAAGTTATCTAATATTCAATTTTAAAATACCTACCGGTATCGTTAAGCTCGGTGCTATGTACTACCGGCCGTAAACACGTACCTACCGGACTCGTTGCTAAGAAGGTAGATAGTTGTTTACAGTTAAGTATAGAAAAATGATTTTTATTTCCTACAACCGTGCGTGAAAAGTACTTTTTACGCACCCTTTACACACTGTGAAGAGTCACTTTTCAAGCAACATTAAAATTCGATTAATTTACCTGTCAAGTAGATAATTAGCTAGTAAATAATAATGAAGACTAATCCCCTTCTGTCTAAAATTGTTCCAAGTGTTTAAGTTACGTTTTGTGCAGTATTATGGAAACATAACTAACATTTCGGTTGTATGAAAAATGTTATATGCAACACGTGGGTAAAATAGTATTTTTTGTCTCGTGCTACAATTTCCTCATGCGTAAAACATCGCTCTCGGCCAAAGTTTGAACTTTACACACTGTAACCAGTGCGTAAAGTAAACAATTTTCATATTTTATTTACTTTACACATTACAGAGTTACTACCATCAGCGCACCTTTGGCATTTAAGTTATCCTACCTAAATTTAGTTTTTTCTGTACTTTCATGTTGGTAATACTGAGTACTGCAGTATTCATCGTCATATCTGTTATCTGTCAAATGTGAGCTTAGTATTTGGTCGTATATAAATCTTGTATGCAACACAAGTGTAAACAAGCTTTATGACATTCGGTTAATAATTTTCGTGGCTCGACGAGGCTCGTCACGAAAAACTTGACTTCATGTCATAAGTGTAAACACTCTTGTAGCAAAAATAACTATTTTTTTGTTTTTAAAATTTTATTATTCGGTTCATATTTAATATTTTTATGTACTCACTAAACATGGAGAAATACAAAACAATGACCGTTAATGTACTTTTTTTATAGAGGACATTTTCCATTAAAACGTCATGCAAATTTATTTACGATGAGTGGTTTTATGCAGTAATTATTTAAAAACATATGTAATTTTTATTAACCGGCTCGTATTTTGTAATTTCAAAAACGACCAAACGTTAATTATTTATTGTTTTTGGAACACCTACGTACTTATAAAGTTGAAATTCGTTCATCAAATTTCAATATTAAAATACCATTGTAATGATGAAAACAGTTAAAATAACGATCAACGTACAAGTAAATGAAATGCTACGCTCTGTACCCGAAGTTGGGAATTAACCGAAAAATTGCTCAGAACTAATTTTGAACACTTAGAAATTCCCAAACTCGAATTTTACTACTTCAACGGATATTTCTCAATCAGAATTGAACAATACTAGTAATAGAGTTCACGCCCGGTAAGTGGAAGGACCCGGGATTGAATCCTGGCGAGGTCAGTTGATTTTTCAAATTTATTTGAAGTTATTTGATAACAGCCGATATCCTTACTTCTTAATGCTAGTAGTGGTTAGATTAGAATATTTTACGGTTTGATTAAAACAATAATAAATAAATAAATATATCAATCTTTGTAAGTACAGATAAATCCACAATGGGAATTTTCAGGAATTCAAAACTAGTTTATAGTAAATTTTTCGACTTCGGGTTGGAGTGTAACATAATAGCAATAATGAACTAACAAAATTTTGAACACTTATTGCATTATATTAATAGCAAAAATTGTTTAAAATTAATAAAGAATAATTAAATAAAATAAGAAATTGTTATGGCAATTTTAATGTGGTAATTATAATTGCATATAAAAGATAGATTAACATAGTAGCATGATGTTAATGTCTTAGCTTTTTGTTCCAGTGGTACTAGGTTCAAACCTACCACACTTCTTTAATTTTTTATATTTCTATTTACTCTAATTTTAGATGCATATCAGTTTTAATGTTATCAATTTTATTTGATTATACATTATTTTTTATTTTACTTTTTTAATTTTATTATTAATTTTTTTTTAAATGGATTACAACGATTACAACTAAAAATATATTTTTTGCATTTACTTAAAAACAATCATAAATAATGTTATATTTTAAATATTACATTTATATATTAAATAATTATAAAAATGCTTTGAAAGTAAATATTTTGATTTTATACCAAAATAAAAAATTTCAATTTTTTGTGTATGTATTAATAGCAATTACAAATTATAATTAACGATAGTATGATTCGCAATAGATAAAAAGTCATTTTTAAGAACAAATCTAACCTCAATTTATTTCAATATCTTGTGTTAATTCAATTACAGTTTTTCACCTTCTAACAAACAGGGGTTTCGGATACGCTAATTTATATAAAGAAAACGGAACTGTAACTGAAAAGTTATTTTCGTCTCAAAAAATTTTAATTTCACTTTGAAACTCAGTTTATTGGGAAATAACACACAGAATCGATTGCATTCACATCTCCAAGTCTTACAAATTTGTAAATCTGTAAAATTCTGACAAAAACGCATCTATTTTTATTGATTAATATAAGATTGTGCATAAGAGGGCCAGCTTTCGTTGCGATTTTATTCATAATTTACTAATTTACAGATCCTTAAGATTTACAGATGTGACAGAATCGACTCATTGTTTCTTTGGAAACATTTTGACATTTCATACGTACGTGACGTCACACTTTACCGCTCCATTATATAAAAATCTGATGTGGGCAGCACATTACCTTCCGTCAGTTCTATGTATTTTATACAAATTCCATATAGATAGTTTCCTACGAAAGATTCTATATTTCCAGTTACCTTCCCTCAGTTCTATGTATTTTGTACAAATTGATTCTATATTTGCAGTAAAATTATAACACAAACATACTATGTCAATCGCACTTGACATTGACATCTGTCTATCAGAATTTTTAAATTATATTAACTGTTTCCAATGTTATTGCATAGCTGGCTGCATTATGAAATTTAATTTCTATACAATTTTTAACTCAATTTCCATTGAATATGAAGTATAAAATGTAATCAAATCGCATAGAGAATAAAATATTCTTTAATATTTATAATATCATTAAATGTGAAAAAATGATATTTGACAGCGTTTTTTCAAGAAAAACTGTTAAAAATCTTCAAATGAGAGGCATATGGAAGAATTATATTTTTTAGAATTGTAGTGTTGGAGTTATCGACGGAGAAAAAATCGTCACACACAACACACACACACAAACACGCGCGCACGCGCACATACTCACAAGCACGCACACATGCATACACGCATACACACATACACACAGACATAGAGACATCATCGCAAAAATAGTAAAATCGTATTCTAGGGACTCTAAAACGTGCTTATACATTAAAAACTCACCATCGAATTTTTTGACCAAAAACAATAGCTTATTCCTTACCTAAAGGTATGACGGAAGGTAATTAAATATAGTTATCAAATGCTATTGACAAATGCCCGCTAGTAGATAAAAACTGTATTTGTAGATAATTACATATGTTTTTAACATTTTTTAACTTATGAATCATTCATTGGTAAAATAATTACACGACACGTGCAGGTTTTATGATTTTTTATATGTATTTCTTTTTTTCGCGTATCATTCTAGTCCGCAACATTGTATTATTCAAAGATGCTGTGAATATTACGTTTCGTGAAATAATGATTGACTTTAGTGCATTTTAATTAAAGTTTTTTTTTTAAATTACTACTTTTAGTTTTATTTACTAATTACACTTACTAAAAATAAAACTCGCCATTCATAAACTAACTAGGTAAAACAGAATTAAAAACTAGTAGAAGATATCAGAAACAAGCTCATTCATTTTGTATAAACTGTTATTTTTATCGCATAATAAATTTTCAAAGAAACTAATAAATACATAACAGTTTAGAATAATTATCGCTAAAAGGTATATCTAATGCTGCTTTTTGTTTAACAAATTAATCATATGCATATTATTACAATTTACTGATAAACCTGTCATTTGAAGCAAGGTCAGATGATAAAATAAATGTCTTATCATCCATATAAAACAATGTTATTTGTTGAGTAACCGAAACTCGGATTAGGTTTAAGATATTTTCTATTTTGTTACATAAATGAAAAATTACTAATAGCGGATTTTCAAAGAATCTAACCAATTCAATTTGTGGTAAGTGTCCTAAGTCCTAAGAGACTTCATTGGGGTTTCATAAACGCTCATACAATTAAACATAGATCTTAGGTATATAGAACAAACTATATAAAAGAAACAATATCAAAACCATAACCGATAACATAATTTATTGAATTGGGATAAAAATATCAACAGAACGAAAGCAAGAATATTTTCCAGTATTTACAGTTTAATCCCTATAAATACAATTCGTGAGAATTATCTAAGTATGGAAAATTCCAATTCCAAAACTCGAATCTTAGTTCAGATAAAACTAAGTATCAAAAACGGCGTATTAATTACGGACAAAGGAATCAGGTACGTTGTAGATGCGATTAAAATTATTTGCACCACATGCAGCCTAAATGAAAACGAACCCTTTACCTACAGTCCCATTCGGACAGCCTACATCAAACACCTAACTGGTTCCAACACGTCTATTTCAAGTTAACAACCACAAACAAGCAAATATTAGGTCTGTTCCTACTGCTAGTCTGGACTGTTATTTTTTTATTTTATAAATATCGTTCCAAGTTCCGACTGTTGGTGTGATTGTTTCTACAGAGTTTAAACGCCTACATGAACGTATCCGCGGTCTATCAAATCTATCCACTAGTCTGTACTATGTACCATTTGTCAACACATGCACACCACAATTTTTGCGCGTTTGCGAGGAAAACATCGAAGCATAACCTGTGATTGTTTATCTGTTTTCATAAGTGAACATAATAAGTGATTTGGTATTTGAATATGATCCAGAATAGTTGTTATCTGATCAGTGGCGGATTTAGCATTTTAGAGGCCCCAAGCGCAATTTAATTTTGAGGCAATAATTTAATTTTGAAGTTTATATGTTATATACATATAGTTACAAAACCATGAAAAATATTAAATTCCACAAAAATTAAAACGAAAAGCAAAATTTATACTGATTTTGGATTACGATTAAATTCCTGTAAAATTAATAGGATAAAGGCGGGTAAGAGTACGCAAATTTTCTTTTTTGGCCTGTAAAAAAATTATTTAAAAAAATACTTATAATTTATGAAAATATATATTGTTTGTACATTTGGCAACAAAATTAAAATTATTCTAAGTGGATTCATTTATTCATATTTTTAATATTAATGAAAATAAACAAAATGGGAAATGCGTACTCTTAGACGTACATGAATCTAAGAGTACGCAACTATTAAGCCATATTATTCTGGTACACATTTGTCGCATTTAAATATTTTTTGGCCAGAATATGTTTTGCAAATATCATGCCACCAAAGTTTGCATAATTTGCACTGTATCCAGTCCATTTCTGGGGGATCCTTGTACTTTAAATTGTCAAGCAATTTAACATGTTCTGCAAGCTTCTTTTCCATATCTTGAATGAAAACAGGCTTATACCTGCTTAGAGAATCTGAAATTGTGTCTCCTTTAAAGCGTGACCAGACGTCCGGATAAAGCCGGACTTGTCCGGCTTTTTAACAAAAATATGAATGTCCGGCCGGCTTTTATTTACGTCCGGCTTTTTCACGAAATAATGAAAAAAATCGTTTTTACCTCACAGTACTAGAACACAACTTTTTTCCGCACTCGCACGTGCTGAATTCGTCGCACGCATTTATTTTTGTTAATTAAAATTGATCTTAGATAAGTGAAAAATATCGCATCATATTTAAAATATAAATGGAATAATATTTAAGATCAATTTTAAATATATATTATAGAATATATAGAAATAATTGTTGTTAAGTTCAAATAAATGTTAATTTTTATTTCTTTTCAAGTGTTTAATAAAATATATGTTTGTTTTTTGCTATTATTATTTTGTCATCCTTTTCTACTAAAAATCATCCTTTTTTGTCTGTTGTGTCCTCCTTTCGTGATCTAAGATCTGGTCACCCTACCTTAAAGTAGCTTCATGTAAATCTAGTGATGATGCAATATGTCTTTTAAATTCACCTTTACTAATTCGATTTTTTTTTCTGCATTAATTCAGGAGTAAATTTTAATTGTCGATTGCTTTTCGTTTATAATTGCCCATCTATAGTGCAAAAAAATTAAAATGCAGGATAACAAAATAATATTTTATTTAAACTAAGGGTATGCATAACAGTACGCATGCGTACTCTTAGTTTTATTTTTCTGCGTACTCTTGGATTTTACATATATTTTATTAAATAATAATTTTACTTAACACGTTAGATACCTCTGCAATCGCTTCTGCGTACTCTTAAACTACAATGATAAAACTAACCTCTCAATAAGTAAAATAATGAATATGTCAAGCTGAATTTGGTCGACATTACCGTATAAGTAACCCAAAATAACAATATAGAACACGAAATTTTTGTTTCTTTTCTACTTTATAATTGTATTTTCTTAGAAAGACGATTTTTTGTACTGAAGATGGACACATAAATACGTCATGTTTTGACTGTTACACCAGCTGAATGGTATATTCTATTCCAAGATATTGATACTGCGTACTCTTAGAATGAGCGTACTCTTACCCGCCCTTACCCTATACCTACTTCACATTAAAGTATTTTTGAAAATTTACAAGCGAAAATGTCACATTTTTCACAAATACAGCCTAAATAACTAATAATCATTTTGTCGCGAAATGCATGCAACTATCCTAACAGAGATAACATATCTATTTATATCACATTATACCCGAATTTCGTCAAATTGAGGTCTTTGCGTTAGGCTAATTTTTTTTTTTTAATATTTACAAGCGAAGAAGTTATAATTTTCACAAATACAGCATTTAGAATAGACTCCGAAAGTGAGCGTGATTTACAAAAGTTGAAAGTAGGCTTTCGATTTCTTAAATGTATTTTGGAAGAGTTGTGAACGAACCGTACGAGCACCATATTTAAAGATAGTAGTAAGGATATTCTATCTTTATCTCGTCAGTACAGAGCATACTTGCATAATGGTTTGAAATATAACCGCTAGGCCGCCAAAAACTTATGGCATAGATGGCGTTATTCATTTGTTAATTTAATTTAGAGAATACTATTAAATTACTAATTATTTTTATTAGAAAAATAATAATAGAATAAACATTTGTGATCCAACATAATTGTTTTAATCGTAGAAATGGGCTTTAGGATCCAGGAGAAATTTATTTAAACGAAGAAAGAATTGTAAAAAATCATGGACCTCGCTGAGATTCGAACCCAGAGCCTTCCAATAGCTCAATTGGTAGAGCGTCCGACTAGCTATTGAAAGGCTCTGGGTTCGAATTCCAGCGAGGTCCATGAATTTTTCATAATTCTTTCTTCGTTTAAATAAATATTTCCTGGATCCTAAAGCCCATTTCTACGATTTAGAAAATAATAAAATAAAACAATTTCTTATATTGAGACCTGAAATTTGAGGCCCCTCGATTAACGAGGATCCAAGCGCGCGCTTCCTGCGCCTGTGCGGAAATCCGCCACTGTATCTGATTCATCTGATGAAGAAATGGATTTCTTATTTCACCAAACTCAAATAAAAAGCAGTAATTATTTAGGTATGTAATATGATAAATAATTAATATTTGATTTTAGATAATTCATTGACAGATTTTATTTCTGCAGAATTTTAAAAAATTATAGTCGGACGTTAAACGTTGAACGCATCACGGGAGTTAAACGGACAATAATGCCTTCGGTCATCGTACACATCTCGGGCCAGAGGCCCTCGAAAAGTACATTGTTGACCTCAGGCGTTAATGTCCTTATAACACCCTTGATACGTTAATTACTAGGATGAACTTAGGGCCGTTTTCATAAACAGGCTCACTCTAAGACTTTAATTACATGAAGACTTTATCTTTATTTTAATGTGAAAACTGCAAAAGTTATATTATGAAGTGGACCACAAGTTTAATTTAAATTTAAAGTGTTAAAATAAACATAAATTTTATTATGAAAACGTACCTAAAACTGGGAATTCCATAAGAATTCAACGAATATTAAAAACCAAGCAATATATTTTCATATATCAGGTTTTTGATGCATTATTAATTTAAATATGCATTTTATTATTTAAATGTTTAATATAATTACCATCTACGTTATTACGTTGTATAAAAATGTATCTTTGAAACATATTAATTTTATTATTATTATTATTATTATTATTATTATTATTATTATTATTATTATTATTATTATTATTATTAGAGATTTGATTGTAGATTCGTAGTCTAGGGGCTTTTAATCATTTTATACTGATCCTTCATATTAAAAAAAAATAACTACCTACATATCTACTTTAGGCGAAGAGCATTATATTATACGAATACATGAATTTGTTTTTCACAAAAGAAATGTCCTTCGTGGAATTCGGCGAAATAAAAATATGCCTACCTCTCCGAATCCAGAATTTAATCTTGTATGATGTTCCTTGGAATCCTGATAATGCTCATATTTTTATTCCGTTTTATTTAATAGCGAATTGATGTTGGAAACCTGACGTTTTTCAAAATATGTTTTATATTTTTATGTCAGAAATATATTTCTGTAATAATTTAATGTCTTGTTTTTTATTGTTATTGATAATAAAACCGTTCAAGGTTAGATTATATTGCCTTTGAACAGTAAATTTCACCTACAAGACTGATTCATTATAAATTGTAATGAAATTGCATCTCTCTTTAGCGCCACGTAGAATTAGAATTTCTTATAAACTTGGCAACGTAGGCAGACAGCTTTGTAGAAAACAGTGTATTATATTCTACTATAATTGGCATTTGCAATTAACTCTAGAATTTTTAAATTGTAATAATACAGTGTTCGGCATTATATTATTCATTATAAACAAATTGAAATTAATGTACTGAATACTACTTCGCGGAAACAATACTAATATTGCGTTGTATCGCTGAACGTAACTAATATCTCCATGTTTATTTTAAATGCACGGATATTATATTTTGTCATCAGAATTAGCAGCTAGACGTTATGATTCTTTTTAATTGATGTTAAATTGCTTTTTTATTTAATTTACGGGTACAAATTTGAGAGGGAATTAAAAAAATCTGATGTGGCCATCACAATACCTCCCGCAATATACAGACCGAGTCACAAAAAATGTCAGTTACATACATTTGATTTGAATAACTGTGTAACAAAGGAGTTTTGTTTGTTTAAAGCGTAGGCTGCGGGATGTAAATTATAGATAATTTCATAAATTCATCCATAAAATATGTAGAAAAGGTAATAATGCAAGTCTGTAGATAATTTAATAATCTTTAATTTTTATAATAACATTAATCCTGACAACATTTAAAGGTATTTTTCGAAGAAAAACTATTTTGAACTTCAAGTAAAGTGCCATTTCCGGTTATCCGATTTACACCAAATTCTTTCCATAATAGAAAAAGATAGAAATACAAGGTTTAAAAATTTGGAGGATCCACACATATACATGCACACATACACACAGACATCATCGTGAAAATGTTAAAATTGGATTCTAGGGACCTTAAAACGTGCTCATTTACCAAAATTTCGATATGCGATTTTTGGCACGATCCCTATACCTCCCTTACAAAGGGCGGCGGGATGTAAAAAATGATGCTGCCTCCTCAAACGGTAGTTAGTGATTGACCAATCTGTTGTAGGACGAACACCACAAGTTTATTGTCGAAGCGTATTCTTTATAATAAAAATTCGCGCATCCATGAACTTACATACCAAACTTTTCTTCCCAGAAGTATAGTTTTGACGTCATTAAGGACGTGACTATCAGATGGTTTTGATCACTCTGTACCTTATTTGTATAGTACTTTTATAATCGTATTCTGTAAAGTATGCCATACGATAAAATAAATAAATAAACCTACAGTATGACGGGAGATCAAAAGCAAATATTTAGGACTTTATTTATTACCTACCGACCGTCATCATTTTAATGTTCTCATTGTATTTGTTCTAATTTTCAAAATATGAACCCTGAACAATGGCGTATGAGACTAAATTTTAATTTTTCCGTATATGAATACTAGACAAGAAAATAAAATACCTATATTTGTTATTTGTAGTTTAGAAGAAATAATTTAGAAATTTGGAGAAGGGGTAAAGTGACAGGTCCGAGCGTGGTAGACAATGACAGATAAATACCATAGCCACATTAAGTTTCAGATCAAAGAATATTTAATCCAAAGTCCAAAATATTTATTTAAGTATTATGTTGTTCCAGTTATGTATTTTTATTTGCTATTAAACTAAATCGAAAATCAAGTAGCCAGCGCAAAAACAACAACCCTCGTAGTTTTGTTCTACGATATTTCATCCCTTAAATAACATTCTTCTTCGCTAAACAACTGCAGATATTTGTAATGTTCAAATTTATAAGAAGCGAGCTATGATCTGATTAACAATTCTGTAAATTATGTTTATTGTCACGAATATTCCAAACATTCATTATTATATGAACAAATACATCCCTTAAATGGTTTATAAAATTCTTCCATGTTTGATTGGTTTGGGAGACCCTTTATTTGCCCAAACCGATTTTTTATTATTTTTTTGTCATTATTACAATTTTCTATCATCTAGGGGTAATTTCTAATTCATTTGGAGACTACAGATTATCAATGACGTCAGATCTTAGTGATTTAATTGTCTTAAATTTGGCATTAAAGAAAATTAAATCATTAAAATCTGACATCATCGAAAATCTATAGTCTCCAATTGAATTAAAAATTACCCCTAGGTAACAGAAAATTGTAATAATGAGAAAAAATAAAATAATTTAAATAATCGGTCTGGGCAGTTATTCAAATCAATTACTAAACCCCCCTACTCCTACTCTAGTAAATAGAAGAGGATTATACCGCATTCCAGAGATGGAAAAGTTAGATTACCTATAAATAATGAATTCTCTATAAATTGTATTGTTTTTTTTTTAAAGAATGTCAGCTCCATAAATAAATATTTTTTTCTACAGTCTATATACAAAGTAGCCATTTGCGCTCTCTTTTGTCAACGCAAAATGTCACTTTGCCGCTCATACGCGACAAAGTTGAAAAAACGCTCGCTGTCCAAATTTCTAACTACACAATGTTGAGAAATGTCACATGTCTGCATTCTTAATAGAAACGTTTAGTCAGGAATGGCACTGTAGTTACACATTTACCACCTTCACAAGTCAATCTGTATATTACATAACCAAACAAAATGCCGCACTGCTGTGAAAATAAAATTAGGCATTTATTTACAATAACGAAAATATAAAATGCTTAGATTAGATTGAAGCAATAGCTCAAGAAGAATGAAAAATAACGATAAATTAAAATTAAATATAAAATACATTGTGTGAACATTGTGCTGCCACCTGCAAAAGTATGGCGTGAACGCTCCCAATGGACATCCACTTTTCCACTGCACAAGTTTAATGTACTTGAAACAAATAAATTGTACAAAAACTTATAATATTCATTACAAAATTGGCATTAATTTTTTGTAAAAACGAAAGCCAAAACAATATCTTGAAGTCATATTTGAATACGTTCCTATCTCCACTGCAAAATTATTGAGTAGTGCTGTAAGTACAAAGTGTACATTTCATTATTTTTTTTTATGGTGGAGGACTGTAGAAAAAATCTTGTGTATGTTTCGAGCGCATATGGACATTGTCGATTTCGAGAGAATGCCGCGCTCCTGCATCGCGCGTCAACAACCTCTCAATCGACAATGTCCCATTTTGTGCTCTTAATACACAAATAGCTATTGTGCCAAAGTGATTTATGTGCTTAACTTTGCACCTTTCCCGTCTATAAGTAACCTTAGTTTACATCAAAATATTGTGGTGGTGCAAAGTATCCTATTCAATGGGGTAATTATTTATATGATATATAATGCATAACAGATGACTGATATATAAATTTTATATTAAATAGCAATTAATAACACCAAAGAACAAACTGGAAGAGGTTCCATATTTTTGACGTGCTCTAAAAAATATTTCTGTTCAATTACAGACAAAAATCCTGAAAAAATGGTGCAAAGTATCCACGTTTTACGGTATTCATACTTATTTATCAAAAATCAAAATCATTTAATATTCAAACCCAGAACACTGTTAAAAGTAAAATATGCCAATTTCCCTAAATCTTCTTCGTATTTTCTTCTGGAAACAAAATTTCATTATTTAAACATAATTAACTGAGGGAGCGAGTCCAAGTGTCTGAAACCTCAGGATGTGAACTGATTACTTGAGCTTCGAACATCCTTCGCTAGGGGAGTGCGGGACAAAGGGGATGCAGGAAACCCTAAGGTCGAAATGAAATTCTGGATTCGTGCGCCCTGCTCGAATGTTTTGCACCCGCAGCGATACAAAACATCAGCTAAAAGTAACAGGAAAGGCACATGTTTACCGGAAACAACAAAAAATTCAACTGTAATTGGTTATGGATGGTCAGAAAAGGTTTTGTGAGGTTCATTTTGAAATTATAATTAGATCCTTTTTTTCTAAAGCGTCATCTGCGTTATTTATTAATAGTACATTAAGATACAAGTTTCATAAGACATGATTTTAGCGCACGCGTCATTCTTAGAAACGAGCGGCTTGCCGCGAGTTTTCTAAGGGGACAAGTGCGCTGAAATGTCTTATGAAACGTGTATTTTATACTATTTTTTCTATTTTGGTCATTTTTTCAAAAAATGTCCGTTGTTTCATGTCCAGGAATTTCAATTTCGATTGTTTAATATGTACTTTATGAAACTCATTTGGATGTCATAAAGAAGTACTTTATGACATCCAAATGGGTTTCCTAAAGTACATATTAAAGAACCAAAATAGAAAAAGATATTTTTTATTGTAACTTATATTGTTTACTTTACAAATGGCTAGTCCCGATGTGTCGCCCTGCATTAATGGGTTGCTTCAAACAAATTAGAAAATGAGTCTGTTATATTGAAAGTAGAACTTAAACTGTATGATAGAGACTGCAAATCATAAAAGTTGGTAGTTTGATATTATTAACCTTAACATCTACATCACACATGTACTTTATTCCAAATTCTTACTTTTTACTACTTTCAAGCCTTCTGCTATCATCTTTTTAAAATTCGGAATCCATTGTCAAGTAAATAAATGCATAAAATAAGGAAACAACGAAAATAAACCAAATAATATTTAAATAAAATAATAAATATATCACGGCCTATTACCCATTGCTAGGTGTGCCAATCTGTTCTATACGTCTGTACACAGATTTCGGTACTCATGATGACATATTTGTACCGTGCGGGAGTTTACCAGGCTTTATTATCTCACGGGCTCTCATTGCTGGCATGGATAGTACGCCACAGGGGTCACTTTTGTGCCATGTAAACATATTTCTTTTGTCGTTGGTCGGGATCGAACCCGGTTCCCCAGATCAGCGAGTAGACACTCACTTGTTTGAATTTATAATACCACATCAGATAGAAATGACATATGTTGCAAAGAGAAATCAAAACTTGGACTGTAATATGCATAGTTTTTTTTTTTTATTGAATTGTATATTAATCTATGCATATTTCCAATTATTGATCATGAAAGTTATTTTAAGCATATTTTTCTACTCCTATGCCTTTTGCTTTAATATACATATTATGTATGTGTCATCTGTATTTGAATTGACACTCATTAAGATACAGATTTTCATTATGATATAGACTTTTTTTCCATTTCGATACAGATTATCATTATGATACATATTTTCATTTCAATACAGATTGTCATTATGATACAGATGAATTTTACAACCAATTTATTGATTTATAGTTTATTTTACCCTCCCGTTGTACCGTAGGTAAGGGAGGTAATGTAATCGTGCCGAAAATTCGAATTAGGGTCCGCACAACACGGTTTTACTATTTTTACGATGATGTGTGTGTGTGTGTGTGTGTTTGTGGGTGTGCGCGTGTTGGTGTGTGTGTCTGTGTGTGTGTATGTATGCGCGCGTGTGTGCGTGACGATTTTTTCGTTCACGATAACTCTTATAAAAAACTTCCAAATATATCTATTTTCCGTATTTAAGCTTCCTGCATTCATATAACGAGTTGATTAGATTTTGGGTAAAATTGGATAAATGGAAGTGATCTTAAAGTCCATAAGAGTTTTTAATGAAAAACTATATTAAAATATAATCCAAAACTTTTCAATTTTAGTATTTAAGACTTTTATATCATGGGGATCAACATATTAGATTTTGACTAAAATTAATCAACCAGAAGTGATATTTTACTTGAAGCTCTAAACATATTCTCGTGAAAAATATATTGATATACTCCATAACTTATCAAATTTAGTATTTACGACTTTTATATACTTTATTTGAAGCTCTGAACAGATTTTCGTGAACAATATATTGATACAATCGAAAACTTTTCAAATTTGGTATTACAGACTTTTATATTAATAAGAATGACAGGTAAGATTTTTTCTAAAATTGATAAATCGGAAGTGATACTTTACTTGAAGCTCTGAACAGATTTTTGTGAAAAATATATTGATATATTCCAAAATTTGTCAAATTTAGTAATTATGACTTTTATATAAGGGGAAGCAACATATTAGATTTTGGCTAAAATTTTTTCGTGAAAAATAAGTTGATATAATCCAAAATTCGTATTTAAGACTATTATATTAATAAGAACGACATATTAGATGTTTTTTAAAATTGATAAACCGGAAGTACTACTTTACAGGGAGCTATAAACAGATTTTCTTGAAAAATTATATTAAAACATGATCCAAAACTTCTCAAATTTGGTATTTAAAACACATGTATAATTTGAAGCAACATTATATTTTGACTATACCTATATGATAAACCGGAAGTGGTACTTAATTTGGAGCTCTTAACAGATTTTCGAGGAAAAACATAATAAAATATAATCCAAAATTTGGTATTACAGACTTTTCTATTTATTGGAACAACAAATTAGATTTTGTTTACGAACGATCAACCGGAAGTGATACTTTACTTAAAGTTCATTGCTATTTCAAACATGGAATTGATGGGAGGTCATGAGTTGGCCACATCAGATTTTTTTTAATTGTTATGAAGAGTCGTAGAAGAATTAGTGTATGCAACTAATGTATAATGACTATTAATACACTCGCATGAATTAGGGTACATAGGACACAGATTATTAAAAAAAATTATTACGGCTCAATGAATAACAATTAAGATTTTCTAGAACTACAGATAATTTTTAATTTAGATGAAGTTTCATAAAAAAATCAAATAGTAGTGGAGGACCCCATTACGACAACGAGGACTCATCTACTGCGGTCATTCCGCCTTCGAATTATTCATATTTTATTCATAATTTGTGAATTTGTGAGTATACCATATTTTGAAACAAACTGTACGTTTGATCGTGATTTTGCTTCCTAGTACATTTCACACATAATGTGCTACTACTAGTAAGTTGAAATGAATGCATAATGCATTTATAATAGAGGAAGTACTTGGACGATACTAGTTACAAGATTTTAAAAAGATGAAATAATTTATTGTTAGATAATGTCCAACAGTCACTTTTGTATGTACGCCTCTTCAACATAAAGTGATTGCGCGCTAATATAAAGCTAATACGATACTTGTATGTAAATTGCACTCGTTTTAATCTTTTTAAAAAATCTTACTTGTTACTTACATACATTACAATTTTTGTTGTACTCATTTATCATTCTTTATTACTTCACGTGCAGATTACCTATATATTTCATTTATAATATATCTTAATGAGCCAGTGCGGCTCAGGTGATCGGCCCCAATTTTAAATCTTACCGGCCACGTAACATATTAGAAACAAAATCGAGAACCACTACATTCAGAGTAAAGCATACAATTTTGCCAACATTTTTTGAAAATAGTACTCTAAGGTGAGTGTATATGAGTTTTGGGGGGCATAACTCAAAAGTATTCGTAGATAGAGATATGATATGACTAGCGAATGAAGGTTGACGTTTAGATTATTTAATAGATGTGGTTTCTTTTGAAAATATTTCCTTATATTTGATTTGAAAGGAAACTGACCCTTATGTATTCCGTTACAGAAGATTAGAATTGTACTCAACACCAGGAGACATTTAAAATGACCTTAGCAACAGGATTCAGGGATGTATTTAAAAAATTTAATACCGCAAATTCTAGTTCGTTCGTCTCAGGTGTAAGCAACCCTCGAGTCGCAATTACTGTTAGAGGAAATTAAAAATAATCGTATTTCATAGAATTGCCAAACTAAATAGTTTAAAAATCAAAATATTTTGTTATAATCAACATAAATGAAAAATGTTTAAAATATTTTAAACGCACTCCTGTTTTGATATTCAGTTACTCTAGTCGGCCATCTATTTTCAGCCAGACATAGTAATGTATTTCTGTGCTTTCCTCGACCAGTATTTGAATGGGTTCATGCAAAAATTTCATACCTGAATATTTCGTACAATTCTATTCTTCTTTCAAAAGAAACCACATCTATAAAATAATTTAAACGTCAACTTTCATTCGCTAGTAGTGATGTGCTACTAAAAAATTCCCGCAGGGAATTTCGTTTTTTCCCGGGAAAATTCCCAGAAATTCCTGCAACTACGATTTGCAGGGAAGAATATCTTGACTTTTTCCCAGATTTTTTTTTTAAATTTTATTTTAGATAGTATTATACCTTAGCGCCTGTTATTTTGCTTTGCATATTTGTGACTTATGCCTGCCTGTTACCTACTCTTACAAACAACGTCAACAAATATTGTGGTGCTACGAAATATTTGAAATTAATTGGGAAATTTTCAATGGGAATTCAATTTCGGGAATTGGCCCATCACTATTCGCTAGTCATACCATACAGACTTTTGGGTATCAACAATTTATTTTATGGATGTGGAGTCTCCTTCCCCATCGACTCGAGACGTACACTACTATAAATGCAGCCCTGCCTTTGTTAAGCGATTGGAGTAACAGCAAACAAAGCCTTTTAGAAAAAAATTCTGAGGGTAATCAATACTTTTGAGACCCTGGCTAACAAATTATGTAATTTATTTTTGTAAGAGATCGAGTTGAAAATTGTAGCTATATTGTGAGACCAGAGGTCTGTTCCATAAAAACCGTAAACTTTGTACTTTTCACATTTCATTTACAAATATTGTGCCTCATATCTAAAATTTTATTGTCAAAATTTATTTTCATATATAATACCACTAGTGAATGAATTCTAGTCACAAATGGTATTCGGCATGACAATTCCTCGAAATATGTATTTAGTACCATTTCTTTTATAAATAATATTTGAAATTACTGAAATCAAAATTCTTTATTTTGCATAGAAACCGCGTATTACAGTAAATATTCACTGTAACCATGACAAAATAGCTATTTGTGTATTAAGAGCGCAAAATTGGGCATTGAATTTTTTGTATAATTTATTTGTTTCAAGTACGTTAAACTAGTGCAGTGAAAAAGTGGAAGTCCATTGAGAGTGTTTACGCTAAACTTTTACAGGTGGCAGCACAACTGTTCACACAATTTATTTTATATTTAATTTTAATTTATCGTTATTTTCCATTCTTCTTGAGCTATTGCTTCAATCTAATCTAAGCATTTTATACTTTCGTTTTTGTAAATGAATGCCCTATTTTATTTTTACAGAGCGCAGTTATATGTCAGATTGACTTGTGAAGGTGGTAAATATGTAACTGCAGTGCCATTAGCCTCAACATTATATAGTTAGAAATTTGTACAGCGAGCGTTTTTTCTACTTTGTCGCGTATGATCGGCAAAGTGACATTTTGCGTTAACAAAAGAGCGCAAATGGCTATTTTGTATATATAGAAAAAAAAATTATACCTGATTTGTTTATTTTGCAATCAAATGTCAAAATGTCCCAAATGAATTGTTATGGTCAATGTTTACTACTTTACAACGCAAGTATAGAAAAATAGTTAAATTTGTTTCATTTGTGAAATAGTCAATGCGTATACCACACGAGCATCAAAAATAATTGAAAATACTATTGCTTCCCTGGATCGACGTATTGCTTGTTACTATGGCAATACGTCTCATCAGTCGGCAGAATTTCGATTATTTTCGAAGCTCTTGAGATATAATAACTAAAAATTATTGTCATAAGTAATATTACAAGACCTCCTGATTTTATCGATAAATTTTTAGTTGCACGAATTTTTTTGTTTAGTAACAAACACGAAGGCAAACTGCATGGTAAATCCCGACTCCGAAGGAAGAGGGGTTTTACCTAATGTCAGTTTGCTGAGTGATTTCGCTTGAAAGCAAAAAGAATGAGTGCTTAAAAATAAAAGTTTATCTGAGAAAATCAGAGAGGTCGTGTGGTATTTGGTGAGAATCCAATGACAAAGCAAAATGAAATAATTTAATTATTATTATTTTATTTTTAAACTTGAAATATTAATTATATGTCACACTGTGAATTATAAACAATAACAACTGTTTATTTACTAGGTAGCGGAAATATATCGGGGTAACGGAGTTTTATCATATATAATATCATAAGTGGTAAATTTTTGCCGGAAAATTTTTCAGATTGTTACGAGAGCTGGTTGCCTAGCAATTTATTGAGTGGCATTGACAAAAAAATCACGAGTTTTCAAACGAGTGATTTTTGTTCAATGTCACGAGATAAATTGGCAACAGGCTCGAGTAAAGCAATCGGAATATTTTTCCAGGAGAAAATTCAACCACGAATGGTATTCGGATGACTATTTCCAAAATAAAAATCAGGTAATCATTTATATATTTTTTTTTCTTAACAAAAATCTTCTAATTTTTGTTGTGTTTTAATAAAAACTGATAACACTGAAAATATACCCACTTTGACAGGTATGTAAGCAATATGTTTCTAAAACGTCAAAAAAATTTCGCTTATTAAAACTCACTTACATCTTATTGGCTTAAAGGGACCGAAATTTTTTTGTGACGTTGTTTTGTCGAAATGAAACTTGCTAACTAGGTTGAATCCTGAATTTGGATTGGCTTATAAATTTATAAGTGAAATAGTCAGTATAATACTGTTCCCATTGGTTGAATTTTCAAGTGTTTTCCATCATGATTGGTTAAAAACTAGTCGTTGGAATTTATCAGAGTAATTCGAGTGTAATTTGTTCAATTTATTAAAATACGGTGATTTAATTGGATGACAAATATATTTTTTTCATAAAATCAAAAACGTTTACATGGTTTACAAATATTATATACAAATAACAAATATGTAAGTATATGATAGCACCAAATTTTTAATTATTAACTGAAAAATTTCATTTTGTAAGACATTTCACTTCATATTTGCAATTTTTTTTTGTAAAGATGGCTTAAATTTTGTAAATGAAGAGTGTAAAGTACAAAATTCTAGTAGTGCAGACCAGCAGGCCCTGGAAAAGCTGCCCACTCTTTGCTCCCGCACCCCTTCTGAATTTCCAAATCCATGAAAATTAATTGTATTTTAGGGTTTCTCACAATTCTTTTCCAACTACAACTATAAACTAATTTAATCATCTGTAACGAGCTATACTCGTACATAGAGATTCATAGACACCAATTCGGTTGTATTTCTACAGATTCATTTAATTATTTTCACAATCTTATTCCATCTAAATATCCTTTTCCTTTTTACCTACTTAACCTACAAATCATTCTGTTGCACAACTTGATAACTAAAGTCTAAGACAACCACTATTACCGCTAACCTTGGTCTTAGTACCTTGCTATACTCTTCACCGTGTTCTAATTTCGCGGTCGCCAATCGCGTGCATAGTGCTTGGTACCCAGTGTTCACTGCTCATGTCATACTTGTGAAATAAGTGGTGACGTGTGTCGTATCTCATATCATGCTATCATGCCCTATGTCGATGTCACCTTCGTACTTCGTTGATTAGTGTTGGTGAACTGATGCAATAGACAATAGACTCTGCGTGGAAGTAATCGGCGACGGTGAGGTGAATCATGGAAGGAAAATGATAAAAAACATGATAGGTAAGAAAATATAAGGAAAATCTACAGTGATATGTAAGGTCATTTTATACTTTTATCATAAAAATAGTAAAATCAATGAAGTATGTATTAGATTAAATTTATGCAGTTTTCATTGACAGTAATATGGATAATATAGAACATTAGGTAAATTTAAAAACTTTATCTACTTAAAATATTGTTTAATATTTATTTAGCCTTGCAGTTATTTATTTTAATGTAGTAAACGTTTGAATTCGTAAGTACTAATATTGCATTAATGGTGTAATTTTATAGTTACCTTCAGTTATGTATAACAAATTTAAATACCTATTAGAAATATTGACAAGATGAAATACGAGTATATTTGATTTATGATAAATTTACTTTATTTTATAATAATATTCTTCAAATTCCTTTTTGAATGAAAAACGTTTGCCAGTTTACATAATTAATTAGATTTTGTAAAATACATTTATTTATATACGGACCCCACATACTTATTTTTTACTTGAATTAAATATGTAATTTAATTTACCTATGTAGATAGTTCAAAATTCGGAATTTTCTAAGGTGCGTCTGCGTACTGACCTGAGCATTTTAATCCGAACGAACTGAACGAGCAGAGTGCGCACAAACGAATTGAACAAATAGTCCGAACAATTACTGAGTTTACATGGAGTTTTCAAAACGTTTTTAGTTTTGAAAACGCCATGTATACATTATCAAAACGGTTTTGAGTTCTCACAAACCGAAACTAAATTTCATGGATTTGACTTGAAAACTAGTATCAAAACTACTCATGTAAACACTTAAAATTCAATTTCGATATTGCGCATGCGTACGTAGAATAACGTTTCTGTCACTTTGTGTTACTTGGTGTTAGTAATTTATATATAAACTGACAGTTGTGTAGTTTTAGTGCGCAGTGGTACAAAGTAGAAAAAATAATTGGAAAAATGGCAAAACAAATAATTGGATCGAAGAGGATCTGTTACTTACTTCAGCCAAGTGCGCATGCGCTGAAACTGTTTTCAAATCAATCTATAAACCTGTTTGGAAAATTGCATGTAAACAGTTTCGCGTAATTTTGACTGAAAACTGAAACCATTTTCAAAACTGCATGTAAAGGTAGTAAATATATCTCATGACATTCGGTCATTCGGAGCGTTTGACGTATTTGCTTTGTTCCCATATTTCAGGGACGGCAAGAACTACATTAACCGTGGTTTTAACTGTGATGAAGGAGGGGTGGAATGTTGGACAAAAATTAGTCTTGTTGGACCTTGTAACCTCCAAATTAATGATTGCGCGAGTCTGAAACCAAATATGAAACACCCCAATTGCTTATACAAGTTTATGTAATCACAAATTCCTTGAAATATTCGTTAATTTTTCAATGTGACACGCATGACAACCAACGAGACATTTTACTACAAAAACTCATCGAATCAACACAAATCCTTGTTGCTTTGATGCTTTATACATAGAGGATTTAGAATATTTTTCAAATTTTTTAATTTACTCATTTAAAATAAAAACAAATGTACTCTTGATTTATCCACTTTATTAATAATTGTGTACGAGTATATGTATTGTCGAACAATCGTTTCGTCCTTTCGAACATCAAATGATATTTATATGTTTAACAATAGTGAATCTGTTACATCTGTTCATTGATGATAATGTTTTTCTAAGTATTGACGGCTTTTCTAATTTCAAAATTTTCCAAGCAATTCATCATCCTTCTTCTGTGGAAAATTTTGAATTCTCCATTGTTGTATTGCAATGGTCGGCCAATACGGGTTTTACCTTTGCCGACCATTGTATTATTATATTTGAAAAAAACTGTTTTACTTTGTCCAAAGCCTATATTATGGATTCTTATGGTTACTGTTGAGGGTACTGACCAGGCGTCACCTTACCGGTTGTCAAACTCAAAGCTCTCGCGAAGACGGAGTCACTTGCCATTTTTTTGAAAATTGAAAATAATTTTCATTGTTTGTATAACTGTATAGCGTGTTTGACGTAAGTCCGGCACCAAGAATATTTCGTTTATTTTGAAAGATACAAAAAATGTTAATAAGCAAACTTAAACCAGACAAAGGGGCTCATAAGATGATCATAGTAAGAATTTTGTATCACTTCCGGTTTTAGCGGAAATGGGTACAAGTTTAAATCTAGCATAGGGAATCGGTTTTTTAAGTATTTTTTCCCGGAATGTAAATAAAATTAGTTTCACAACGATATCAAAATATTATAGTTTTTCTTCAACTATTTCAAAATGGCGATCATTTATTTTCAAAATATGTATTAATAAAATTCCAAACAAAATTAAACATAGCATGCTATGAAACAATTTTAATACCTTAAATTAAATCACAAAATTGTTAGAGCACTTCAACTTTATGTAGATAAATATTTTTCTTTTGTTTTAAGATAATAAAATTGTTTCATAGCTTGCTATGTTTAATTTTGTATGGAATTTTATTAATACATATTTTGAAAATAAATGGTCGCCATTTTGAAATGGTTAAAGTAGAACTATGACATTTTGATATCATCGTGAAGCTAATTTTATGTACATTATGAAAAAATATATAAAAATACAGATTCCTTATGCTAGATTTAAAGTTGTACCCATTTTCTCTAAAACCGGAAGTAATACAAAATTCCTACTATGATCATTTTATGAGCCCCTTTGTCTAGTTTAAGTTTGATTATTAACATTTTCTTGTATCTCTCAAGATAAACGAAATATTCTTAGTGTCGGGCTTACGCCAAACACCCTGTATGTTATTAAATTTTGAATATATTATGAAAATCTGGAAATTAATCCACATATCGTGCCCTGTGATACTCCAGCAGTAACTATTCTGGTATTGAAAAGTTACAAGTTTGTCGTCCAAATTATCAATACTAATGCATTGTGTAATTTTATCTAATTTATTTTATATCTACGTATATGTAGATGTATGAAATTTTAAACAATATTTAATTCTTCACTTTATGTTCATTTTTTCATTTAACTTAATATACTCATAAATTAGAAATTCCAGAAAAGCAATAAAACTAAACTTTTTTTGCTCACTTCATGATAAGCAATTAGACATTGCTGGTACAATAAATTATGAGAAGTCTTGCCTCAAGGTTACACTTACAGCCATCCAGTCATGTTTAATTTGCTGTACAAAATCAGTGTTCTAACAATGAGCTGTGTGATAAAAAAATAATGGTTCTCATTTTCCCATTGTTGTGAACGGGCAAGATATCACGAACGAAGTCGCACCGGTGCCATAGCAACACATCGCGCTCAGCTGATTGCCGTGGTCGGGAGTTTCCGACGCCGGTGTTCGGGCTTTGTTCGCGGGCGGCCGGCTGTCAGATGGATTGTGAGCAGCAGTTGAACGCCGGTACTTGCAGGGATAGGTTGTATATCTCCGCGTTCTCTTCACAGCCTGTGATAATTATTATTATAAATTATATTTCTAAGTTTATGAGAAAACTTTTTATTTTACGTTTTTAATCTTACGATAGTACAAGTTGACTCTGCGGAAAAATTGTGCCTGTGATTCATCCATTGTTGAACTTTTCAAATTTTTATATTTTTTGGTAAGTTTTTGGTTGATTTTTTTAGTAGTATTAGTTGTATCCTTTTTAGGTATAATAATGTAGCTATTATGATGAGTATCATACATACACTTTTGTACCGGATCAGGAAGTAATTTAAGTGGATTGTAACAATGCATCAAATCTAATCAATATTCAAATAGAGTTAAACAAACATTTACTGTAGTGTATTGTTAAAGTAATCAGCCAAAATTATCATACAGATTTGTTAAAATATTCCGAAACGGTTGCAGTTACATTTATTGATTATTTACATCAAATATATTTTTTTGTGATAAAAGGATTTTTCGTTCATAAAAAGATGTATCGTGAAAATTATTTCCAGTTTTCTCGACAGGTTTATACCTGTATAAATATAGCATATTTGTTACGGAAATGACTACGGTAACGAATGACTCACTTTAATTTAATTCTATAGGTATATTGTAGGAGCCTATACGATATTTTCTTATAATGGTTAAAATATTGCTGGCAAAATTCTAGCCGATTAGATGTAGGAATAATAATAAAATATTTTATGGTTTTTTAGTTACCTGTTAACAACATTAATTATTATAATAACGTCTTTCTCATAAAATAATAATCTCATAAAAAAATATTTACCTTTTCATGTTTCATTTTATTTTGTTATCAATATATTTTATTAGAATAATTTGATGTGGCCAGCACATTACCTTCCATCAATTGCATATTTTATATAAATTCCAGATGTAAAGTTTCTTACGAAAGATTTCTAATAATATTTCACGAATGAACTATTAATATTACATTTGACACAGACATCTGGCAATTAATAATATTTGAACATCTTAACTCGTTGCAAGCTTTATGAAACTTAATTTCCTTTATAATTATTATCCTCTTGCATATCCTGATTTTAGTGAAAAAGCACGGATAAGGGTTCATAGAATTCAATTTTAATTTTTTATTGCACAACTTAACATTAATGGGAACGATTGATTAGTTTTTGGTAACAATTAGACAACCGAAAGGTATTTCCTTTAAAAAATATCGTCTATTTTTTTTTATTTCCGAGTCTATTTCATTATTAATCTAAGAAACCATTAAATTATCCATCATTAAGAGCATGCAAATTCTTTATTATATATACCTATCTCCTTTAGAAAAAAATTCTATAAAATAATGTTATAATAAATCTCACTACCAAGCTATCCTAAAAAAAAACAGTTGAACAATTCAAATGTTTGCAATGAACAGAATATTAGTGTCCAAAATCGATAGTTCTTTACACAGGTGTCACGCTAGTCGATGGCCATAGTTTAAGGGCATATAGTATTGACCAAAATGAGTAAAAAAAGCTTAATCAACTTAGGTCTGATCCTCTAATCTTCAACTGTTTCCGAGAAAGAGACCATTTTGTATTAGAACCGAAGAAAAACTGACAAAGATAGTGATCGAACAAATTTTGTTTGTCAGTAGATGACTATTTAGACACAATAAAATTTCATATGATACATTTTTCTAAATTTCTAATGTTTATTTCGAAATTGAATATTGACCAATCAAATCATATTTGAGCTGACCTCTCAAAAGTAAACATTTTTCAATTTTCACTGTCTTTATCTCGGAAACTATTGATGATCGGACCCATGTTGATTAAGCTTTCTTTACTTATTTTGGTCAGTACTATATGCTCCTTAGCTATGGCCACCGAGACGCAGGACATTCTGTATATAAAATTTGTGCTACAATCAGTTTGGAAATAAAAAATGTAATACGATGAGAAAATAATTTTAATAGAATTGTTAACAAATCTTTTTAAGTGAGGAAAAATTAGCAAAATACTTCCGCATTAACGAAAAATCTGATGTGGCCAGCACATTACCTTCCGTCAGTTCTATGTATTTTGTACAAATTTCATACGGAGAGTTCCTTACTAAATTAAATATTCTATTTCTTGTACATTACCTTCCGGCAGTTGCATGTATTTTATGCAAATTTCATACAGAAAATTATTATTTTGTGACGTTTTCTATATACAGTGTAATGTATCTGCAGAAATAAAAGATTTATTATTATTATTATTTCTTGTACATTACCTTAAAGCAGTTGTATGTATTTTATACAAATTCCATACAGAAAGCAAAAGATCCTATATTTCCAGTAAAAACACACTATGTCAATTTTCTTAATATAGTAGCTGTTTCCATAGCTATGAAATTTAATTTCTTTATAATTTTTTAACTCTATATCCATTTAATATTAAGTATAAAATGCAGTCAAATCGTATACAGAATAAAATATTCTTTAATATTTATAATAACATCAAATGTGAAAAAATTATATTTAACATAGTTTTTTCAAGAAAACCTGTTAAAATTTTCAAATGATGGTATTTCCGGTTGACCAATTGTAACCAAAATCTAATCAGCTCTTCATATGGATGTAACGAAGAAGTATCCGAAAGAATTATAATTTTTGTAACTGTAGTATTAGAGTTATCGCAGACGAAAATTTTGTTACACACACACACACACACACACACACACACACACACACACACACACACACACACACACACACACACACACACACACACACACACACACACACACACACACACACACACACACACACACACACACACACACACACACACACACACACACACACACACACACACACACACACACACACACACACACACACACACACACACACACACACACACACACACACACACACACACACACACACACACACACACACACACACACACACACACACACACACACACACACACACACACACACACACACACACACACACACACACACACACACACACACACACACACACACACACACACACACACACACACACACACACACACACACACACACACACACACACACACACACACACACACACACACACACACACACACACACACACACACACACACACACACACACACACACACACACACACACACACACACACACACACACACACACACACACACACACACACACACACACACACACACACACACACACACACACACACACACACACACACACACACACACACACACACACACACACACACACACACACACACACACACACACACACACACACACACACACACACACACACACACACACACACACACACACACACACACACACACACACACACACACACACACACACACACACACACACACACACACACACACACACACACACACACACACACACACACACACACACACACACACACACACACACACACACACACACACACACACACACACACACACACACACACACACACACACACACACACACACACACACACACACACACACACACACACACACACACACACACACACACACACACACACACACACACACACACACACACACACACACACACACACACACACACACACACACACACACACACACACACACACACACACACACACACACACACACACACACACACACACACACACACACACACACACACACACACACACACACACACACACACACACACACACACACACACACACACACACACACACACACACACACACACACACACACACACATACAGACATCATCGTAAAAATAGTAAATTCGTATTCTAGGGACCCTAAAACGTGCTTATTGATCAAAAACTCATCATCGAATTTTTTGACCAAAGACAATACCTTCCTTACCTAAAGGTGACGGAAAGTAAAAAAAATATCTAAAAAAAATTATGTATATTTGGTGGTAATATGGCGTGAAAACCAATATTTTGTTGCAAGCGCATATATATATATATATATATATATATATATATATATATATATATATATATATATATATATATATATATATATAATGATGTTTTGCTAACTTTAGTAAGTTAGCAGAACACTTGCGAGAAAATTGAATTAATGGATTTAGTTTACATATTACTTTGGTACAGAACTAATTTTTGTCCAACATTAAATTCCAGCCCCTCCTTCATCCCAGTTAAAAGCACTGTTAATGTAGTTCTTGCCGTCCCTGAAAAGATAGGGATGTTATCATTTTTTAATTCATACAACAAAATATTGGTTTTCACGCTATATTAACACCAAATTTACACTATTTTTTAAGATTTTTTTTTCGATGCGGTGAAAGTGTTTCTAACTTTACCTCAATATCTTCTTACAAGAAATGTTGAGTACGATATTTATGTTGCATATAAAATGAAATTGGAGAGAGGCATTGTGCTCGCCAGTACAGATTTTTTTTATCCCCAAATACAGTAAATATGAAGACAGAAGCCAAATATCCATTCAGTGTAGAGAATAAAATATTGTAAAAAAAACTGTTGTATATTCAAGTAATGTGCTACTTTCGTTGACCATTTATAACCAAAATCTAATCAACTCTTCATATCCGTACATACATATATCATCGTAAAAATAGTAGAATTACATTCTAGGGTCCCTAAAAAGTGATGTTTCATTAAAAACTCACCATCGTAAATATAGTATAAAAACTCACCATCGTAAATATAGTACATAATATACTAGGGTCCCTAAAATGTACTAAATCATTAAAAACTCACCTTCGAATTTTTTGACAAAAGACAATACCTCACCTCTTTTATCTACCTATAGTAAAAAATTGAAACCCCCAATATTGGAATAGCATTTTAGCTGTAGATTTCCATGCCTTTGGCCACCAAAAATGCAAAAAATGTGCCGACATATAAAGGGCAACCCTTCCAAGAAATTTAGCTGTCGTAGATATATCTAAAATACCTCAGCACCCTTCTCTTTCGTACCTGAAGTTTCACGTTATCGCAATAATCCGATGAAGTTATTTCCTCGAACTTCTAGCACCGCAGCAATAAAAACCGCCCAGTTTTTGTTAAAATAGCTCTATAAAATAACTATAAAAGGATATATCGATAGTGTCAAAAGTTTCTTCCAGAAATAGCATTGTTGTTTTGGCAGTTTGTCATTTGTTGGAGAGAAGTCAACGAATATAAATCATTTGTTAGAATTGGTTTAGGTATACATATCTAAAGGTTTTTACATTTTTATTACTTTTTTATAGTACTTGACGCTTGTAGAAATTTTTTCGGTATAATTTGCACATTGTTACAAAATTGCAAACGGGCATTTATGCTCCATTTGTTGCTTCTATAATCCATTGTTAAACTTAAAACCTTATTCAAGGTTGAAATCTATGGTAATTAAATCGGTGCATAAGTTCGTGCTATATTTATTTATAAGTAGAAATTTCTCAGGGAAAAAATAATTTTGCAACTTCTTTGTTCTCTAATGGATTATTACAATAACGTCTAAAAAATATGGAAACATCTGGAAACTACGTTAACAACATAAAAAACAACTAAAAATATGAAATTCAAAATGAATATGTTTATTTTAACAAATAAATAATATTGTAAACATTTAATCGAAAACCATTATTACTTAGGCTCTTCGGAAAATCCTCTGGCTTTGGTACCAGCTTGACAAACTGCAGGCATTCTTTGTATTGGATTTTGTACAACATTGGTTTTTGTTTTTATGATTGGCCCTGTCTTTTCATTCCTCAGAAGTTCGACAGAGTTTAAAGGAATCATTGGTCTGTGATCAGTGGCAAAAATAAGATAATGTTATATTGTGTTTTGTGACTTCCACTGAATTAGGGAAACGATGTCACACATGTACCAAAAAATATAAAAATTATAAAAACGAATATTTTCAACAAAGAAGTCGGGTAAAAGATGTTTGTAAACCCTTAGAATATGTTCCTCCTCCGTTCGATATCAAACTTTTTCTTAGTGCTCCCTGAAATAATGATCTGAAACTCCAAAGATGATTTTTTGATAAACCTGTCATTTTTTTACGCGAGGGGAATAAAAACGATAATAAGTTATTGACTGTAATGAAAAATTCATATATTATAACAGATTATTTTGCTTTTTACCTCTCGCTAAGAGAGGTATTGAATTCAGTTAAAAATCGTATATCCAGATTTTAGTGAATAAGCACGTTTTAAGGTCCCTAGAATCCGATTATAACATTTTTGCGATGATGTGTGTGTGTGTGTGTGTGTGTGTGTGTGTGTGTGTGTGTGTGTGTGTGTGTGTGTTTGTGTGGATGTTGGATCCACGATTTCTCAAATACTGTAAGACTTAACACATTTTTAACTACGGATTCCTCAATCTAACAATAATGAGAAGAGTTGATTAAGTTTTGGTAACAATTGGACAATCGGAAGTAGTAGTTACAAGAAAAAAATCATCTAAATATTATTTATCAAAAATTTATGTAAATGCTTATATTAAAGAACGTTAATTTCTTTATTCGATATTCGATTATTATATCTTCTATAGATTTAGAGATAAAGAAATGCATATAAAATAGTTTGATGCGTAAAAAATCTCAGATCAAACTACTTCAAGGCAAGAAATTAAAATGTTTGTAATTGACACATAAATGTCACTGTCAAGAATATTTGTATGCCACTGTCAAAAATATTTGTATGCCACTGTCAAAAATATTTGTACATCATTATGAAAATAAAAAAAAGTCAACAACGCAAAAGAATTTACTTAAAAAAGAATATAAAAGGGATTTGCGAAAAAATGAATATAAAGAAAAAGAAAAGGAAAGTAGAAAAAGAAAATTTCAGGATATTGAATATAAAAGAAATGTATGTATTGTACATAATTTATATTAAAATATCCCGTAGATTTTGCAAATATGTGTGACAATTATTTTGTAGTGAGACATGAATACATGTATTTGTATTTAAAAATATTTTTTGTTTTATGCGTGCATCCAGGTAAAATATCTGGCGAGAGGTTATGTGCTCGCCACATCAGATTTTTTCTGAAAGCACAAATGAAAAAACCAAACAAATTTAAACATCAATACCTATGCCTCAAAAATAAATTCAATATGCATGTAACCAGTGATTCCCAAACGGTCTGCGTATCGGTAGCGGTACAAGGTCGACAAATATTATTTTTGCAACTCCGTGAAAAGATAATGTTGAGGTTATTGGATAAAATAATACAAATTAGACAAATTTTCGAACATTATGTCCTCAAATTTTTCTGATAACTTTACCGGTTTTAAAAAAGAACAAAAATGAGGCTGATATATTTTTTTATAGTCTAACTGTAAATGAACCTATTGAAGTCGGCATCTATTGTTCTACGTTCTAATGTCATGTCATAAAACGAAAAAATACTTATTGCAATAATAATCAATGTAAACGAGAGACTAAAATCTTGAAAGGCTTCTATATAGACGTTTAACATGGGAAAACATTTTTTTTTCAATTATCTGTTCCGTAAAGCTTTGTACGATGCTTTTTATATTAAGAGATTTAAACAATAATCTTCGAATATTTGGGTGTCAAACTTTTTAAATTTACTCTTTTTGTACCGGAGTAAACTTAATTGTGACAAAAATATATTTTTAGCGCGTGCCAAATAGAAATGATCTGTCAATCATTTCTTGCGCATACTGTGTGTACCTCTACCACTGAGTCAAAAGCGAGTACATTACATGTGATTGGCCCTTGAAGGGCGGAGGATGCGTAAATGCTTTTTTCGCGCAGGTTATTTAGGACAACCTATAACACGAATATTTTAAAAATAGTATTTGATAGTTAATTGACGCTCATTTCTTGAAATAACGATGTCGTATTTTGGCATTTAGTTTTTAGGATTTCGATCTGTTCGAGGGTCTACTTCACATTAATACAACTCCGAATGGCACACTAATGATATCCTTTGTTTTGTATGGTAACACTTTACAACAAAAGTAAATTATGCAATTCGATTTAATTTGATGCTTCTCATTAAATGTTAAGCTAGAAGCTCGGCCTTAAAGCCGTAAATTTAAAAAAAATTACAATAAAAATTCTTAATTTTATTCTCTAAAACTCTATGTAGAAATCACTTCATTAGGTTTTACGGGACAGGTAATATTTGAAAGAAACTGTTTTTCTATGTTAAACGCCTGTCACGAATTCTCGTGTTAAATCACAGAATTAGTGACATTTGTAATCAACATTAGTATCAAGTTTCACAGAAAGGTAGGTAGTAGGTACTAAATTATGTGTTAATTTTAAATCATTCGATCCCAAAATTACTAAATGTTGACGTTGCTTGTTCTTTCATTAACCCACAAATACATACATATATAATTTCTCTAAAAACGAGTCTAAAAATATGAACATAATGAATATGGAACTATTCAAGCTCATATATCCAGTAGAAATAATTCACTTTCACTAATTTGGACAGGAAAATCGATTGTCCAGTACCGCATTAAGGAACAAATGCCACGAAATTACATTTCGTACAATGGAAAAGAACCACAAGTCTTTATTTCTAATGTTAGTTTAATCTACAAATAAATTTTCCATTTATACATTCAAGGCTCCAAATGGTTCTAGTATCAGTGCTCATTGATAGGAAATAATTATAATGGAAATTTTATTTTTAACACAATAGTTAAACAAAATTATAGTCCATGACCTACGGCACGATTTTTCCTGTTACCAAGTGAAATCCAAAAGTAGTACGCGTAATATTTTCTAACGTACTGCTGTTTTATCACAGAGAACAAATCATACTTTTGGGAAGATTGCCAAAGTAGTTGAAATTTGCTTTCTCTTTAATTATTAAACTTGGAGATTTCTTCTTGTATTAAGTGGAGATTTCATCATAATCTAGTTTAAGAATTTCAACAAAATTTAATTAAAATAATATTAGTCTAGATTTAGGATAATATTTATTTTAAAAAACAATTTGCAAGTAGATATTATAAATTTAATTACAAATTTCAAGAATACACTGTTCAGTTTTATGCTAAGGCAAAGGGAAAAAATATTATTTCGATTTTTCAAATAGCCCAAAAGTGACTTCTATGAGGTTCTCTTCACGACAGTTTTGAGAGCCTGTGAGGTGACCCCTATAAAACACCCTCAACGCCTCAACTGTACAGGTACAACTGTATCGGTAGAGATATATTGTCATAGTGTAACGTTTTTATTTTTATGGGTGAAGTGTAAAAATCAAAGAATTATTACTAATTAAAACAGATATTAATTAAACGATAAATAAATATTAAAAGATAATAAAAATGATTATTACTATGGTTAAACAAATATGAAATACTAATTTAAGACTAAGAATATAATTAATTACTTAAACACTAAGATTATTTATTTATTTAAACAATTAACGCGACTATTTATTTTCACACTATTTATTTCACGGTACTCTCGTACTTTTATTTCACTAACTGTTCATTTATTTCACTACGCATTCCACTCTTAGACTGCCGGTCTGTTGCAGCTCTTGTAGACTGTTTGCGCGATATTTATATCACTACATTTATATTACTATTTATTTATATTACTATTCATCTGTCCGATCCAGTATCACCAACTGTCCGTATGCCACAATTCTTCAACACCAATGCCAAGTGTCCACTCCAACTCGCTGTTATTGTCCTCGCATACTCTAGCTTCCCAATACTCGTCAACTCTACCGAGTATTCACTTCTACAGCTATCCTAGTACACCAGTAACTTCCCGACTCGCCGTTACTCTATGAACTGGCTAGCAGAACTCTCACAGCCTCTGTGTACACAACTGAGCTCCACAGCCTCTGTATACACAACTGAGCGCCACACCCCTGTTTACACAACTGAGCTCCACAGCCCCTGTATACACAACTGAGCTGCACAGCCTCTGCATACACAACTGAGCTCTACAGCCTCTGTATACGCAACTGTCCGAGTTCACCTTCCCTCACGTGTTTTCACTTGTCAGCCCACTCAGCTGACTGCCCTCACTAATGGACTCTGTGAATACGTAAAAGTAGATTGGCGCACTCAGAAAAGGGTGACGGTATATATTTATTTGGATAATTGAACAAATAGTGTTGATACTGTCAACGACAAACTTGAAATTTTGCAAATACTATGAAATTTACTTTCTGGGTTCCTCAAGGGCAAGTTAAATGCGAACCAATTTTAAAAATATTCTGAGTATGTTTAAATGTAATAATAAAGAATTCGTACAGTAATAACTTTACAGAAAATACAATAGTACTCTGGCTTTCAGCATTTTGGGTATGGTTCTGACCATCGTTAAACCAGAAATCGAATATCACAAAAGTGACTCATGTGGTTCTCTTTCCGACATCTTTGAGAGCTCGGGAGGTGACACCTGGTAAACTAACATAGTGATACGGATGTATCGTCGTTAAAGAAATCTGTAAATAGAAGTAAATATTAGCACACCTAGACTAAAAATTACTGCAATGTATACTTTTTTGATTAAATATATTTAATTTATACATGCAAGAGCCCTTCGTCTCGACTGCCGTTGTTATTTAAATAACTATAATTATTGATAGTATTGAATCTATTCAAAATTATATAGGTGATAAAAAAATTGGTCGATACTCTGTTGATGCAAAAATATTCACTAGTAGGTATTAGACTATAGACTCTAGACGATTACAGTAATTATCATGGAAACAAAGTATTAAACAACTTTAAAGGAAATTTACTCTACGCGCAAAGTTTGTTGTTGTATAATAAACTCCTCCGCAAAACAGGATCAGGTGTGTAAATATTTACATGAAGTGTCGTAGGCGGCTATGCCTCCCTGTGGGCGGCACCGCGACGCCGTGACTGGTCAACAAGTGAAGGTCGCCAAGACGAGATGATAACCTTTGACCCGCTGCAACTGCAGCTGCGCCGATCAGGGAAAGTTGTTGATTTCCTACAGAATCGATACAGCCAGACCCTTCACATTCGGGAGCCAAGAATTGTCAAATGTAAACATCGAAAACTTTCGTAGATTGGAAGATTAGCGAGATCACGTAAGGTGTTTAAAGCCAAGGGTTGTATCCCTAGTAATATCTAGAGATGAGCAGTCCATAACTTAAAGTTTGTTGAAGATTTAAGCAACTTGTACCTTTTAATACAAAGTACTTGACGGGACCAAACGTGCTCAGCATCAGCTTCGGCATCCGCATGAAGGAAAGGAGATGACAAGGCAGAGAAATTAACACAAGTCAATGTGTGTCTAGAAATATATCTTGAGAATTTGATTAACTAATAGTTTGGTCAACCCTCAGAGCCGGATTCCTTCAATTTGTATAAAATTTGTTTAAGTTTATGCCTAATACGTAGAATTTATTTATAGCTAATTTTAATAGTGTAATTATAACTATATTAATATCAAATATATTATATAATAATATGTATAATATAAAAAATAAATTTAAATACTACTCTGTTTTAATCTGTATATAATATAAACCCCCTTAAATCATGTTTCAGCCCCTTAACAGGTATCTGCTGCGAGGGTCGTCGCGATATATTTCTAGACACGCTATACATGTTACATTTTAAGTAATGATGGAACAAAGATCCGGTTTTGATGATGAATCTGGTCAATCCGACCATATAACTGAAATTTTTGTTGAATAATATGACAAAATTGACCTAGATGTTGTAGGGTAGGCAGGCACACGACAAAACATTGTTGAAATTGTTAAATAAATAAATAAATAAAATACACTTGGCATCAGAAAAATGTTTGATTATAGTTCTTTACATCATATTTATACAAGTACACTAGTAAAGTGATTAAGAAAAGTAGACCACTACATATAGTAGGAGGAGATTGAACGAGATCAAGTTATTCACTCATCAATTTATAACCTTCTTTTATGGCTTTTCGCTTTTCTAATATTACAGAAATTTGAATAAGGGAGGTAGCTTTTGTTCCGGCATTTTTATCTTTTCAAAAGTAAAACCAGACTGCTATTTTCCGCACTTATTACAACTACTTACAACTGACCAACAGAAGACGTTGAAACTTGCATGAATAAAATGTACGCAAATAGAGACCCGACCCGAAATTAACTGTTTGAATGAAAATTATCGGCAGTCCGGCAAATTTTAAGCCGGTAATCCAGTCTTCCGGCGATCCGTTCCTTCACTAATTTTAAGCTTAAAATTATTTCTGTGAACAAAACTGACTGGACGAATTTTAAAATTGAAGAAAGGATGGAAAAGGAAATGGAAGGGAACTCTGAGAAAAGCAGAGAGTAGCCCTTTTCTCCGAAAACAATTAAATGAAATCTATTGTTATTCTCGTGCAAGATTGTATTTCCCTTTCTTAGTCATTTCTAATTCCTCCATCGTTTTGCAAGATGTCATAAATAGATATATAGAAATTTAAGAAAAAAAAATCCGGATAATCCGAGGATTCGGATGATCGGAGTCCGGATAAACAGAATTCCCCTGTACTAGATTTGTGCGAAAAGTAAGTGGCATTGGACATTGGACAATAACACCGTAACTGATGATACTATACAATGATATTTGGATAACAAACAGAAGGGACAATAAATAGATTTCTTCAGTAAATTGCGGAGTTTTCGAATTTTTGATTTTTTATATGTTAAAATATTTTTAAATTTAAAGCGTATTTACTTTTATATTTTGTAAAATTAAAAAAAAACGGAGTAAAACAATGTTAAACTTTTGAAATATTTTCTTCCCACCATTACGGCGTACATAACATCAACTGTGTGCGAATTAGATCTCGGCATACGTGTCTAAAAGAAAGAGACAGAAGCAAAACACGGCCACCTGTTTATGTTTACATTTGATTCTTAACACTAATTTCTGTGTTTATTGTATTTTCTAAGTTTTACATTTACATATTTAAAATCAAATAAATTGTTTTTTTGCGATTGACATTGAATTTGACGTTTCAATATCAAATATAGAAGACATACGTTCATGTTTTCATTCTAAACTAGCACTCGTAACGGACAAATACGGCGAACCAAAGACTAACGATAAATTTAATATCCTTTATGCAAAAATATGCGCTATATTTTATTATTTTTATTGCATTAATAGTAATATTGCATGTATAGTATTGCAGTAATGTGGAAAAATCATTACATTTCAACATGACTAAACTCACCCATTGTAATCTGATATGGACTAGAAATACTCACCATGTTTTTACAAAAGACCGCAACAATAATATTTAGAAACCGAATTATTTGTTTCAATAATGACAGTGATCGGTGCTTGCCGAGGTGCTTGTTATGTTGTACTGAATCAGTCTTTCGTATTTCTGATGGCTAGAAAATAGTTCTGACTTTTATAACTCTCAATTAAGGAAAGTTCGGATTCAGATTAAGAAACAAAATTTTCACATGATTTGAAATTAAGTAGCGAAAGTTAAGTTATTTAGTAATCAAAATTTTTAATAGAAGATTTGTTGAGATCTTCTGATAACTGGAAGGAAAGAATAATGAAATGTATTATTGTTGAAGGGAACTATAACTTAAACATATGTAAGGTATAAAATGAAATTACATGACCCTTGTATAACCATAAAATGCTAAAAATCATTCACAATGTTAGTGATTATAACAAATCAGTGTAAATTTAGCTTCGTTGTAAGGTTCGAGCAAAACGCCTTTTTATAAGTTTCGAAAAAAAAAAAACGTGTTACATTGAATCAGCGTTATGCGGGGTCATACTATACACGTACAGTGATAGACTGGGCAAAAACCGTCAAAGAACATCGATAATCTGAAGTAATTTTTAAAATACAGATTGCATTTTATACCATCTCGAGTAGTACAGTACCATTATCAAACTGTAAGTAGAAATATAGGAAATGAAATACTAACTTAATCTTGGCTGGTACTCCGTATAAGAGAAAAGAAATCTAATTATTATGTGTCGTCACGTCTTCCACGGGCAATGGTGGCTCAATTGTTAACGGGTTCGCGTAGTACGTGAAAGGTCGAAGGTTCAAATTCTTCCCCAACAATTATGAGTTAAAATTATCACTGTGGTGAAGTGCTCTCAGTATGCAAGTGAAAATTATGACAGAAACATATGTAAATCTTTTTTTTTACACAGGGAAAAATAAACTTTAGAGTTTATTTATTATATATTTTCACCTATTGTCTCATATTTTCACTGTACCATCTATGTTAGCATATTCATTGATCTCCGTTGAAGATGTTTAGCCCGAAAGCAGTTAATATTAATAGTCGCTATTTCGAAAGCATGTACCTACGTTTAGTATGAACAGAATGTCAGAGGAATTTTGGAAACAATGGATTACACTTACATATAAATTAACCAAAATGTTGCAATATTGTAATAATGAACAATAAATCAGGCCAATATTACGACTAGTATATTGATCAGCCATAGGATAATGGATTCAGTTGAGTCAACAGACTGCAGTAGACTAGTCCTCTTGTCTGCGACGATTATTTTTTGAACGGGTTTCCATTGGTATTAGTAATTAGTAACGAAGATTCGATTTTGATATTAAATTCGGCCAGACAACCGGAATTTCTGTCCCGGCCGAATCATTAAAAATGTTAATCTGTTAATAATTTTGTTGGGTTATATGATAGTATCGACCTAGAGATGTTGTAGATTCCCGATAATACATTGTTAAAATATATCATATTTATACAAAAGTGTAGAAATTAATTTTTATCCATTTAAAAAATAAAGACTAGACTATTTTTCACACTCATTCTTTAAAACTACTTGCAACCGCAATACATTATAACTTGCGAGATGTGAAGTTGGCACCCCCATGTAAGAATTAAGAGAGAAAAAAAAACTATTGAATAATTTTGCCCAAGTTATGCCCAGTTTTATCCAACTCTTTTTTTTGCCCAACCCCCCTTTTTTAAAATTTTATTAGTCCCCCTTTTTTATAAAACCGTTCGTCACAATTGCAGGATTAAGTATGTACCTAACCTAACGTAACCTAACCTACCCATTTATCTAGTTTTTTTATGGGGGTGCTACCGAAATTTCCCCTTGTGTTTGTCAATCTAAAGCATGTATTTTACCTTTTTTTAAAATTTCTAGCATACACCATTTTTTGATTTGGAATATTTGCAATAATGTTACACCATTTTGACCCTTTTGTATACGTGGGCAAATTTTTTCGTTGACAAATCTGCATAACTTGTGCAAAATTATGTCGTACTTGATTTTGTCGTATTCGCTTATGGGGGTGTCAAACCATAGAAAATCGACTTTTGACTCATGAATTATAGGAGGCTGGGCAATAAATAAGAGTTGGACAAAACTTGACATAACTTGGGCAAAATGATGCAATAGTTTTTTTCTCTTAATTCTTACATGGGGATCCCAACTTCACTGGGATTATAACCGATTTTAAAGAAATTAACCGATGATACGTCAAAATTTATGCCGAAATTCAGGAATTCGGTAATCCGATCATTTGAAGATCTGTTCTATCGATATTCAATAGGTTTGAAATAAGCATTTCTATAAAAGATGCGTTCTCGTCATCTACTTATGCAAGTCGACAAATCAGGACTATTGGCTTCTTCTTTTCGTTTATAGGCTCATTCTAAAGCTTCTTCTGGATTATTTGTTAAATATACTGATTGCAATTTTTATTGTTGGTCACTATGATTAATGTGTTGCTCTGTTTATCTAGGACAGCGAGGACTTTTAAGTAATTATAAAATTCCCAGACAAAGATAATTGTAATAGTTAATAATTTTCCGTAGAAATTAAAAATAATTCTATTTAAATACCTACTTCCTTTTTAGTTTATCAGTTCCGAGTAGACGTCTCTTTATTTTTTTCTGGAAAATAAATTTTTAAATTCGATTTTAGTCCCCTGTCTGTTGGATGAAATCAAATTGTCAGTAATAACATTGGATGGAATATTAATTTCACACTTGAACTCGGTGAAATCAGCTTAGGAGTAATCCAGTTACACGGGAGTATCGTGGTGCGCAGGTCAGATGACGTGACCTGACCCAACGCGTGACATGTCACACGACTAGTAAATCATGCGTTTTCTATTTTAAGAACCGCTGATTTTGCTCATTTCAAACTAATTATGATTTTTCGATAATATATTAAAATTTCAAAAACTTGTAAATAGAAAGTGGCATAAACATTATAAGGCACACTGGACACTGCCCAAGGGCTTACATAAAGAACTTTATTATTATTCTGTTAATATTCTAACAATTGGTATATAAAAATGTTTCTCTGATCCGAAATAAGGATGACGTAGGTAAATTGTAAACTATTTTATATAAAGAAATTATATGTACATTATAGCTTTCTTTTTTTGGGGTCTCGTGGCCGCGTGCTTAAGTGTCAGGTCGCGAATCTGGGAAACCGGGTTCGATCCCGACCAACACCAAATATTTCCAATTTTAAATGGCACAAAATTTACCCCTGTGGTGCACTCTCCACGCCAGCAATGAGTGTCCGTGAGATGACGCCTGGTAAGCACCCGCACGGTGCAAATATTTTATCATTATCGATATCTGTGTACGAAGCATTATATAGCTTTCTTTCGGCTTTAATTTACATAATTATAGCCGAAACAGAGAAAATATTGTAAAATACTCATAATAGGCTATTCAAGCACTCTTGCGTCCGTTCGTTCGTTCACTCTCCGCTACGCGCTCGTTTCTGAATTTGTAACTCCTACTAGAATAGGTCGCGTTCTGTAACTTACGTATCAATATACTATTTTTCACCACCAAATAGGAATCGATATATCTCATGTAAAAATCATGACAAATGTAAAACATTTTGCCACTGGGAGGAAAATATATCAAAAATAAACACTACGGAGATTATATTATTTTGACAATTCAGTGGTTTAATAACAATAGTTGTAGAGTTGAATTATCAAAAATGACAGTCGTATTTGTCACAATTCTCAAAAATTTGAATTTTTTGGTAAAAATAATATATACACTTCTGGGGAGAATGTTATTTCTCCTCTCGGTGCTTTGTACTCTTTGTAGATCCGAAGCTTCTTAATGCTCGAGAAAAACTGCATTTCTTTCCCTTGATGTATAATCTGCTATTTTTATTTTCTCATAAAAAGAATGAAATAGAAATTGCCAAGGTAATCCTAAATGTTAATATTATAGTGGGTATTATATTTCCTTATGTTAACTTTGTTATCGTATCTTTCTACCTATGTATTAAGTTTTTTTGTATATAGAGACTTTTGAGACAACGACATCCTGTGAAATCGTAAAACATTCTTTTTGTACAAAAAAAGATTAGCACTGAAACGTTTTTTGTCACAAAGAAAACCGTCTCCTTCAAGATTTTACACAATCTTTTCAAATCTCTACTTTCACCCAAGAAGAAGAACACTTTTCAACGGTAAACAAAATTATTGGTTTTTCTTGTATCCGCTACGCTATTATTCTTGATACATTAGCAAACATTTGTTTTTCATCTTTTATTAAATAAATTGAAATACAAAACAAATATTTCATTTCATTATTTATGTTTACACAAATACCTCTATCCGTTTTTATTTATTAGTGAATTAAAATTAACAAAAAATATTTTTTAAAAAGCTCCGTTACTGTTATTTACTCATAAAATAATAATACAAGGTATAAATTCAAGATTAATAAAAATTTTACAACTTTGTGAACGAGTTTGGAATATTGTACATCATACGAAATTATTAGGGGACAATTTGTCGATTGTAGTGTTGATTTAGTGTAAATAATTACTTGAAATCTCAGTTATATAGCATTTATTCTTACAAAACCGACGTTTACATATACTCATGTGAGTTTACTCAAAGACAAATTAATACATATAGCATTAACATAACCATTATCACACTTTCGAAATCATCCATAAATTGTGCGCAAAAGCAGACCTTGAAAAATATGGCGTTTTGAAGATCTGCAAAATCATCCTGCCACGAACCCCCCAGCTAACAAATACTGGTGAGTACATGTTTAAAGGCACCTACCATTACTGCTTTGTGGATATACAAGTTTAAATAAAGCTTTTAATAAAAGAATTTTGTAAAAATTAATTATGTGTTCGTAACTGAACCTTTTCTCAAAAAATGAGGATACCGGCACTTTGGGGGCAACCATTGATTAAAAGGCGAATATGTTTTATTTTTATATGAAGAAAACATATACTTCTGTGTAATAATATCTTTAAAAATTAGACTTTGATTAACTTCATGGTGAAATCCTTAAAATTTTGGAAATAGTCCGAAAAACGCGACGAAATATGATATAAATGGCTCAAAATATTTGGTGCAACACCCAAGCTAATGTCGAAGCGTGGTTTGTATGCTATCTCCTCGGCCATCCCCGAATGTGAGGAATATGGGAATGACTTTTATATATCAGGTTGGACAGAAGCGTAATTTATAAGAAATAATCTTTCCTATTTATTTGTAAGGTAGAATGCTATTTATTTTATAAAAATGATAATAGTTTAATGTTTTTTAATGAGTAATGTATACACATTATAAAGCAATAAGCAACATTAATTTAAAAACATGTATTACTATCCCAAAATTTTTGAAAAAAATACCAAAAATATTCGTAATGGTGCAAAGTTTATATTTCTGTAGTTTTTCTTGGCATTACGGTGCAAAGTATACCCTTTCTATAGTACACTTTGCACAATAAAATAAATTTATTTTTTTCAAAATATATATTGGTTTCAAGGTGTTATCACAACAATTTTGTATACCTTTTCAATAGTTATGAGCAATGAAAAAATTCTAATGTTACTATTAAGCCATTTTGTCGTATTATTAAAAAAATTCAGTTAAAAATGGTACAAAGTAATTCCGTTTTACGATACGTCAATTTTGTAAGAATAAATGCTTTATGACTGAGATTTCGTATAATTGCTTACGGCTAAACATAAATTTATTTTACAGAGCTGGCTGAATTTTTTGTTAAATTACTTGGAAAAATGTAATTATTATGCATATTTATGTAAAAAATGCTTACTCACAATCTAATGAATACATACATAGGTACATATACAAGTCGAAAATGAGATCATATAAATATTTACTATTTTTTAAAAATATTTTTAGTTAAAATTCTGACATTTCCCTTTGGGTACGCTTATGTCTTTAGATATTTTAATATTACATAAATTCTTCAAAAATTTTACTTATACAGAAGTATCTTAAAATATTTGTACACCTACTAATTTGTAAAATTGTTTCCCTCATGTAGGAATAAAACAAAATAAAACATATTACCCTAATTTAGCCACGTTTAATTTTGTTTTGATGGGGTCTGGTGGCCGAGTGCCTGAGTGTCTGGTTGAGAATCTGGGGAACCGGGTTCGATCCCGACCGACACCAAATATTTCGAATTTTAAATGGCACAAAATTGACTATGTGGTGCACTCTCCACGCTAGCAATGAGTGCCCGTGAGGTGACGCCTGGTAAACGCCCGCACGGTACAAATATGTCATCATCATTACCAAAATCTGCTTACAAAGCAGATTGGCACATCCAGCAATGGGTAATATGCCATGATGATATATTTATTTATTTAATTTTGATTACTTTGAAGCCTGTCAAACTTCTTCAGGATGAAAAGAAGAAACATGTCATCAAAATGTTAATCGTTTGTGGCGTTGTGGGGGAAATACGTTGCTATTATTACTGTTGTCAAGGTTTCTTCGAAATATTGAAAAACTTTGACCGGTACTGTATATTATAACAGTATCTTTTGGTTGTACTTTATAATATTTTAGATACTTCCCCCAAAATTCGTGAATATTTGATGACTGTTAAATTTTATCGACCCCCGTTGGCCGCTACGCCACTGGTTGGCTAAGTAAAGTGTGTGAGTCATCGTTGTGTGGACTACCATACTAACCTGTTTATCCAACTGAGGCTCTTCTTTCGCTTTTTTATATGCCATGGTTTTGTTTTGTAATTTATTCTCTCTTCCTTTTCGTTTTATGTTCTCGATTAGGTGCGAATATATTTATTTATAAGCCGATGACTATAAATTTAAATAACCGGTATTTTCTCTGCCGGAAGAATTATAACCGTTTGAAACTTGTACTATTGTTATATATTGAGTTTAAAAGCAGCATCTAAATTTATAGACTTGATTTCTGGACATGTTTAGCAAAACTTGTGAGGTACATTTCATTTTCAAAATGGCTGAATATGTAATGTGTTCCATTATTTTTTTATTAAAATAAATACAGTGGGATTCTCCACTATTTATTTTTATGAAACTTCATCTAAATTGCAAGCGATCCTTAGTTTTAGAAAGTCATGATTATGTCTCGTTAAGCCGTAATATTTTTTTTAATATTGACGTAATTTTTTTTAAATATTTTGTTCTCAAACCGTGGAGTTCGCTAATAATTGGAATCACATAAATTGAACTATTTCTACCTTTACAAAATCATGTTTAAAATTACTTTTATGGTCAATAATTGAAAATATCAAGGGATAATAAGTAATTTAATAAAATAATTCATAAAAAACTACGTAAATATAATAGTTCAAGTTTTAATTCATTCAAACGCATGTGGTTTCTATCTTCTATCTAGCGAGGCATCATAAATTCGAACTAAAATTATTTGGTTTACTTTCGTTGGTTCTTTATTTTCTGCATTAATTTAATTGTAAATAAATTTAGAGAAAAGAGCAGAAAACAAGAAAGTAATAAAAATTTGGAATAAAGTAGATGGGGACTTAGATATTAATGTCATAAAAACATTTTAATATAAATAAATGACTCATGGTCTAATTTGTTACTATGGTGAAGGACCCCATTTCTTTATTTTGTAGTATTTTTAATATTTACAGCGACATGAATAATATAGTTGAATGACAAAATTTATTTTGATAAAAATCTGATGGCAACACATTTCCTCTTGTCATTTTAATATTTTACTATATGTTAATTTTGCTGGAAACATTGCATGCAAACAGGAAAAATTATTTCATGATGGTACTGTTTAGATTATTACTTTTTTATTTTCTGTAACTGACGTTTATATGTCAATTACAAACATTTAAATATTTCAAATGTTGTTCTTTAAATAGCATAGAATGCTAAACTTAATATTCTCGAATAGTTTCTATTTCTCTCGGGATTTCTTTTGCTCAATTTTTATTAGAAATATTTGTAGAAAACTTACTTAATATTAAATTTGATTTCGTATTTATAAGTAGCCAAAAAAAATTATTTAAACTATAACAAAAATTTAAGATGTTTCAATATTTCAGAAAATAAATTACTCGTAAATGACAGATACAACGTGATATAAAAAATCACGAATCAAAATGATTTTAAAAATATTGGTATTATTATTGGCATTTTACATGAAGTATACATTTTTAGTACCACTGATTTCAATGTAACATAATAATAATTGTAATATAAAAATATTTATACTCAGAGTTTCACCTGTCGCCGTGTAAAACTAAAGAAGTATATTTGCCCCAAACGTCCCTATAAATTTGTAATAAATACTATACATCGTTGATTTTAAGGCTTTTTTATTTATTACTACACGGTAAAATTTTAACTTAACAAATTCAAATGATGTATAAAGTTCATAGAGTTATGCTCGAATAAATAATTTGACACGATAAAATTTAAACATTTCATCTCATATCAAAATCAAAATTAGGGGTTCTAGATGCACTCATTTTCGAACTTTGGTCCTATTTCGAGTCAATCCCTGAGTTTTTACCATCCGTCATACCTTTAGGTAAGAAAGGTATTGTTTTTGGTCAAAAAATTCAATGGTGAGTTGTTAATGGATAAGCACGTTTTAGATTCCCTAGAACACGATTTTACTATTTTTGCGATGATGTCTGTGTGTATGTGTGACGATTTTTTCTCCGTCGATAAGTCCAACACTACAATTCTAAAAATTATAATTCTTTCTTATTCCTCTTCGTTACATCCATATGAAAAGCTGAATAGATTTTGGTTATAATTGGTCGACCGGAAGTACCCTCATTTGAAGATTTTAACAGTTTTTCTTGAAAAAACGCTCTTAAATATCATTATTTCACATTTAATCTTATAAATATTAAAGAATATTTTATTCTCTATACGATTTGATTACATTTTATACTTAAATATTAAATATTAAATGGACATTGAGTTAAAAAATTATAAAGAAATTAAATTTCATAAAGTAGTGCGATTGACTTAGTATTTGTGTTATAATTTTACTGCAAATAGAGAATCATTTCTAAGAAACTTTCTGTATGGAATTTGTACAAAATACAGAGAACTGAGGGAAGGTAATGTACTGGAAATATAGAATCTTTCGCAAGAAACTGTCTGGATGGAATTTGTATAATATACATAAAACTGACGGAAGGTAATGTGCTGGCCACATCAGATTTTTTCGAGTTGATCTTTGATTTGAGTAACATTTTTTTCCACACCCATACTTTTGTGGAATGATTTTTGCACAATACAGTAGTAAATAAATTAATAATAAATACAGTTACATCTTATGAATTCGACATATTATATATTTAAAAAAATACTGTACCCTAACGTAAATTTCTTAAATAGAATTGTTGTATCCTACATACGGGTACCCATGTATGCAATAGACCCTCATTATTTTAACATTAATTTCTGTCAACAAAAAATGAATCAGTTCTTAACGATGTCGGTTTTTATGGTCGTAAATTCAAAATTTGTGTGTCACTTTGAGCCAAGGTCAGCATTCTAGTTATAGCCCAAAAATGCAATTAATATGAACTATTGTTGAGGAAAAACAGCTGTTTGGCCAAGGTTGCTAAGCAACAGCGATCGTTGCAACTTTCACAAAAAAAAGCAGCTGCACTTTTTTGCATTTCCTGTCCTTACTCCTGATTATTTTATCTTTCATGTTTCCTTTATTTTATTAGCGGAAGTTGCCTATCATAATGAAAAAAATCTTGCAAGCAGGTTCTGCGGAGAAATCGTTGATAGCAAATTAAACACAAACACGTTTTACTAAGCTGTTATTTTTTTATTTTAAACATATATTCAAACTCTCTGTGACTAAACTGTGACTGTCTACCAAGTTTAATTCACCTATAAGGTCAAAAAGATGAATATAAAATTAAAACGAAATATCATTTGGGTCAAAAATTTGAATTGTAATTTACCTATTGTACTTATTACATTTACTTCAGAAATTCAGATCACTATTCAAATCAGATTACATAGTTCAGAACCGAAGCTTCTAATCTGGATTAGTAACCATTGACAAATTTATAGATAATGCAATGGCAAAACCGGGCCAGACCAAATATTTTGAGTATATACCCTCAAGTTTGGTCCTCATTCTTCCTAAAAATAATTCGATAATTTTAATCATATCTGTGAATATATTTTTAAGAAAATTGGTTATCATAAGTTTTTCGGCATGAACAATTCGTTGGTGAGATAATCGAAGTCGTATCTCATATCAATTTTGGGTGTGAGAGGTTGTCGAATTTGAGATATGTGGGTATTTGCATTCAAAATTTGTTCATTATTCTTCCTAAATACACTCATATGTACGAAAATGTTTACATAAGAATGTCAATACTAATTATTTGCTTCACTAGGTAAAGCCGTATCCTATACCTACCAGGTTTTGGGTATGATAGATGGACCTAAATTGAGTTGATTTTTTTCCAAAAATAGATATATATAGAATAAATGTATTTAGATAGATTTCGATGTGTAGATTTCAAATTTGTAAAACAGGTCGATATCTTTCAATGAGTCATCAGTAATTGAAAAGAGTAACAACGTAATCTATACTTTATAACTATAGTTATTTGTATCACTAGTGTAGGAACTGCAATTTTGCGAGTGCGAGTATATTTTAAATACGAGCACTCGCAAAGCAGTTTCTGGACATTGTAACACACAAGATTTTTTGTGCCGATTTCTCTCTAAATTTATTAAATGAATTTGATTTATTGTCCAAATATGAAATACTAGGGATTTTTCATGTTGGTAACATCAGAAAATTTGAATCATTTTAAATGACAAGGATTTACAAACATAACCTTGAAAATCAGCAAACCTTTTATTATTTTTGCATTGCAAAGTCAAATATAATTACTTACATTTAGCTTAAAATGTGTCAATTTTAGTTAATTAACAATTTATTATTAAAAGTTATAAAAAAAATTGCCAAATCTTGTGTTGAAGATACTTATAAGCTGACATTTCACCGGAATAATACCAACTTATAACCATAAAAGTCCCTTCTTTTTGCTGGTCTCGATTTGTAAAAATGTGTTTCAGGACGATTTAGAGATAGGTACCTATGTAAAACAACTTATACCAGACGGAGGCATAAAAAGATTTTAAGATGCCTATATCCTAGTGGAGTAATCCGTCGCTTGCGAAGTCTATCTTCAGTCCAAACTATTTTAATATCAATAGTTTTCTAAGCAGGAAATATTCAAAATCGCGAGGCATGGGCAAAAAAATTGTCAAAGAGACTAGATCATCAAAGTTAGTGAAAAAGCTTGTATAGTACAAAAGAATTAAAACCATCGCCCTTGACATTTCTGAATTTTAAATTCACAACAATTAAATGGCCATTAACAATGGGTCCATCCTTAATTAATATTTAATTTCATTCTTTCAAAAAATGTAAATTATTTATTGTGCAGGTCACGTTTGTAACTGCAGAATTATAGAAACCAACTTTCATCAAAAAAGACGAGAACAATTTAAATAAATATAATGTAAATTTCTTTTGCCGGAATGACTCGAGAGCGTGAACAAAGAAGTGTGTTCTTTACGCGCAAATGCGTAACTATACTTTTTTTTATCAAATAATACATTTCAACGTTCCAGCTAAAATTACAGACGATATAACAAAATGCTTCTTTTGTTCTTGACAGATATAATTACATACACCATACACTTCCACAAAATAAATTCGTTTTAAATTTTACCTGTTTTCAACAGGCCCCTGGTCCTTATTTACTGAAATTATTACCATTTATTTCAGGTCATACTTAAAAAGATTCATTCGTTCTAATTCTGTTTTAAATTATGTGTGTTCATAATTGTTTTGTGGTTGTTTTGTGTTGAAGGACCTTGGTTCAAGTCCTGATAATTTTAATCAAAAATACTCGTAAGTCATTTCCGTCCAGACAACAACTCAAATGCAATTAAATTTTTATGACTGTGAAATTATGATAAAGGGAATTTAGCAGTCGATTTTGATAAAAAAATAAAACATTAAATTGTTTACTATTATTAGAACACAAACTACAATGTAAAAAGAAATTCCATAAGAAAAAAACAAACTAAAAGTTGCCAACAAAATCAATTTCTGTCTGTATACCGATGGCATAAATGCTTAAAGCATAAAGGTTGTACGTACAGTTTTGTCAGTTTGCGATTAGTTACATTTTGTTCTTTTCCATGTACAAAAAATTTAAATAGTGTTTTAATTTAATAATTTTAAAAACAGAGCAATATTTTGAACACGGTGCACTTACACAAAATTATTTTCGATATTACTTGCTCTATTTTTCATTGTAGGACAAAAACGTCTACACAGTTGAATGAGCTGGTTGTAAATGTTGTAATGAGGTATTTCTACATAACGTTATTATAGTCACAAAATATACCCTTTTCCGAAATCGACACTAAATCACACGATAACACTCCGCGAAATTAACCAAAATAGTAGCTACTAAAGTAAATATTTACAGACTTATGTCTAAATTTAACTTTACGTACTCATCTGTCAAGCTTGAATCAACCTAAACTTCGAACTTCTATAAAAAATATACATATTGCAAGCTTTCTTTCACTGGATATTCTGTGTTCACATAGCAATCAGCGCGATGAAAACTAAAGCCTCATTTCCACCGAATGTTTTAATGCTTAATGCATAATAATTTGTACATAAGGCTTAATGTATTATAAAAATTTACTAGGATACCATTTTCATCTACTTTGTTTAGTAACTAATTCGACAGAAATGTCATATTTTATCCTTTTTATTCTTAACTCTAGCAGACTGGAATTACAGCAGTAATTCTTATTTGTTTTAATATGTCATATACACAATTTTAATACTACTAATAGATTGACAGTTGACAATTCAGATTAGAAAATTAAGAAAGTGATGACAGTTTTGTATGTCCATCTCACAATTACGCTTAGTCATTACGCCTTAAACATTGGAGTTTGCAAACTTTTGTTCTTACGCATTGCTCTTAGTTCTTAAGCATTAAGCCTTATGCATAGCTAGAAATGATTAGTAAACTTTGCTATATGATAAACATTTTTACGCATTGCGCTTAGTTATTAATTATAGCTCTTAATCGGTGGAAATGGGGCTTTTTAGAATATATACAATGAGATACTAAAAACAATCGCATTTTTTTACGAAAAATCAGTAATTGAAAACTACACAATACTACACTAAAATCAATTGCAATGAAACTACTGTTTGTTATCTGCTTTTTGTTTGCCAAGATCTAATAACAAACAAAACATCACTAGTTCCATAACATTCTGAAATATGCTGTATATTTCAAATTTTGTTTTTCGTGTTTCTTCTTTATAAGAATTAAAAGATTTTGCATTCCCTATATAACATATAGTCACCAAGTATGCTGAGCAAATAAATGAAACAAAATATAAACCGAACATTTCCAAAAAACTTAATTGCTTGAAAACCTTAGAAAATTGATTAAGCTTGAAAATCAAGCCAAACCTAAAATTTTAAAAAGCTTAAATTTTCAAATCAAGCTTCTTCGTGGTGGTCTTTAATTATTTACGTCAATTTCGGACCCTATTTTTGTTCTGCACTGAGAAATAAATAAAAAATTTAATAATGTAAACCAGACTAAAATTGTAATTGGTTTAATGCTCATTGCAAGATTGGCAGAATGTAATAACATATGATGTAATGTTAAAAAATGATATATAATGACTGTTTTGAAGTATACGCAGTGGGTTTTTAATTTTGATGTACTCCAGACTGCTCTTACACCTTACACGAACAATTTCACCCAATTCAATTGCAGCTGGCATATGTGTATACGTACACTTGGAAATGTATGTGCAAAACTGCGTGACCCTGCATCTCAAAATTGGATTAGTATTTGAAGTGTTGAAAACGCAACTACTATTTAATTCACAGTGTTACATTCGCAGAGGGCTGAGTAAAATTTAATGCAATTTGTCTGCCATTTTGATGACAGTTGAATAATGAAATCGCACACACTTTACATACAAATAGTTCCATGAAGATTTAACGACTAGCGCTGGTCGTTGCCCTTTTAATGATAAATGTATTCATCCCTAAAATTGCACGTTTGTTAGTTTTAGGTTGCGTAACGTGTGAGCTGATGCATGAAATATTACTGTAATGTAATGAGACTTTATAAACGGGCGCTCTGAATTTACTTCAACTTTCCATTTGCATCAACACAATTTTCATTTATAACGTGGAATAAATTTGTAAGAAACAGACACTGTGGGTGATTTTTTACTTCCCTCCTACACAAATAAGGGAGTTTAAAATCGCATGAACAATAAATTTTTATCACACGGAAGTCACATCACTTGCATGAAGAAATGTTTCCGCTTCTTCTACTTGTGCGATGTTCTCGTTTGCTCCAGAATCTTCGAACGAACTACTCGGTTCACGCGTCTCCAAAGTTCCAATATTAGTGTCTATACGTTAAAGTTAATTTGCTAATTTGACACGAATGGCAATAGTTTGTGCAAAACGGCTATTCTTACAAATCTGTAAATCTAAAAAAAAAAAAAAAAAAAAAAAAAAAAAAAAAAAAAAAAAACTGAAAAGCACGTCGAATTTGTGGAAGGTCTGCAACTATTACTAGTGAAGAAAATATCAATTTGATTCACAATAAGGTCATGGCAGAGACTGTAGGCATCTTTTATGAACGGGTTCAAACCATTCTATTATCCAATGGGTTAGGTTAGGAATGACAAAAAAATTTACGAGATGTCCCCCGGCTTCTGACAGTTCGTTTCCATACGTCGTCCTACTTGCTGCTCCGTTATGCAGCGGCGTGGGTATGTTAAGCCGGGACCACACATTCGGTATTCGCCGATTGCCGAATATTCGTCTTTCGCCGAATAATGTTCGTCAATTGGCGAGCATACGTCTCCAGACATGCCGAACGGGTTCAATACAACTATATAGGTACATATTCGTTCACTTTGACTCGACTCGAAAAACTGACACGAAGCGGAGTACAAACGAGCACCGAATATTCGCTGCGAGCAGCTCTTCCACACATACGATATTTGGCGAATGTTTGCTTTGGATTCGCCGAATGTGTGGTCCCGGCTTTAAGCAACAGTTGAAATAGTGGAAGTATATAGGGGTTCACCATCTCCCTAAAAGTCGAATGTACAAGTTAATTTAAAAAATTTCAATTAAACCAGACATTAACGGATTAACGTAAAACTCCGTAGGTAAGTACACTAATGACAATTCACATAACCTCACAAAAAATAATTGTACGTCTAGTGATGTCCTCTCTGTTTTAGGCCATAAACTTGTTATCCACCCTCGTATTATAGTTGATAAAATATTCCCATTAATATTATAAATTATAGCTGTGTTGGCGTAATAACTCTTTTCGTGCAAATTGTGCAAACCTTTCAAACAATTATTCAAAGTTCACTAATGTACATGTACGCACCCAGAATGCTAACAAGAGTACAGTAATTAACGATGTTATATATTTACTTTTCAGTTTATATTTACTTATACAATTTTATTGTCTTAAAAGTAACAACTGTCACCGAAAATAGTTACATTTTATCGAATATGTTTACAAGCAAGTATCTGAAACAATTCAGAAAGAAGTTGTAGTGCACAGTGCTAGAATTGTTCGTAGTTGAGATAATAAATTTTCGTTAACCACAGCACTCACTTGCAGAATCGAACCATACATCTCGAAATGTTCATGCAACAGTTGGCTTTGGACTAATGCCATAAATGTATTTTGCCAATTATTGTGACGCTGTGCGCTTGGGGAATTCCAAGAAGCATTGGCATTGCTGTGTTTTAATTGAAAGCATACCTACGCGACCGAAATAGTTGCAGGTTGTACATTCTGAATTGCATACATTTTAACCTGTATCATATTAGTCGCACCTTGCAGCACATATCTCCGGCTTTCTATCTTATTTGATATGGTTAACGTTGCATATAATTATAATTAAAAACATAACCGCATACAGCATTTACACATTTCATATGCTTCCTGACAATTTCTGCATTAGAGTTCTAACGCTGTAAGAGAATATTAAAACATTTATTTGTACTTATTTAGTAACTCACATCTTACATATACAATTATAATAATTCAGAATGACTTATTATAACTTTCACATCGACAAATAGGGGACACAATTTATTTAAGTAATTCACAAGATCATGCTTAGAGCTCTTCATAATTGTCATTTCAGAAAAGCGATAAGTTAGATAACCTCTTTCCCATGATTTTGCGAAAGGTTTTCCATGGGCTTGATGGAGGAATATTCTCACAATCGAGCCAGTGGGGTTCTCCACCATAGTATCAAATCATTTATATTAAAACTAGACCTTAAAATCAAACCAAAACCAAAATGTTAAAAAAAATATTAAATTTTAAAATATTTGAGTTTTATAAATGCTTTTAACCTCACATAACATCCAACAACCAAACCAAAACCAACTTTTTTAAAAAAATTATTAAATTTTAAAATATTTGAGTTTTATAAATGCTCTTAACCTCACATAACATCTACGTCACACATCTACTCTATTCCAAATTCTTCCTACTTTCAAGCCTTCAACTGTTGTCTTTTTCAAAACCGGAATCCGTTTTCTAGCGATGCACGCGAGGCGCGACGAGACGAGAAATATAAAATATCAATCTCGTTTGGTTTTCGGATCTGCGATCTCGTTCTCGCACATTTTTTCGAGTCTCGTCTCGGTCTCGCGCGAGAATCTCGCGAGAGTCTCGCTGTAAAATAAGCACTTGCCTACTACGTATTTACGTACCAGTTTAACTACAAGATATAAGTTCGCATCAATCCGTGTTTTTGCAGTCGTAGCATTGTAACTATAATAAAGAGACAAAATACTATATTCTGGTCACCAAATTATTTCAATACGAATATGATGTTTATTCATTTACGGTCACCAGAAAATGCGATGTTACTAAATAATTTAATATACCTAACTATGTAATTTATCACAAAATTGTGATCTCTAAACTATTTCCATACGAACATCTGTTCATACATTCTGCCATCAGTAAAACTAATTAAACATTACAAAAATATTCTTTGTATTGTAAGTAATTAAAAGTACCTAAACTTTATCATTAAATATATGCCACTATTTAAGTATGTTCGCCCGGTGTTGGCTCCCATCGACGCTTAATACAACATCCTGTACTTTTCAGGGACGACAAGAATGTTATTAACCGTAGTTTTAACTGGGATGAAATAAGCGTTGGAGAAAAACTAGTTCTATTAAATGCAAAACCGATTTTGTCTTTATTTTGCATTTCCTCGCTTTGGGACCGATATCAATAGACTCTGGGTAGACTCAAAAATATAGTGAATTCTATGTAATTTTCGCATGCACGTGTTCTACACACGAAATCGCGTGGACTCCACACCTTGTACGGTACATTTTTCATTGAATTTATGAATCAAAGCAATAAAGTTGCAAATACTTCTTATTGCGAGACTCACGAGAATCTCGCGAGATTTCTGGCTTCTCGCAGTTGTTATATCGATTTCGTTCTCGGCTCTCATAATACAACGAGACGAGATGCGAGAGTATACTCTCGCTTCATCATGCATCACTACCATTTTCAAATAAATGAAAGTATATCAAATAATACTTGTTTGAATTTATGTCATGTCAGATAGAAATTATCTGCGTTTGCGTGAAAGATATGTTGAATAAGAATAACCCAAGATATCTACTGACTACAGACTATTAATCAGTTAAGCAGACTATTCGGCCACATTATTAGTGGGCGAATAGTCGGTAAAAAGACGGATTACTCGGCTTAGAGTTTGATAATATATGATTAAGGCACAGAAATAATATACTTACAATTTGTGTTGAAATAGATCAGTTTATGCGATGCAAAATATTAGCGTACTGCACTGGTTGAGAACAAAATTAGATTAACATGTACGTCATAGAATATTTGTAAAATTAATACGGCTTAACGAATAACAATTCAAACTTTTTAGAACTACAGATCGCCTTCAATTTAGATGAAGTTATATAATATATATTTTTTCATATTCTGTTGTGTCCATTGTAATAAAGTACCGAAAATAATTACATTAGGAGCGAGATTTAAGTTGATAAAGAAATTAGTTCGCATAATATTAAATAATAAAATCGTCACACGTACACACAAAGTATCATCGTCATAAAAATACCAGTAGTAAATTCATATTCTAGGAACCCTAAATTTATTTTTGGATCCTTTCTATCGAATTACCTTCGTGGGCGAGAAGAAAAAAAGTTACAGAAAACTATTTTAAGATTAGCAATGCAAAGTATATTTTCTATTTTAGTGTATTATGTATTATTGACGTCATAGCCACCTGCTGGAACTTGTAACCTAGAAAGCCACCCTTATTAAATTCATTGAGGGTATGATACCCTCGCGTGACCTGACCACATAAAAGTTTTAATACATTTCGTGTGTTGACTTATGGATTTGGTTCGTGCGTTATCATAAAATAATTAGGAAGAATGCTAACGCCCACAGCAATTTGTAGTTGCACGCCACTGGCAACAGTTTTTTCAAGGTTGTACGCACTGATACCAAGGGCAAGGTAATCATCGTACTTTGGCTTGCCTTATCGATTTTGTAATTTTCTAGGAAATGTGTAATACATTTAAAGTAATCTTAATGTGCTTTTTTGTTTTAAGGTAATGAGCCTACTGATGGCTTTTCAATGTAGACGAGAGATATTGTGTGTTTTATTTACTGATGAAAGTTTTATTGAAAATCGTTAAAAATTGATAGGACGAAAGGTTTCCTTTAATTTATTACCTTTACGCACGGTTTGCCTTTTCATCACTTTCCATTTCTTCGCTTCTCATGCATATTTGCCGGCTGCCGGCTCTTTTAGCTCAGTGGTTAGAGCAACGGGTCTTAGTCATGTCATGACCATGAACACGCTGAGTTCCGGGTTCGAAAAATAAAATCAAATTAAAATAAAATATTTTTTTACCCCCGAGATTAGAAATCGATATCTCTGTCAAAATTATGACAGAAGTAAAACATTTTGTCTCTAAGGAATAAATGTGTCTAAATAAACCATAGGCAGTTTTTTAATTTTCACGGTTCAGTTGTCTATGCATCGTACAACTTTTTAAATTTCGTTGGTCCTAAGTTTAGAACAGTTGCATATATTTGGGGGTTCATAGCTGCATTCTTGCTATTTCATCATAGAAAAGAAAAACGACGTAGAACTCTAAATTCTCGAAGTGAAATTTGAGAAAATTCTACTTTGTTTATAACAAAATTTGTGTTAAATTATAACAATAAAAATCTGATTACAACAAAATAAATTTGATTTCAACACAATAAATGACTAGTGGTCATTCTTCATACCAAGTGTAAATCAAAAAGGGATATACATACTTTTTACAGAAGGTGTGAATCTCAAAGATAACAACACACGAAGCTTTTAATTCTTAAAAATTTGGATTTTTGTTTTGTTTCTACTCCCAGTGGTGAGAAAATAGTATACAGAATGTTTCTAAACCTGTATTACAAATTTTAAGGGTAGTATAGTATGATTAGCGAATGAAAGTTTACGTTTAGATTATTTAATAGATGTGGTTTCTTTTGAAAACATTTCTCTATACTTGATTTGAAAGGAAACTGGCCCTTATGTATTCCGTTACAAAAGATTAGAATTGTACTCATTACCAGGAGGCATTTAAAATGACCTTAGCAACAGGATTCAGGGATGTATTTGAAAAAATTAATACCGCAAATTCTCAGGTATAAGCAACCCTCGAGTCGGAATTACTGATGTTAAATGAAAAATGTTTAAAATATTTTAAACACATCCCTGTTCTGATATTCAGTTACCCTAGTCGGCCATCTATTTTCAGCCAGGTATAGTAATGTATTTCTGTGCTTTCCTAGTCCAGTATTTAAATGGATTCATTCAAATATTTCATACCTGAATATTTCGTACAACTCTATTGTTCTCTAGAGTTTGAAAAGAAACCACATCTATAAAATAATTTAAACGTTAACTTTCATTCGCTAGTCATACCATACTCACCAAAATTAATTAAAATTTTTTAATAAACCTAGATCTGATCTTTAATAGTTTCTGAGATATAAGCAGTGTTGTGACAGATCAATTTATAAAGGATCTAGACCAAGATCAAGATCTTTACAATTAATATGTTCTAGATCAGATCATAGATCAGTTTCTGCGACCGGATCTTTTTTTTCAGATCAGTTCAAGAATTTGGGATCTGTTTTTCTGATATCATAAAAAGATCAATAACAATTTTCAAATTCTTTTTATTTCTGATTAATTAAATAGGAATACAAACAGTAAATTAATTACAAAGAATATACTTAGCCGTGTGCCTTACACATAGGAAGAAAACTAGATACATAGGTACGTATAGTTTTATTAATGCTGAATTAACGAATAAAGTACAAATAGAAACATAAATAATAATTTTAAACATTAGAATTGTTGAAATGTAATAAATTAAGACAGGCCATATCAAATGGGCAGACAATCATTATAAGCCATTGAATTTTTTAAGTGAGTTAAATAAATTATAACCCACTTCCAATTTTTTGTATTTTTTGTTTTCTCATTTGACATGGCCTAAACTGTTGGGTACATAAAAAAATAATTTTCGTCTTTTCCAAGTTTATTCAAGTTTCCCGTATATTCCTGTATTTGTGATCTTTCTTTAAGATGATAGATTATATAGTTCTTTGATCTAGATCCAGACCAAGATCTGTATATATAAAAGGATCTAGATCAGAACAAAAACCATACTAAATGAACTAGATCTGTGTTTTAGATCAAAAGATCTAGATCAGTCACAACACTGGATATAAGGCAGTGAAAAATGAGTTTTTACGAAGTTTACCTCTGCTATTTCGAAAACTATAAGAGTTACTGCTTCGATTAAATGAGACTTTTGTTTCCCTTTCACAGGTCACCTTTATCTTTATCAATTTTTCTTCAATTTTTCGTTTTTTCGTAAACATTTGAGCATCAAATCTATGGTGATTAAGGTTTTTTGCTCATATTGGTCAGTACTATACCCTTAAAATTTGACAGGTTTAGACACAGCCTGCATACATCGCAGGAGAGAATGCTATTTTTCTCTCGGTATTATTTAGCTGCGCTCGCGAGCTTCTAATTACACCTCGAGATTTTGCTCTTTTGATCTATAATAACTTTAATTTATTTTAGTTTGATTTATATCTAATATCATGAAGAAAGAGTAAATAATCTCACGAGAAATGAGTGAATAAACAACAATTTGATTTGATTCGGAATGTACATGTAGAAATTCAATCGTCCATGTACTTCCTAAAAATTTACTTGTGTTTGTAAGAGAAATTACATTGTCCTCTGAAAAGGATTCTCTCTCGTCCTCTCTCTCTCTCTCTCTCTCTCTCTCTCTCTCTCTCTCTCTCGCTTTCGGCTGCGTAAATACACCTTTCTCGGTCTACTGTGCTAATAATTGAAGATGCTATCTGTTTCTCTTGTTTCGAGTCCGGTTACAGTGAAATCGAAAGTCTTTCACTTTTATTTGTCATTGTCCAAACTTAGAATTGAATATCAGGAACATTTTTTTTGAACTTGCTTCAAAAAACAATCTTAGTTAGGACTTTGTTATAATAGATTTAATAGATTTGAATGACAAAAGTACTGTCACTCAAAAACCTCACACATAATATTATTAATAATAATGCTGTAGGCATCAACATATTAAAATAAAACTTATGCTGATTGAAAGATAATTGAATACGCTTTAATATGAGCCTAAATTAATTAGAATTCCTTTCGTGTTCTCCAACGAAAAGTTCTAAAATGAAATGCATGAAACAAATTAGCAAAACTTTAAGATTAAATTAGAAACTGATACAACACTGAAAAATGAATTATGGACTGCAATCTGTCAAAACTGTGTTTGCGTTATACTCGTGATACCAACCACCACAGCAACCACTTAAATATACGCTGTTTTTGATATAGGGTTTGATAAAAAATAAGCACTCTTGATAATGTGGGCTCATTTTAAAGAGTAATAAATGATCTTTCAAACAGCATAAGTTTTATTTTATTCTGAGCTCTGGTTTCTAGAAAAAAAAATCAAAACTGCACTGAGAAAAAGATATAATTACGGCAACTGTAAATGTATTTGTTACAAATAAATCCTAAGCTTGAATAGATCTAAATATATCTACAATTAAAGCAATGTAATAATTTATTTGAAGCATTTATTGGTCTCAAATAAATATATATTGAGATCAATTATATCTTCTATTTCATGCGAACTGTGCATTTATTTACGTTAAGATTATTTTAATTGCGCTAAATTTATTGCATTACTATTGGATATATAATAAATAGATTAAAACTAAAGGACAACAATTAAATAAAGACCAGCATATTTAATTTTTTCATACACCATATTTTTATTAACTCACAAATTATGTACATCCTTAAGAATATTAATGTACATATAAGAAAAAAATTATAAAAGTATAAATACACACTCTGTAGAGGTACCGGTACATGTGCCTTGGCATAAAAGATACACTGAAAAGTGCAAAGCAAATATCCAAAACTCCACTCAAGAAATATATTTTTCACTGTTTCGTCACCGTCACCCATATTCACTACTTTTTAGCACATGAATGAAAAACAAATCGCCAGTCAGAAATGAGCACCACCATAAACAAGATGAAACGTACAACAAATGAACAAGTCACTTCATTTAAAATCGTCATTTGACAAATAGAACATTGTTCACTCAATAGAAATATTATTTTGTCACAAATAATATTTATTTGTGACAAATGAAGGTAGATTCACACAATATAAACTATTTTTCATTGTAATACATATAAAGTTTACACAAATATATTATGAAATTAATTCAAAACAATTACATATTTGTAGGAAACAAGTAAATATTTCAGAAAATTATAAATTTATTTATTAAAAATCTCAATTTAAAATACTAAGCGTAAATATATTAGTTTATTTAAGAAAATTAAATTAAATTTAAATGAAATAAGTCACAGTCAAATAAATAATATAACTGAATGAATAAAATACATTTCATATTAAAGATTAAATCGTATTTGTTGCAAAGTTGCAATAATTGGATGAATGACGTACCCTTTAATTATAAATATTTATTTACTAAAAACCATATTTCATTTGTACATGTATGTATGTAGTGTATTAAAGATATGCCTCTACTGTATGTAGTATGAGTATGTGATTACACATAATAAATGAGAGATTAGAGAATCAAATAATTCATACTACAAAGAGCTAATTCAGAACTACTTGAAAAAGATTTTAGCAGGATAAACAGTTAAATAAATATATCAAGAGATGTATACTGACATGTAAATAATGACATATTTAAGCAAACAGACTGAATTTAATTGAGCTTTGACTATGAAGTAACATTTTCAAAGGGAAAATCTCATGGAAAATTGTGTATAAATAAAACATACGGAAATTTTTGGTCCATCATAGGAAGTATGTACATACTCATACTGTTAATTACGACTATGTAAATATCATTATATGTGTAAATAGATGTATATAAAACAACCTAAAAGACAAAGCTAAAACTTTGTTTCATAACTTTGATTTAAGAATCAAGTCATTGTTGTACGACGTGGGTGTTTTAAATTTCAACAAAAACTAAAGAGTAAACTTAAACATCAACTTTTTATAAGGTATTATGTTTTAGCCACTTCAAATTTTAATTACATTAGTCAGTTGCTATCAAATTTCTTTCGCATGTTGCAAAAAATTCTGACATAAATCTACAATGACATCACACAGAGCAATATGCAACGTAACAAAAGAACCAAAAATACAAGCATCTGTTTATGAAAGCCACATTTTCAAGAACGCTGCCATACAAAATATTGTTCAAAGAGCTGCAGTTGTTTTAAGACAGTTGACACTGTTTCTGAGCGTGGTGTGGTGAAACCTTTTTGCATGTTTCAGCATAAAATTTCAGTTAATTGCATCATTTATGCCTAGATTTCTTGGAACAGCTCGGTGTTGTGTTTTCTTCCGGTTGATAAAAAGTTTTGTGTTGTAAAATCTAAAGGAAATATCGTTATCTTTCTAGATTATTCACATTGACTAATGTATAATATTATAAGTTATGAATCAGATTGTTTTTATAATACATAACTTTCAATAACTGATAAAATATGGAACCGTTCTTTGGATCCGGGTTGTGGAACCGAGGTTTGGATTCAGTTAGAGAAATGCTCAGATTTGAATGGTAGATAACCGACGATGACTTAATAAATTTAAGTAACCTAAAAATTTAAATTACTCTAATGGGGTCCTCCATCATAGAAACTAATTAGAACATAAGGTTATTTATTTTTAAATTAGACCTTAAAACTATATGATACGGACTATACAAGTTTGAAAAAGATATTAGTTTTAAAATATTCGCGTAATTATAATGCCATTAACCTCGCCTTAACATATACGTCACACATCTACTTTATTCCAAATTTTTACTTCTTTCAACTGAAATCCACTTTTAAATAAATGTATGCAGATAATAACAAAGCATCGAAAGTAAACCAAATAACACTTGTTTAAATTTATAAAGCCAAATCATATATATGTAGATACACTATTATTCACGAAAGATGACTATTCAAGGTCATTTGTTCGAAGAAAGAATACACATCACTTCATAGCAGTTACTTAGCAACATTTTGTATTAGAAAGAGAAAGATTATTTGACATATGTCTATTTAATTTATGTGGTGTGACGGACTAACACACAATAAATAATAATGACATATGTCGTAGAATTACAGATTCCTAACAGTGGCGTTGACGTTTAAATCAAATTATTAGTCCTTGGTTCATAAGTTAAGTCTATGTTTTTGTATTTTGCAAAAACATAAGTGAAGAACATAAATCTTTCAGAAAGGCATTATTTAGAAAGAAACATAATTTTCAAATGAATATTTTTATTTTTCAGTTAAAATGTGTCCATAAATATTTCATATTGCACGCCTATACAAACGAAATGCAATGAAGTTATCTACAAGTAATATTATATCAGACGGCTCACAAATGACCTTGAATAGTCATCTTTCGTGAATAATAGTTTACTCCAGGCGTTGAAAGATTTGTTGACTGACATAGCCTACAAGTGGCAATCAACATATGTATTTGGTATTTATATATTAAAAACAATTATTAGCGAACTCCACTGTTTGAGAACACAGTGAACTTCACATCTGCGCTAGAAAAAATAAAAGTTTCGTAAAAAAATTAGTGGATGACCCCATTCTAGAATTATATAATGCCATATTGAACGATACGTTTAATAAAGCCTGGTAAGCTTCTGTCAAACGTTGCCATTCGTTTGCGTTGCTATCATTGGTGCTCGTGGGCAGGCATTCTAGGATACGTTTCTGGGTAAGCATGACACATCTGACGAATGACTGGCAATACTTACATACATTTACACATAGCAACCTTTCCTGACATTCGTGGCAAACATTTTCTTTTGATCTTTTTTTTACTCCGACTTTTACCGACAGCCGATGGAAAACGTTCGTTCGCGCTGCAGCCATTCGCTTCGCAATTAATTCGCTGCAAATGTTCGTCTACATTTGACGAACGCATGCAAATAAACCTTCGACAACGCGAACGATTGGCATCGTTTGTCAAATGTGTTCCAGGTTTAAGATTAAACTAAGCAGTGGCGTAACTAAGAGTTCGGGAGCTCGCCCGCAAAACGTTTTTGGGGCCCGTTTTAATTGTAGCGTTTATCATGAAGAACTACATACCACAAGAACTTGTGGAAATTGTGACTAGGCTCACTTTCATCTGAGTTGACATGTTAAGAAGCAAAATAACCAATATGGGAGGCGTGAAAATCCAAGATTCGGCACCTTTACATCCCACCAAAGTCATTGTATGTTGTGGCATTTACTATGAACACAGTCCACTGGTGAAAGTTACAGGGAATTGATTCATACATTTTCGGTATCCCAAATGAAAGAATTTGGACAAAATTTGGGATTAGCAAGATGGATCAGTAGTATACACTTTAAATAGTAGCAATTTTGCAAAAATCATTCTCTTATCCTTATTTAATCCCACGTTTTGGTAATACACACTGGCCGCCAGGTGTCCTGATTTGACAGCCCCAGACTTCTTTTTATGGGGTTATTTTAACGGAAAACTCTGGATCAGTTGCAGGAAAATATTTGCTAAGAAATCGAAATTCTACCGGCCGAAATGTGATAGAAAATAAAGAGCTTGATTTTGCATAACGAATAAGGGGCCCCTTAGCCAATATCATTTTTAGAAATTGACATTTATAAAAATGAAGGGCTGAATAAATTTGTATGTTGCTACAAAAAAAAGATTAAATTAAAAATTTTGCAGTAGTAACAAAATTATAAATCATGTAAATTGGGGCCTCTCTAGAGCCGGGGGCCCGCCCGCAATGCGGGCCCGTTAGTTACGCCACTGAAACTAAGCCAAAAGAGTTTATAAATCTTGTAGAATTAGAAACAATGGGTCGAATTCAGCATTCTTCTTTAACTAAAAAAGTTTATCTAAAAATAACAAAATCAAGAGACATATGCATCGATTCATTAATAAGAAAAAGATGCAAGTTGTTGCCATAGTTACTAGAGACGATCACTACACTAGTGAAGAGTGCTGAATTCGGCCCATTATCATCAATTCTAATTGGTAACCCCGACTTGATCGGCGAAAACATTGGCGATAATTTGTTAGATATTATGAATGAACCATTATTGTACCATTGGCTAATTATCTAATAATATTAAATTTTTGTAGGTAAGCGAAGCGGACGCAGGTCAGTTGCAAGTGTTCGCCCGCCTATCCGACTACCACGTGTATACGACGCTGAACGCGAAGAACCAGTTCCGCGCGCCTACAGAGTGGGGCATCTGCCTGCGGCCGAGCGGCGCGGGCACGGACGCCGACTCCACGGCCGACGAGGACGACTTCGGCTCCGGCTCCGGCAACGGCTCCGGGGCCACCGGCCTCAGGTGTCTCGCCTGTGATAGTGAACGCGCGCGTACCTGCTGGCTTACCGCCATGCGGCTCGCAAAGGTAACAAGAACTGTCTTTTGTGTATAGTACATAGTTAATTTAGATCAGGAAATGACCTAGTTCACAAAAACATAAAAATATCACATCTTAGTCATTATGATACTACCATGTTTTTGATTACCACTTTTTTTACAGATAGTAGTATATCATTATATGAGAGATTATGGTAGTTATTATTCACGAAGATGATGTTTGTGTCACGAGTCGTAGGCGAGTGATGCAAACCATCGGAGTGCATAATGCCCATAATTGCGAATATAATACCATTCTTTTTCTACTCCTTTAAATTTGGAAATAAGAAATAAATACTTTAGAACCAACTTTATAAATTCACAATTTATTGGAACAATATTTATTACAGAACATTAAATTTATTTTTGATTACTAAAGTACCTATTTATTTGCGATTGACGAGAAGATGTATTGTAAAATTTGTACAGTGGGGTCTTGTATTCATTTTTCAATTTTTCTTCTGAAAGTGTTTTAAACATTTTCATGTAGATAGAACTACATATAAATATATGGATTTTATTTTCGCAAGTTTTGAATAATAGGCTATCCAAACAGCTGTTCCGTGTCGCTGGCCGCGCCATCTGACGAATTTCCCATTAAATAGCGTTAGGTGGGATAATGGAGTTTAATGGGGTCTCGTGGCTGCGTGCCTGAGTGTCTGGTCGCGAATCTGGGGAACCGAGTTCGATCCCTACCGACGCCAAATATTTCGAATTTTAAATGGCACAAAATTGACCCCTGTGGTGCACTCTCCACGCCAGCAATGAGTGCCCGTGAGGTGACGCCTGGTAAACGCCCGCACGGTACGAATATGTCATCATCATTACCGATATCTGCATACAAAGCAGATTGGCACACCCAGCAATGGGTAATATGCCGTGATGATATATTTATTTATTTAGAATGGAGTTTTATACATAACCAAATCATTTTGTCAGTTTAAAATATATTTAAAGCACCACTTGAAATTGAGAATATGCATGTATGTTATCATAAGCTGTAGTTCTGAAAACGTTGATATATCTTTCTTATATGTTTGCGCGGTAAATTCGCGCCACTGTGAGGACTGTCAGACTATCAGTAGTTGTCGTTGTGTACTTTCACTAATTTCAGTCGACGACAATTTGGAAAATATTTCGCATTGGTTTGGGAGAGCTTTTAGTTAATATGTAGTTTGTTTATTTCTTTTTCTTACATCCGTTTCTTGAACTCTGACGTATACTTTGTCAAGGTCAGTATAAAGATTACCTTCGTGCGCATTATATAAAGTTGTCTACTAATAATTTATCGTAGATCTCATAATACAATACGACAACAAATTTGACGGCTATTAACAGAGTTTTCGTGCTCATATTTACGCGTGTTTATGAACTGTCATTTAAACAACCCAGCGCTAGTGTTTAAAACTTCCGCGAGTGGCGCGACGATCCGTTCTTGGTTAATCTATATAAAATTATATTCTTTTCTCTTAGTAGACTGTAAAACAATTGAAGTTTTGACATCATATCGTTGTAGCGCTAATAGTTTTTATTAAAATTAAGAATGACCAGTTATATATTTAAAAAATATTTTGATACAAAATCATTTAAAATTAGTCATATTTTCATAATATGACAAAATATATGCAACTTTTTTTAGTACGGAGCCCATTCAGAACCGGGTAGTAATATCCGTTGTTAAATTCTCACTGAAGTATTTTTGGCAGAGAGCAGTTCTCTTCGTCCTTCAATGTAGTTTAGCACTTTTCAAAACGAAAGAAATCTGTTGGAAAACGGAAACACAAAAATATACGATGGCAAGTGACAACGGTGACAATGTCATGAAATTGTCAACTGTCAGGAGGCCATAGGAAGGGCGATCGCGGGCAGAATTAAAATAAACGAGAATCATTAATTTCTGGTTCTGTGATTGACAGAGAAGAGTGAATTATGAATCCATAATAAAGCAATAAACTGTGATGATATTTTTATATTTATTTATATTTGACAGTTTTATATTTTGTTAGGGATATTAATCAGTGAGCGATAATAAATTTGTTTATCGTAATTGTTCATAATTAATTGTTCTTTGTTTACATAATTGTTTAATATTTACTATATAAAGCTTGCAACAGAATATTTGGGCAGTTTATAAAAAATTAGTGAACCGAAAAGTTATGTTTGTAATTTTGGTATGGTATTGGTGCACACTTTATTATTAGTATTCTTAACTATTTATTTAAATATAACCTAGTACTAGTAGTACATTAATTCGTATATCAATTCAATAACCAAATACAATATACAGGGTGTTGACGGTCAGGTGCGAACATAGAGATTTAACGTGGGATTTTTTTTTGCGATTTCCTGCTTTTCTATTTATTTTACGGTAAAAACTGTAGGGAGTTTAGAATTAAATGTTACATATAAAACTGTTTTACATTTCTTATTAGGTTTTTGGTTTCTTCACAATTTTAAAAATAAATTTCAAAAGTTCTGTTAATTAGTAGCAATAGCCATGACTTATGACATTGTAGAAAACAGTATGAATATTGTCATTATTTTTTTTCGTTTAAACTAAATTAAGTAATTAATGTTTATTTAACACCGACTCATAATATACTTGTTACTATGGTTATTCGAAATAACTAATGTACAACATTAGAGAATATTTTAGAAATCACGGTGGAATTATTACTGATTTTTGTGTGTGTTTTTTTAAATATAAATAAAAAGGAATTTTACAAAATTATTTTATTATTGAAATAATTTAACACTAAGGCCCGGTTTTATAAAGCTCAAAAATCTTCACTTAAATTCTAGTTGCCAAGTAAATTTATTTAAGTGGAGATTTGGGTTTTACAAAGCGTTTTTAAATTTACTGAACAAGTAAATCTATCAAGTAAACTAAGTGGAGAATTTCATGCTATTAAATTTAAGTAACGATTTTTATTGATGCAATATATATATATATATATATATATATATATATATATATATATATATATATATATATATATATATATATATATATATATATGGTACTTTATTTGAAGCCTATAATAGATTTTAATGAGAAACTATTTTAAAATATAATCCAAAACTTTAATGTCAATTGGAATAACATAGTAGATTTTGGTTAAAGCAGGCTAATCGGAAGTTGTCAACAGTTATTCTTGAATAAAATGGTTTTATTTTGATTTTAGAAATAAATGCTTCAAATAAGAGTTTTAGAGAATGAAATTCTGCGTCTAGCACATCAAGTATTGTTAAATTAACCCTTTGTATAAGCGAGATACCTATGTATATTTAAAACATATATTTTTTGGTTTTTGTAATGAAGCTTGCTATGGATTAGGACAAAAAATAACAAAAAAATAAAAAAATAGATGTTAATGTCAAATTACGTCAAATACGTGCAATTTTATAATTGGGTCTATACTTCATATTGGTTTTGCGTACAAGGAAGTCGTGTGGTGTCCACATCAGATTTTTTAATTTAGAATTCACATCGTCCGTTTTCTTATTTTCTATTATACTTAAATATTTTTTATCAATAAAATTTTTGCCCCGTTCCTGTCTTCTGTCCATATTTCACCTCATTTTCTTTCTATCAAACGCACGTCAAACTCACGTCAAACGATCAAAAACAGAAAACAAAACCATAAATACTGTCATAAAAATAATCAAGCAACACATAAATTTAAAAAAAATCATTTTCACACAACGCAACGAAAATTATATCTCCATTTAGGTATTTAATGAGTAGATTTTGTTTATAAAACCCAACATGTATTTACTGAACAAGTAAATTTATTCATCACTTAGTTACAATTCCATTAAATTTTTATTTATTAAACCGTCCCTAAGAAACTTATTTATTTAAATTAATATTAATATTTATGCTAAAATAGGTTACCTATTTTTACACAATGACAGTTGTCATACGATTGACAAAACGAAAACGAGAAAAGAGTTAATTACATAAGTCACACTTGTATTGTACCAATAATATAACTATTAAATATCAATAAAATTTTAAATGAAACTTGTGAAATAATTTACAAAATATAAAATTATTTAAAGCGTAAGAAACACCTGAATAAGTATGTATGTACATGTGTTTACTTAAAGGAAAATTTCTTGGGAGATCAGTCCAGGGATTTAAATATTTTCAAAATTTCTTTACCATCGACGTTTCGGTTTTATTTAAACCTTAATCATGATTCAAAGAATTAGATATAATGAGTATTATAATCATTATTGTTATAATGATGAGTCAGAAATTAAAAATAAAAAGAGACACATATTCTGATATAGATTGTTTGAAAACTGGCAACGGATAGAAAACCGAAACATCGGTGATAAAGAAATTTTGAAATTATTTAAATCCCTGGACCGACCTCTCAAGAAATTTTCCTTTAAGTAAACTCATGTATATACATACTTATTCAGGTGTTTGTTACGCTTTAAATAATTTTATATTTTGTAAATTATTTCACAAGTTCCATTTAAAATTTTATTGATATTTAATAGTTACATTATTGGTACAAGTGTGACTTATGTAATTAACACACGTGTGCCATATAAAATTTTATCCAACATTTTAAATACATAGTTTTAAAATGTATTTTTTTTTTATTAGACATTTCAAAATGACTTTCGTTAAAAATATAGTGCAAAGAAGGCTGTACGCTACTATGATGTGGATGTTAACATATTGCTTTTATTTTTAAAACACTTGCGAACTAAATTTATAAGGACGAGTGCGATATCAGGCCTTATAAAACATGTATTTTACACTATTTTTTATATTTAGGTAATTTTATAATTTTTTTAAATGTGACTTGTCAAAAATATGTTTCTTAGGTATGTTGGTAGCGCTTTTCGCTTACTTCACAGATTGTTGACTGAGCAATATATGTCATTATATGTCATTCATCTCTCAGTTTTAAGAGCAGTCATACCACCTCTAAAAAAAAGTGCGTTTACAGATCATCTTAACGACGTGTTTTCGTAAATCCTAAAATAGAAAAAATATTTTATTCACAATCGGTTAGTAATATGACGATTTCTGACTTTTAAAAAGTTGGGAAGTTAGTTATTGTTATAAGTTAGTTATAACGTGAAGATAGCTGGGGTTGGAAAGTTGACACTTTCCAACCTCAGCTATACTCACGCTATACTTTCCAACCTCGAGGCGGGAAATAGCTGCCCCCAGCTTTGAGAGATCAATGCGTATCAATGATGGGTATTTACATATAAACAAAGCATCTTTACAATTTATATGATAAAAATATGGAATAAACTTGTAAATAATACAAGTAATGAATGAAATCAATATTTAAGGTTAGAAATCAAAGTGACAGTTCATGTGACAAATGAACAATCTCCGACCATTCGTTTATTTATGTTAGGTTATTATTATTTAAATATCAAATATTAATTTTTTATTTCAGATTGTGAATAAAATAGTATACAAACCTCGGTGAAAAGTTTCATTGTCTCGGGCTATAGTTAACCTCGGCGCTTCGCGCCTTGGTTAACTATCTTCGCCCTCGACAATGAAACACTTTCCACCTCGGTTAGTAATATACTATTATTGCAATGGAAAAATTTAAATTTATATTATTGCCTTAGGTACACGAAAAAATACCATGTTCTGCGTGCAAAAAAGTGCATTTTCTTATAGATCTTCGATTATAACATTTTCCAATAATCCAACTTTTTTGATAATTCATAATGGTATCTGTCTTATTCACTTATTTAATCGAGAGTCTTCTGCAATGTTATCCATAAATTATTTACAAATACATATATAGATCGTCAGTTTATGTTTATAGAATCAATTTATGTAACACTTTTCGCCAGAATTTCAAAATTATTGACCGCCTGCCATTACGTGGGAGTAAAAAGTAAAATACACAATGAAATCGTTATTTAATGAGAATAAAACTGTCTTATAAATAGGTCTCTGTATATTTACATATTCAAAAGATTTCAGTGCAATAACTTCTATATTACATTTATGAACATTCATGTGACTGTTCGTATGTTGAGGATGAATCATAAGTTCTTATCCATTAAGCGCATACTAAATAATACAAAATTTATGTTTTAAAAATTGTGAGTCAGCATTCGTGAAATTACACTTTTTTTAGTACCTGTAGGAAAAAACCTACTCGCATTATACCTACAAATACATTAAATCATTTCAATGTACACATTAGATGTATTATTTTATTAACATTAATATAGAATATTAAAAACGTGTTGAGAACATTCCTATAAATCTTAACTACTGTTTACAAATTTTTTTTTTCACGTAATTCAAAGATATTTGACTTGTGATTTTGGAAGCTCACTATACATTATTTCAGATAAGAATAGACTTAGGAGTAAGATAGGGCTTACTATTCCAGCTTTCCGATTGGTCTTTCTAAACGCAAACCAAGTTTCCAAAATCCACATGTAAAGCAGGTTATTATTTATTCCATTTTGACTTTATTATCTATTTTACAACTTTAAGTAACTTTATTTACTAAATAAATTTAAAAATATCAAATTTTGACGTTTCGAGCTGCCAAGTATGTCATACACGAAACAAAACTAATTCATAAGTTTTATGTGTGTAAAACAGGATGGACTAGCAGCGCCACCAAATCTATTCTTATCTGAAATAAAGTATAGACTATAGACAGTTATTCTGAACAACTTTTATGCGTACACTTTTATCGCTATGTTTTCTTCATTAAATAATTAGTATAAATTCGTGAAACCAAACTTTGTCAGTAATAAATATTTTTATCTGTAAAAATGTACAAGACGTGAATATTAAAAATTTCCACAAAATATGATTAAACATAACGTAATAATGTAGGTCTTATTTGATAACTGTGACATTTTTTTTTTTTTTCATTTTTGTGAGCTAGGTTTGCATTGTGACCAGTCAAAGCGCAGAATTTATATTCCTATCCAAACTAACGCTACTTGAAATAAAGTATAGTTGGAAAAATTCTAGAAAATGTATAGTTCTTTTGTCGCCGAATGGGAGCACTAGTGTCATTTCATAATTTTTATAATAATTAATATTCAATAAAATTAAATATCAATATAATCTTGCTTTTGTGTTTTTCAACAAACGTTGATATTAGGGATTAACAGTTAACAGGCTTGTGCAAACCAAAGTTTTATATTTAGAATGCTGCTTGTTGTTTCAAATCGAAGTAAATTTGCTTTATTTTGCCTGAAAATATTTTTTTATAGAATTACTACGCGAGGAAACGAGATTGAGCTTGAATAAAAAATAAATGTAATGAGGAAATATTAGTTCAGAAACAAATCAGTACATTGATTTTTAATATCAACAGATCCATATTTTTGGACGGTACTGTTTACCTAATAAGTAAACATTGTTATTACAAGCTTTTTTTACAATTTGTACACTTATAAACGGTGATATTATGGAATTGAAACAAATATTCCTAGTAACTTCTTGCTGCTAAAGCAGCGATAATATTACAGTTACACCACCTGGGTCGGCTAATACAAAAACACTTTCGCGGGATTGAGTAACTTGAATAAATGGATAGATATGCAAAGGATATACTCGGACACATTTTGTGATGTCTAAACTGAACAATGTATCCCTTATTTATTTAGTCATTTCATTACGCTACACTTAATTTGAAACCAGTATTTTTTGTGAGGCAATATGGTTAGTTTCATTTGAATTTCACTTTAATTTAATCCAAATGATAAAAAGAATTTCTAATCCTTCAAGTGATGTAAGTAACTATTGAAGCTGAATGTCTACATCAGTTAGGTGAACATGTAATTCAAACAATAGTATTCAGTTACGTGTTTGAATATCCACAGCAGTGATGTAAATTAATGCAGTATCCTATCGTTCTTGATTCAGCTAAGTGAGACATACAGTCCTTTGGGACTATGATGTCTATATGTCAGATAAATGGTTGTGTTTTGTATGTACACGTATATGTATTAATTTCCTTTAATTTATATAACGTACAGTACAAGCAAATTAATTAATTTGTATTCATTAAATTTGATTGAGCAAGCTGATATATATATATATATATATATATATATATATATATATATATATATATATATATATATATATATACAAATCATGCGTTGTTAGCCAAACCCGATTGTTATATAATGGAATATTTGCACACGGGTGGTTTCCTTCCTTCAGTTTATATGGAAATTTTCTACGAGATTTATTGATATTTTAAGCGGAATTTATTTAAATCACACTAACAAAAACTTATATCCTTTTTAAATGCTAATAAACATGCTACTGGTATTTGACTAACTACGAAATAATAAACATCATCATGTTTGGAAAATGGCATAAAACATTTATGATCTGCCATATTTAAAAAATGATAGATTCCTCTCTTTCATTCCAATGTCTTCTTAAGTATATTGCCAACAAAATTACGCACCTGAGATACGATATGCGGATAATATAATACTAATAGCGGACTGACATACAAAAATGAATAAATAAGTAAAAATTTGGACGGAAGAAACAGAACAGATGGGAAAGGAATTTAACATAAGAGTAAAGTTATTATAAATAATTAACAAAACTATTCAAGAAGACAACAAAACAGTAGATGTTGAGTGGAATAAAAACTATAAAGAGTTACATCCTATGAATATCAAAGAAGTGTGATAATCCAAGATGGAAAAATCTAGAAAAAATCAACAGATTAAAGAAGGCAAATAACATTTACTATATTACAATAATTGCTCCAACAATATTATTCGCTAGCCAATACTGAAATATGCAGAAGAAACATGAATGAAAAATAAATGCAACGGAAATGATATACCTCAGGAAGATAGCAAGAAAAACAAAATTAGACAGGGAAGAAATGAAAACTTATGGATTATGAAAAATCAAGAACTAGATCTAGTAAGCAGGACAGAATAGAAGCAGCTGGGCTGGTTCAGCCTTATGGATCAGAACAACCTAGTAAGAAAAGTAGTAGAAATTGGAACTATGAAAAAAGAGAGCAAGAAGACCGAGGAAAACATGAGAAGGAAGAGTAATAAAAAAATTGGAAATAAAAAAGGGGAAAATTTGCTTCATTTCAATGTATTTGCTAGTAGGATAGGATAACAATATACATTTTTCCTCCATATTGTGTCAATTCGATTCCTAACATATACCAAGATCGTATGTAGTGAGAGCCGAAGGAAGATTGATAGAAATAGGAAATATCTCCAGAAACTTGCAGAGTTAGAAAGAAGGGAAGTGGGAAGAAGATAGAAGATATTAAGTTATTTTTTATATATTTTGTAAATAATACATATGTCAAAATTTAAGGTTAAATGTTAAAATGTCAGAAAAAAGGAGAGGTGTCAAATGTCAAGTTGTGAGAATTAATAAATAAATAAATAGAGTCTTTAAATGAAGTGTTTTAATCTTTAATATAACGGTTCAGAATAAAACCAAAACATAACAGAAGAAATGGGAAAAATTACAAAGAACAGGAAGAAGTGAAAGGAATTAAAAATTAACCTCCAAAGAAGAAAAATCGTACATTCGTCCAAGGGTATCAGGGATATGGCTTAGAAAAAATGAAGATGAAGAAACACAAAAAATACATTGTAAGAGAAACTGGTACAGAGATAAAAATTCAAAATACTGTATAACACCACATGGTGTTCAAACATACGAGTACAGTATCCCTTGTCTATTATGTAGGGCAAGGGTTTACAATTAAACCAGTTTCAATCACAATTTTTCTTGCATTTTAATGTAACATGTTGTGAGTCCATGGAATCCGCAAGGGACACACATCTTATACGGGTTCTAAATCCCTTGGTTACCGCTGAATTTATTGGCTAACAGTTGTTAGACCTGAATTTGAAACCAAAACTTCTAGAATCTAAATTGTTGAGAGTGAACCTTCACGTTGAGTACGATTTTATGAAAAACTATATTTAATCTGACAGTAACATAGAACAAACTTTATAAGTTATTAAAATTCATGCCACAAGTGCATAATTTACAAGAGAATTACATTCTCTGTGTAGTTTCTACAATTACAGCACAAAGAGTATGATAATGATGATTAAAGAATTTCTAATTTATTGTGAAACAAAGCTTGTTGTTGCGTGTGTCATCGCAAAGCATAAATGAAAAGACAATTGTTAGGAGATAACGCTCACGCATTTAACCAAACTGTCTTCAAACACGCAAGCGTTTAATAGTTACGTTCAAATTAAATGCATTATTTTGAATATGGGGTCATTTACCAATGTCAAAATCTCAATAAATTTCATGTAATATGTTTTTAATATTGGGTATTTAATCAATCACCGAAGTCAAAGTTGATTTGACTTTCAATTCGCCTCTCAAACTAATATTCGAGCAGCAAATTATGCATAGTCGGTACCAAAAAACTTTATGTTAGCTTGTTTATCAATTAGAAATTTGAGCACCAAATATTTGGTTTTGCTATGAAAAATATTTTTTTGGAGCCAACATTTGTGCATAAATATGCCTTAATATAAATAAACATTTTTTTTATGCTCTTAGTAAATATGTTTCTAGTAATACAATATACATACAATAGTCATTTATAAGTCGGAAAAAGTTTTGTTTTAGTTCCATGAATATTTAAGCTTTAAAAATTATTTTTTATTTAATTCATGATTTTTAGCTTTGAATTTTTACATTAGTCAATACATTTGGTTGAGACTGGAGATACTAGTTAAACTTTTTTCTTACAAAATATATTACAATTTATTTTGTTCTTCAGTCATCTTTCTTAGTATTTTTGCCAGTCTCTTTTAAACCGGACTTGTCTAGGATGTGATGTGTTGTCTTGGAAGGTTTCAGCAATTATATAACAGATGTACTCGTACTAATGACTCTTCGTGTTCACCGATCACTGCAGACTCTGTAAATATGGTCTTCTTCTTTCAACCAGTATTTATTTTTATTTTCTTCGTTTCCGCGTCTAAGTTTAGCTATTAATTTTGTCTCTGTTCTGTCTTTATATATTAGATGATATTGCTGTTGCATGCGTCTAAATCTGATAATTTTATATACTTTGTTGTAGGTGGATTCTCGTAACTTCTTGTCTTATTGCTTCTGATTATCTTGGCCTCTTTTAGTTATTTCTGTATTAATATTGAAATTTTCTTTTCTCTTTCTTTCAATTACGAACGGAGAAAAGCTTTTGCTTTCGTAGTACCTACCTCCTTTTTTTGATTTCATCAAATGAAAGAATATATTCGTTTTCGTTTACAGCAGAATCGCCAACATTTATTTCGAATGATTATGATCAGCAAACATGATGACAATATATTATATTTGAAATTGACAAGCTGAAATGTGTTTTACAAACATCATAAAATTTCGTAGCTTAGCGATGGTAATTTATCAGGGAGATAAAGCAATAAATAAATACTATATCAATATAATAGACTTTCCAATATCTATATGAAAAATCAGAATGAAAGCAAGACATGCGAGGTCTATAAAACCTATTATCTCAATTTGTAAAACACCTGCAGTGGACTCTATTACGTGCCCGTTCTTAATTAAAAATGTAAATAGGAGCAATTAAAAACCAGTCGGAATATTTGCTCCGCAGACTAGTGTAGCGTGTTGTTCCAATATAACAATTATACCCGTGTCAGCTTTATGTCTTACACATTGTAAAACTTATCTCTAAACATCCATCAGTGTTAGGCTGTGGAAGATTATTACCCATAAATTGCCATGTTACGCCAAGGAATAGCAATGTTGAAAAGATACAGGAATACAACAAAAAATATGGGTAGGTACACCTGCCGATTTTTAAAAATCATTGTACATAAATTGTTTCCCTCACAGAATTCTTAACAAATGTTAGGAAACAATAAAACTGAACATGTTATCTTATTTACTGTTTAATTTTGCTTCCGTTGAATCCAGATGAACATCTGTGGAATAAAAAAAAGAAAAATCGTCTAAGCCAAATCAACTAGTAATGTACTCGATTTCAAGCTTTGATCCGATCCGGCCCGATGATCGTTTGGAATTGGAATAGAGTAGAATTTACTGCCTTGACCTGGCCCGAGAACCCGAACATTTTGAGCCAAAGCTACTTTGATTTCGAAGCGACGATTGGAAAAGTCGAACCGAATCTAATTTACTGTCTTGGCCCGACCCAACAATAAATCATTATCAAATGCACAGTTTCCATAATACTTTGTTGAAAGTGGATTGTTTTAAATTTAATAACAATATCCTTTACATCCCAGTAAAAAACGAAAATAGTTCCCAGTTATGTGATTTTGGTTTGTATTGTAACGTTTATTTATTTGGGAAAAGTGTAAAAAACAAAGAAATATTATTAATTAAAAATAAATATTTATTAAACGATAAATAAATATTAAAATTATAACAAAATTAACGATCACTATGATTAAACAAATATAATCACTAATTTAAGACAAAAACTATTATTAATTATTCAACCACTAAGATTATTTATTTACACGATATTACTGATTAGTTACTTCGACTGGCTGGACTTCACTAGCTGACTATCTCTTGAACTTCGCTGCGCCGCCTTATATACCCTTCCTTCATTGTTCTAGGACATTCCAGAACAATCTGCCAAGCGCGGGTAATTACTCTTATCTCCCCCTTACTGTTTACACAGGTGTCCACTAGCCTGCGGGGCGCTGCAATTATGTTTAAGCTACTGAGAAACGAATAAATTCTTGTAGCTTCGATCAGAGGCGTCGACACTATGCGCTAATTCATTGGTGTAACTACTAGCACGTTACAGTATTAATTCTACTCTTTATTGGAAACAGTTAAAGTTATAGGCAATATAAAACCTTACATAGAATATCATTTAAGATTTGTTAAAAAAAAAGTTTTTTAAAATTTCGAACCTTTTCGAAAAAAAATTACTTAGAAACGTCTCATTCTTAACTAGTGTGAAACAATGTTTAATTTTTTTAAGGAAGTAGAGTTTTTCAGTTTCTGGGTTTCTAGATAATCTAAGTCTATTCCAGTTTGTTATGTCTAACAAAGCATATTTTATTGTGTAATACCCATTTTAAAAAGTTGAAAGTGTGTCTTATGTTGCCTTGGCAAATTAAATATGCCATTTTATAATATCCTGACAAATCACACTGAAAATGAATAATGGCTTCCATCCAAATTAATGCCTTGTATAAAGCATTAAATTGTTGAGTAAATCTATTTAAACTGGCTATAAAGTAATGTTTCTGTTGGCAAATCAACATAAAAAAATCCGTTAACCTTCACGCGAAATGCCAAAATATTTACATTGGATTGTTTTTGTTTCAGTATGGGAAGCAGTTGCGTGAAAACTACAGGGCTTTCAAAAACAAGCAAGTTGAGAGCATCAATACCAAAGAGTACAACAGTTATACCGTGCCTAATGTAAGTACTTTTTTATTATTATTATTATTTTTTTGCTTCATTTGGATAGGAATAAATATTCGTTTTCAACTGCTCCTTTACAATGGAAATTTTGTGACACTGCTTTAGTCAAAACAGTATATTCAACTTTGTTTTTAGGAATTTTTATTTGCGGAGTTGGTAATTTGGTAACTTGGTCTAACTGTCAAACACAGATCTGCCATTTTAGTTGTCAATACTCATGTAAAACTTTAAAGCACATATATTATTAAAACTAAAAGTACCGATATTTTTATTTTTACGTTGATAACATAGTAATTACACATTTTACATCTAACCTATCTTTGAATAACATTTATGAAAATAACAAATATCAAATTAAGTTTCAAATGTTTATTGAAACTGTCAGCATTATATTTTTTTTTTTTGAAAATAATATTGTATTAAGACTTCCTAGAATTTACTAAATAGATTATATTTTCATTCATTTATGTTTCGTAATGTTGTAATCAACAAAACTTTATGTAACAAATTCTTTGTCCCATGAATGTAAGGTTAAATTTATCATCCCACGTAGGGTTATAGAATTACACATTTAACATGGCCAAGATTACGCCTAAGGGAAATATGAATTCAGTGGGTAGTATTAAAAATAAATAAAGACGAAAAATAAAGAAAAGGGTTGGCTTATAGGATATTGCCTGCTACGTTTGATAAATGCATTTTAACCCTACAGTTTCAATTATTCAATGACGTACAGTCGGACCATTTTCTACAGGTTATTTAGACAAGTTTTGCATTTAGAGATAATTTTAAATGTATGAAACATAGAGCATTCTAATTGAAATACAGTTTTGTTAGTGGAACCCGTAGCGTCGCTGTAAGTGCACTTATCGAAAAAATTAGCACGATTTTTAAGTTTGTTACCATATTGGAAAAAATCCAGGCTCTCGTCTTACTTTCAGCGGGAAGTTCAAACTAATCGAAATATAAACGTAAGCATATTTTTAAGATGAAGGTGAAAACGGAAATTTTGATAAACATTGTGATAGTTTAGTTAATTTTTATTATTCTTAATGCAAAAAAAATGTACTGAAATGGTAATAATAGTGTTACTTTTAATGTTATTTAACAGTATTTATAATTAAAATCATTCATGTAATAATGTTATTATTATAAGTATTTATTTGCTTAATTTTCACTTAAATTAATAGTGTACAAATACTATTAATTTTAATCAACATCCTACTCCTACTGAAAAAAATGTTGTATTTCATATTACATATAATAATAGTAATTTAATATTACATTTAATTGTACATAAGTACTTATTTCATTTATACACTAACACTAAAATAATTACAAGAGTTACACAATTAATGTCAATCAACATACATGTTGAGACATTTAATCTAACCTAACTTTTTGTTTCACGTAAATACTTCGTTTGTTGAATTACTCGATATGCAATAAACAATTATTAATCTCGATAGACTTACAATTCATTTACATTTGAAAACTGAGGTTGTTGGGCCATATTTTCTTCCCACAAAAGACGCATTTTACAACCATTGTCACTTTCTAAACAACCAACACATTTGAAACGCGAGCCTGCGCCCCAACTGGTGACGAGAGCCCGGACTTTTACCAATATAGCAGCGGTCAATTAGTCACATAACGGCCTACCCCATACACAATCCAGTTATGTACAGAGATATGTGATGCAAGCCAAAAAAAAAATAATAATAATAATTGTAGTTTTCTGGTTGGCTAGTCTCAACATAACGCGCGCCAGCTATACATATATACCTATACTTTTCACAATATTATAAAGCACTAATGAAACTATATATATACTCGTATTTTATTTATCAATACTGTAGGTAAATAAGTTCACTGAAGATGCATGTAAATAATATATCATTGTAAAATGTAAAAAGTAGGAGTTTATTTATCACGTTACAGTTTTGTGATATAACTCATATTTTAATTTTGTTTCAACATATTTTTTTTCTTGTCAAAAATTATGGAATGGTATATACAGGATGTTTCATAAATACTGTAAAAAAATTTAAGGGCATATAGTACTGACCAAAATAAGTAAAAAAGCGTAATTAACATGGGTCCGATCTTCAATAGTTTCCGAGATGTAAGGTAGTTTTTACGGGGTTTACCTTTCAGAGGTAATCTTAGATGTGCTTTTGTTTTTTTTAATCAAATAATTATACTAAGTTAAATATTGCGGCGACCTTGGCCAATATTTAATTCTCAAATAACTTCGTAACGATTAGAAATTGAGAAAAATGTTTCATATATTTTTTTTTGTAGTCTATTTACTGACATAGACAATATTTTGTTCGATCACTATCTTTGTCAGTTTTTCTTCAATTTTTCGTTTTTGTTGGAAACAATTGAAGATCAGACCTATGTTGATTAAGATTTTTACTCATTTTGGTCAGTACTATATTGCCCTTAAAAATTTTTACACTTTCTTTAAAACACCCTGTATATCTAAAATATTTAATTCGCTTATTTTTGAAATATTTTTAAATTAAATAAAAAAATTAGAACATGCCATTTAACAGAATCTACTAAACGCCATTAGCCAGTTCCCTAAAATTCTACTAGTGCTGATGTTATTCTGCGGATCCCAATAATCACATACCATCGCTCAACCTAAAACACTTGATATTTCTATGTGTTTACGTTGTCACAGTAATGCAACAATAAGATTCTCCAACGGAAAATTTAATAAAATATTAGTTATATTGAAAGTAGATAAGATAAAATCATGATTGAGACGAAAAAAGTTTTTAAAAAACTGTTAGATTTTTGAAATATTTGATATTGCTATCTTTTCGCGCAGCCTACTACAGAAACTGGTGCGAGAAGGGTAGCTGTAGGTTTCGTTAAAAATCATATGCAGTTGATATAAAAACAATTATATCTTTTTAATACTACGAATTGTTTCAAAATTAAACGAACTTTCATTTAAAATAATAAAAAAACGTGGAGGACACACTATTGGCATTGCTTGTATATTATGTTATTGTAATACTCATCCTTGATCGAAATAAGCTCTGTAGAAATTGAAGGAAAAGGCAAGCCGCAAATAATAAAAACGATTTGCAGCCTTACAAATCCGAAAGTAGTTCCATGGAAACCTGTATTCATGCGAGTATTTCATTTATTCATCCGTGCCTACCCGTGGCTCAGAGCGCAGATCTTACAAGCCAATTTCAAGTTCATTTTGAACTGACATTCAAGCATGAAGTTAGGTAAAATAATCCCTCATGTGTCAAAGATGGCACGTCCTACAGGTATCTCCTCGCCGGCCAGTAATGACGCTATTTATATTCTGTTGGGCGCGTAGCATAGCACACCGTGCCTTAACGTAACTCGTAACTGTAACAACGCCGGGGCAAACTTATTCTCTCCGTTCTGTTCCTTCGAGGGATGTCGCAAGTTCGAGTCAACAGGCTTTTTTCCTTCTGCTACTGACTTATGTGATCGCAAGATTGGATTAAGTTTTGGGGGACGTGATGAATTTTAATTGGGAGGAAAATTTAATGGGGCGAAATGGAGTAAATAGCGGAAAGAACTCTACTCCCCAATGGAATTCAATTTCTTTGTTTCGGTGCACTGTTAGATTGGAACAATAGAAATTTTGTTCAACTATAATTTCTAATAGCAATGGATGCAGATTGTGCCATACCATTAAAGACTTCAGTTTGTCGAGCGTATTAATGTTCATGTTAATTGTTGAAATGTTGAAATATCAAGCCTTTGAACACATTCTAGCTCATTGAATAGGTAGGCCATCTGTTCGCCCAAATACATCTACTACTATATGCATTACTTTATCCCTATTACCTCTGTAATTATAATGAAAGGTCACATTGATCTACTAGTTAGTACAGTCCGTATTTAAACTAGGAGTAAATTCAAAATTTCCCTAGCACAATTCATACTTTGATGGCTTAGCCATGTTTACACGAAGCACAAATAATTTTTCCGTTTTGGCATCATTATCCCACAACCTCTTTTATTAAAAACCAGACAGTTTTCACAAAAACAAAGTTTTTTAAATATATTATCTAGATTTTTTTTTGCTGTAAATCTGACTTTTGATGTTACTCTTCATAGTTTAAAAAGTCTGATGTGACCAGCACATTACCTTCCGTCAGTTCTATGTATGTTATACAAATGCCATACAGATTGTTCCTTGCGAAATATTCTATATTTACAGTACATTACCTTCCTTCAGTTCTATATATTTTGTACAAATTCCATACAGAAAGTTTCTAAGAATTGATTCTATATATATGCAGGAAAATTATAACACAAATATACTGTCAGTCGCACTTGAAACTGGCATCTGTCTATCAGAATTTTTTAAATTATATTAGCTGTTTCCAGTGTTATTGCATAGCTGGCTGCTTTATGAGATTTCTTTATAATTTTTTAACTCAATACCCATTGAATATGAAGTATAAAATGTAATCAAATCCTATAGAGAATAAAATATTCTCTAGTATTTATAATATATAACATTAAATGTGAAAAAATGATATTTAACAGCGTTTTTTCAAGAAAAACTGTTAAAATCTTCAAATGGGGTACTGCCAGTCGACCAATTATAACCAAAATCTAATAAGCTCTTCATATGGATGTAACGAAGAGGAATACGAAAGAATTATAATTTTTGGAATTATAGTGTTGGAGTTATCGACGGAGAAAAAATCGCCACACATACACACAAATACACATACATGCACACACATACAGACATCGTCGCAAAAATAGTAAAATCGTATTCTAGGGACTCTAAAACCTGCTTATTCATTAAAAAATTATCATCGAATTTTTTTACCAAAACCTAAAGGTATGAGGGAAGGTAAAAACGGTATAGAACAATAGTACTCGTACATACACACACATACTGATGGATGACGATTTATCTTATGGACATACTCTTACAACCCGAAACACACCACTGATTCTGGAATTCAGATTATCAAGATTTTTCTGTACCTACTATTTTCAGATAATTATCTGCTCAGTTAATTTAAATAGACTATTGGATGAAATTGTTTTAAATGTGTAGATAGTTACATTTTTACGTAATAAACCAATATGCACAAATGGAGTAGCTGCTTATTCTAATTTAAAGTACAACAAAGTCACTTACCACATTTGTGTTTTTATAAAAGTTGACTACAAATTCCGTTGGGGGTGCGCTAAGCACATTTCTTACAGTTAAATATACTGCAAATTATGCTAATCTAGAAGTTTAAACTTTTAAACTGCGTTTTCTCGAAAGTTAATTTTTTTCACTTACAATATTTGTGTACTATACCATCGATATTATCTCTTAAAAATATATATGATTTAAAATTGATTCGTTTTGTAGACGTTCACACTGTTCACAGTAGTATTTAATTATCATTCGTGATTTATCCATGGCCTTTGTTAGCTCTTACATATTTTTGCATTAATAATAAGTTTTATCTTCAATTTTAATTAAAATGAAGATATTTATTCGTTTATGCTTTAATATAGCCGGTTAATTTGTAACTGTTAACTTGTATGGGGTTTCGTGGCCGTGTTCCTGTATGTCTAGTCACGAATCTGGAGACCCGGGTTCGTTCCCGACCGACGCCAAAATGATTTTTAATTTTAAATGGCATAAAACTTACCCCTGTGTTGCACTCTCCACGCCAGAAATTGAGTGCCCGTATGGTCACTGGGTGGTGACACCTGGTAAATGGTAAATGTCACCATTACCGATATCTGCGTATAAAGCAGATTGGTACACCCAACAATATACCGTGATGATTTTATTGTAGTTGCATAGCCGGTTTTTCGCGATTAGCCACTCTACACTTTTTAGCACTACTACTAATTTCCAACCATGGTTACCCAACTAACTAGTTAACCGATTAATCAGATCTACTAGAAATCTGAATTTGGGTTCCAAATGAAGACTGATTCTTTCACTAAGTTCAAATACAGTTACTGTTTTCTGTCCACGATTGTATTGATTTTTGTGGTAAGTACCTTCTCTATTTTAACTTGGGGCACTAGAGGTGATAAACGGCATAAACAGTCGAATAATCGGTTACAAAATATATTTTGAAATAGGTACCTATTGAAACATCAATAAATTCAAAGAAATTTTTTTTTTTTTTTTTTATTTATCCAATTTATATTTACAACTGGCCTAGTAGGCCAACAAGCAAATCTGATGTATTTACAAGCGTATGTGTGTAAGGAGGAACTCGTTAGAGCTTCCTTAATTGATGACATATTAATTGCAATTCATAAATCTTAAGTCTAGTGGTTTGCTTCGTTGAAGTCTTCTGACATCGTTCTCGTTGTCGAGTAGGTTCACGGCTAAGAAGTTTGGGTGATCGTTTAGTTTATCTTCGTATCTGGTAGCAAATTTCTTTATTTGTTCATCAATATGTGGAATCTTCAAGTCCTGATGTATGGTGTGGTTATTGACATACCATGGAGCGTTTACTATCATGCGCAGGGTCTTATTTTGGAATCTCTGGATAATATTTCTATTAGATTTTTTCGCACATCCCCACAGCTGGATTCCATAAGTCCATATTGGGATTAGAGTGACTTTATATAACAGTAATTTGTTCTCTAGAGAGAGTTGAGATTTTTTTCCGATTAGCCAATACATTTTTTTTAGTTTTAAGTCTAGATGTTTTCTTTTTGTTTTCAGATGTTTTTGCCAGTTAAGTCTTTTATCAAGTATCATTCCTAGATATTTTACGTCTTCTTTGGTTTCCAGGGTGTTGTCATTTATTTTGATTTGTGGGCATATTACTTTTTTGTTTGTGAAGACTACGTGAGTTGATTTTTCGTCATTAATTTTTATTTTCCATTTTGTCGCCCATTTATTAATTTCATCTATTGACCTTTGTAAAATTTCAGAAGTCACATTTGGATCTTCATGAGAAGCAAGTATGGCAGTGTCATCTGCGTATGTTGCTGTTGTAACATCTTGGCCTTGGCACGGTAGATCAGATGTGTATATTTGGTAGAGTATTGGTCCCAATACACTACCCTGTGGTACTCCAGCTTTAATGGGATATATTTCAGAATTGCTGTCTTCATAGGAAACCTGGAAGTATCTCTCACTTAGATATGATTTTAGTAGAAGGTAGTACTGGTGTGGTAGTAATAGTTTTATTTTATATAATAGACCAGTGTGCCAGACACGGTCAAAGGCTTTACTTATGTCAATGAATACGCCAGCACATACTTTACGGTTTTGTAAACTTTCTTCAATTTCGTTTACTACTCTATTGACTTGTTGAATTGTCGAGTGCCCTGCACGAAATCCAAACTGATGTGGTGGTATTATGTTTTTGTCTTCTATGTCGCTTTTTAGTCTCCTCAATAATATTTTTTCAAAGAGTTTTGATGTGAGAGGGAGCAGTGATATTGGTCTGTATGATGATGATTCGTTAGGAGCTTTTCCGTTTTTATGTATTAAGATTATTTTGGCAAATTTCCATTGCGTCGGAATATATGACGTTCGTAACATGGCGTTGAAAATATTAGTAAGATAAACTGTTGTTTTTTTGGGTAGTTCCCTTAAGATTTTTCCGGTAATTAGATCATATCCTGGACATTTCTTTATGTTTAAGTTCTTAATTTCTTGTTTGACTTCCACTGGGGTTACGTGTCTAATAGGTAGTGATAACTGCAGGGGTGATTTTAAATAATCTTCGATTTCATCTTCTGTTACTTTGTCTTCTTCGTCGACTGGTGTTTGCATAGAGTTTGGTTGGAATGTGTTAAATAGGAAATGTGCAAAAACATTAGCTTTTTCTGAGTCTTCTCTAGCCCAGGTGCGGTCTTCTTTTCTTATGGGAGGTATGTGTTTTGTTGGTCTTTTTAACTTTTTCGTTATTTTCCATAGCGAGTAATTACTCTCAGGCAGGGCTGAGAGATTACGTAGTTGTTCCGCGAAAGTTTCGTTTTTTATTTCTTGAATAACTTTTTTTATTTCTTTGCAAAGTTTATTCAATTTATTCTTATCACTGGGGTGTCTTGTTCTATGCCAAATATGTCTTATATTCCTTTTCTCAGCTATCTTATCTCTTAAAGCTTTGGGGTAATTTGTTATGTGCTCTTTGTTGTTATTTATTGTTGGTGTTGAATTCCATGCAGCTGTTTGAATAAGTTTTGTGATATTCTCAGCTGCTGTGTCTATATCATCGTGTGTCATGAGTGGTACTTGCAGATTCGTGTTTTTATTTAAGTATTCTCTGTATTTTTCCCAATTTGTATATTTGTTATATAGTGAGGGTTTTATTGATTTTGTTATTACAGTTGAACTTACATTAATAATAACAGGAGAGTGGTCCGATGATAATTCGAAGCTATCTTCAATATTAATATAGTTTTGAGATATGTTTTTCGTTATGAAAAAGTCGAGTAAGTCTGGGAGTTTGTTTAGATCGGTGGGCCAGTAGGTTGGTTTGCCAGTACTTATGTAGTTATATTTATTTTTGTAGATTGTTTTTTGAAGTTCTTTACCCTTTGGGTTTACCACTCTTGAGCCCCACATGGTATGCTTGGAGTTGTAATCCCCTCCTGAGATAAATCTATCACCTAATATATTAAAATATTCTTCAAAATCGTTTTGTTTCAGTGGATGCTTAGGGGGACAGTAAACGGCAGAAATAGTGAGGGCTCCGTACATATCGTTTATTTTTATATTTGTGGCTTGCAGATGGTCTTTTTCGAATTTTTCTAATTCAATATGTCTAATTCTTTCATTAATTAGGATAGCTGTTCCTCCGTGCGCCGTCCCGTCAGGATGATTTGTGTGGTGTGTTTTGTATTTGGGAATTTTAAGGTAATTTTTTTCAGTGAAGTGTGTTTCGCTTATAAGAATTATATCAATTTTTTCCTGGTTTAAAAATATTTCTAATTCTTGACGATGTTGTGTCACGCCGTTCGCGTTCCATAATGCGATCCTAATTGTGTTAACCATTTTTGTTACTCACGAAGGCGGTTAGTAAGTTTATGATCATAGTGTTTTGTTGTATGAGTTGGCTGAACATTGCTTCTAGTTTATTAATCAATTGTGAAATATCATTATTATTTTGGTTGGAGTTGGTTGGTGTGTTGTTTGTGTCGATCCGTGTTGCATCAGCAAACTTACGTTTTCTCTTAATCTCTGCGCTCTGTTTTCATAGGTTATTTTTACCTGTGTAGATAGATTAGGTTTGTTTCTAGCTTTTTGTAGTTCTTTATAGACTGTACAGCCTCTATAGTTCGCAGGGTGTGATCCAGAGCAGTGAAAACATACAGCTGGTTCCTTTTTGTCTTTTTTGCATTCTGCGGTAGGGTGGTTGTCTGCACATTTTACACAATAGTGTGGTTTTGTGCAGTATTTTTTTGTGTGTCCATAGACTTGGCATCGCATACACTGCGGGATTTCTCTTTTTTTCCTGGGTGGTTCTACTATGATTTTTGTACCCAGCAAGTGTTTCATTTCGTAAATTTTTTTATTATCTTCTCTAGGTTCCAAGTCTATGAAGAACATAGGTAATAATTCTTTGGTCGCCCAACTTTTGATTTGGGATATGTTTCTTATTTCGTGTCCTTCAGCTTCCAGAGCTTCTTTTATTTCGTTTAGGGGTGTACTTTGGTGTATATCTTTGATTACCACTCGGTATGCTCTCTCCTGTTTTAGTTGGTAGGTATAGTACGCTATGTTGTTTTTATTTAGCATTTGAATTAGTGTTCGATATGCAGTAGGTGTACTCGTGTTTATTTTTACATCTTTGTTTCTTTGTGCTTTGCATATGAATTCTTCTTGTCTTAGGACTATTTTGAGGCTTGCAAGCATTAGGCTATAGTCTGTCACGTTTGGTACAATTACTGGTGGAGGTTTTGGTTCAGTTTTTGTTTGCTTTTCGTGTGTTTCTTCATTGGATAATGCAGAGTATCTATTGGGAGTAAAGATAGGATGACTGGTGTTTGTTGCGTTATAGTTTCTTCTTTTTGTTTCTGTTAGGTTCGTTTCTTGTTCTCTGGTTCTTTTTTTTCCTGGTTTTATTGTGGGTATCGTTTGCCATTTATTGAGCTCATCATCTACTGTTTGTGTGTCATCTACATTAGATTCAATACTCATTGGTGTTTGTATGGTATTTGCAATGTATGAGTTAGTGGGGCTTAGAATTATTGGAGACGTTATAGGTGTTGATTGGGTTGTGACGCATAGTGTGTTGTGCAATGATGTTGCAATTGTTGTTGCATTTGTATTTGTATGGGTTGTGAGGTTAGATCCTCCAATTGTTTGTCTTGTCCTTATGTATTCTAATATTGGGCTGGGGGTTGTTGGTGATGATACATTATAGTATCTTGTAGTTGGAGTAGTAGTTATGCTACTGTTCGTATAGCTTATATGTCCTCCACTCGTTTCTGGCATCTTTTCTCTTTGTCTTTTTTACTTAATAACTTGTTTCACTTTGCTATAGTTGGCAACACTGACTGTCACTTTCGAGGTCAGCGGCTGTTGCGCGAGGCACTATGCGTAGAGTGTTCACTGCACGTGTTTTTTAAGACACTTATTTCACTATTAGTCACTTTTTAAATAATTTCACCCACTTTATATATTTATATGTATAGTTTCTTATAGTTAATTACAATTTCTAACACTAAATAAATTGTTTTTGTTATAAACACGGACAAAAATAGATTTTTATCTCGCGGTTTGCTTAAACAATCTATTCGCAATGTTGCCACCTTCGGAACTTTCAAATTCAAAGAAATGATGAAAAAAATCAAATATTATATTTATAAATTTCATATTATCTGTTTTGGAAATTGGAAAAGCTACTTTTCAGGAAACTCATCGAAGTTTCTCTTGGAAAACTTATGAACTTATTAAAAAAGTTTTCATCGACTATAAACTGCTCCCTTGTAATATTATATTATTTTCAGCGAGATGCATTTAATATAATGAATTGTTTACAAGAATCTTTTATACAAATTTGCTTTCAACAACCCTGCAAACATTAAAAAAAACATGATATATTTACTTTTAAATAGAAGAGTATTAATTACATCCGAGTAAAAAACTAAAAATATTTGTATATGGGGAGGACCAACCCCTACAAAAAAAAACTACCCTTCTGAATCTAACCCTGAAAACCATGACATGACAAAACGTCATCACCCCTGAAATCTGTACGATCCAAGATTAATGAAACCCTCTAACAGTCAATTTTAACAACAGCAGATCACAAAAATTGACTTCTTTGAATATTAAGTCTCCGACCGTGAACAATTTATCCGGAACTGACAGATGACACCGTTGAAGTCTAATAACGAAGGAAGAAAAAACTGAATATGGACTAACGAGGTTCAGCACAATGCTTCGACCGGAACTGAAACGCGATATCTAGGAATGAATACCCCCGGTGTAGGTTTACGTCGGTTGAATTATTGACGGGCGAATCGATAATGAAATATGGGAGAAATATTTAATAATTTGGGATTCTTTGTTTAGGAAATTAATTTCGGCAGGGAAGTTTGTTCAGTATGTAAATTGTATTATAATAAATTACTGGGTGAATTTCAAAACTGACGGGAAAATAAAATATATCATTCATTGTACGTGTATTTTACACTGAATAAATTTATTTCGGTAACCATTACATCATCTCAAATTGATTTTGAATTATGGCAAAACTTTTTAATTTTATAACAGTGAACAAACGTGTTTAAAGTACAACAATAAAATTCGTAATAAATCAGTAAAGATCCTTTGTTCAAACTTTAATAAATTAACACAAATTGCCTGAAGCTTACCTTAAAGTTTTCTTTTATTTGAAAGTTTGAACATTAACCATATTTTGAAAAAGTTTTTCCTTCATTATTCAATATACATTCATACCCCGGTTAACGCTAACTCAGTATACCTACGCTGTATCGTTATAACGCTAATTAGTTTTAATTCTAAAAATATATTTTGTTTCTAAAAATGAAGCATCCATTTTTTGTGTCTTTATATAATTATATAACTTACGTACATACTGTATTATCTACTACTTACATGTTTTATATCTATTAGGTATATTTATCTCTGTATTCGTATTCTAGTATTTACAAACACAAAATTACTGATACCCCTGTGGCGCACTCTCCACGCCAGCAATGATTGCCCGTGAAGTAATGCCTAGTAAACGCCCACACGATACAAATATGTCAACATCGTTACCGAAATCTGTGTACAACGCAGATTGGCACACCTAGAAATGGGTAATATGCCGTGATGATATATATATATATATATTTAAAATTACTGATTGTAACAAAAAGTTGTTGCTTGCTTAAAAATTAATAAAAACCTAAATAATTGAATTTCTTCCAATGGGCGTTATATCGTTGATTGACAGATAACAGTATGTAGAATGTTCAAGATAAAGTGGGGATTTCGAGAACTAGAAGATGTACGAACTTCGAAGTAGGATAAATTAGGCATTACGGACCATTTTAGCGGTGTATTGTAGTGATACACGACGAGGCGAGAGTCCTCTCGCATCTTCTCGTCCCGTTACATTATGCGAGACGAGAACGAGAGCGAGATTGCAGTTTAAAATTCGAGACGAGATTGATATAACAACTAAGAGAAGCGAGAAATCTCGCGAGATTCTCGCGAGAGTCTCGCAATAAAAAGTATTTGTAACTTTATAGCTTTGATTCATAAATTCAATGAAAAATGCACCGTAAAAGGAGTGGAGTCAAGGTCAATTCGTGCATAGAACACGTGAATGTGAAAATTATAAGAATTCACTGTATTTTTAGAGTCTAACTAGAGCCGATTGGTATCGGTCCCAGAGCGAAGAAATGCATAATAAAGACAAAATCGGTTTTGTATCTAATAAAACTTGTTTTTTCCAATATTTCAGCCGCTAATTCACCTCAGTTAAAACCACGGTTACTAAAATTCTTGCCGTTCCTGAAAAGTAAAGGATGTTATATTAGGCGTCAGTCAATGGGAGCCAACACGGAGAAATGCGGAGTGATTGAATGCCGGCGGGTTACCAGTATAGCGGTTTTTTATGACTAAATCTTACTTAAATAGTGATATATTTAATTATAAAGTGTAGGTACTTTTAGTTACAAGAATTTTTTTTTAATATTTAATTCGCTTTACTGCATGGCAGAATGTTAATATAGATGTTCGTATTGTAATATTTTAGAGATTACAATTTGGTGATAAATGAATAAATATTATGTTCGTATTGAAATACTTTGGTGACCAGAATTTAGTGTTTCGTCTCTGTATTATAATTATAAGACTACATATACACGGAAGACGATGTGATTGGCGCGAACTTGTCTCTTGTAGTTAAACTGTTACGTAAATATGTAGTGCGCAAACGATTATTTTTATAGCGACTCTCGCGAGACTCTTGTGAGATACCGAGACGAGACCCAAAAAAATGTGCGAGAACGAAAACGAGACGAGATCGATAGTTTATATTTCTCGCCTCGTCTCGCCTCGCGTGCATCACTAGTGTATTAATTTCCAAATGCGAAATGACATGAATTATGGTTTGCACTTCTTATTGCTCCTTCGAATGGTGGTGTTATAATTTTTATATAGACGCAGTGAAAACTGGAATGCTACACAATTAAAAAGAGATTTTTTTGGTTTTCGAACGATGTGTAACGTAGGTATCTATTTTTATTTGTTTCAAACAGCTAAAATACAACAAGTATCACATTTTTAACGCCCAATATTATATTCACACATACAACAAAATATACAATATATTTTTTTTCAAACATATAAATATACGAGTAGGTACGTTCTGCAGTTAATTTGCAAAAAAGCAATAAATTTTACGGAAAATTTATAGACTCTATTAATATAATGATTGGCCCATGTTGAGCGCCAATATTCATTGATGTGTAATTAAAAAAAAATAATCCTGCAAAATATTGAACAAGCAACCTTGTAAATTTTCGAAGCTTTGTTGCTGACCTGAGACCTCATCTTTGCTTATTTTGTCATTGAACTGCATATAAATTAAATCGTATTTAATACGGTCGTGAACATTTAATTTATAATTAAAAAGTTCATAGAGAATTATTGTTTTCAGTTTATTAATGAAATGAAGCATTTAAATACAAAGGGAATTAAGTGTTATTTTTATGATTTTAAGTTTAGCATGAAACAATAACGACACACCTTTTTTATAATCATGTCCGTCTCCATTTTGTTTAAATACATATTAAACAATTTATATTTTAGTTGTTTACTTACAAGCCTTTGTTCATAAAATTAGTTCCATCTTTGGCTGTACATATCAACTTCCTACTTGTGGAATTTTATTGAATGAATAATCTAAATTTAATTATCTTAAATATAAGAGTGAAAATATACATAAATTAATGAGTATTAGTGAAAAAGATTATTTAATAGTACATTAAAACACAAGTATTATAAGGCAATCTGTTAACGTACAAGTCCAAGTTTGGAAAACGAGCCGCCAGGCGAGTTTTACAAACGACGAGTGCGTCAACAGGCCTTATGATACATGTTTTTTATACTATTTTTTCTATTGAGGTAATTTTACAATTAGATTTTTTTTAAAAAAACTTGTCATAAATATGAGTTGGTGTTTTTTATCAGTTATGTTGGTAGCGCTTCCCGCTAACAATTGAAATTTCACATTTTGACAGTTTGTGTATTTTGAGATTTTGTCTGATTGTTTACATTAAAACATTGTATCAAGCATTATACAATTATGAAAGAGGAAAACCAATACATGCAATGAACTCCACAGATTTATTAATGAACCATCCTGATTTGACATATCGCTGGTTCGTAAAACTTGAATATGAGATTGAAGGACGTTACGTGGACCATCAAGCCTTTTTATTGAGAATACAACATATAAATAAAACTCTTTAAATATTGAAATACTTTAATGAACAATTTATTGATCTAGACTTTTACTTTCCACCATTTTGTCACATTCACTGCTCAGTTGCAGAGATAACGGCAACAGCTGTTCTTACAATTTTTAATACAAAACATATATGGCACTCATAATGTTTAAATCATATTTAAAGTTTAACATTCGATAGTTCGCCACAACGTGGAACTGTAAGTCATGGATTAAAACGTCAACTTTTCATATTTGTTTGCCAGTAGCCACAAATTTAGTAGACAGTGTCAACATTTTCAAGTAACGTGCATCATACATTTCATAACCTGCCTGGAATAACAATACATACAACTCAAAATTTGATTACCATAAATTTAAATTTTGTAATAAATAAAACTTACCGTTTTAATTATTTTGACAAAGTAAACCTCAGCGCATTGTTTCTTGTTTAATAATTTTTTAGTTGCAATTTTAAGTTCACAGACTTCTCTCGTAACTAACACAGCTATAGCTATAAATTTCTTTTCTTTCTAGTCCTACCACCTAGAGAAAGGATAAAAATCCACAATTAGAAGTAATACTTCAACACAAACAATTTACCATTTTGAGGTTATCTGTCAGTTATGAAAGCATGACTACCACCTCTAGAACATGAAAGGCGCCAAAATCAGTACGTTTATAGATCTTGTAAACGTCGTGTTTTCAGTGATAAACAGTGCTTTTATAGACTCATAAAAACACCGAAATAGAAAAATATTAATTCGTTCTTAAACTGCAAGCGATTGAAAATATGAACGTCGTTTCATGTCCTAAACAATTTGATTGGTTGCTTGCCTATAAAAACGAGACTCGCACTTGACCATTGATGAGGAAATGAAACGTCACACGCCAAATTCTGAATTTTAAAAATACATATCTCGGTTATTACGTAAAAGTCGTGTTTGCACTAGTACAACCAAAATTAGTATTTTCTAAAACATGGACGTGCCTCATAGAACGTTTTCATGAACTTCAATAAGTTTCTTATCGGTTTATCAATTTGTTCTACTTTTATCATCACTTGCAATTGCATCATTGCGTGCTCATGAAAGAAATAAAAATCATAGATCAATATCACGTTCTCAAGTTATCGCCTTTTCATTCCAAGATTATCTTCCCCATTAAATGGTTATAAACATAAAATATGATTCTCCTTAACGTTCCCATACTTCCGGCTATCGTTTCATTGTCAGATAAACCTTGTAGAATGTCATATCAATCGTTCATCGCGATCTATTAGTCACCGTTCGTTAGCTTTGCAAAACGGTAAGCGCTGGATATCGTGCAGAAGGTAATTTTTCATATTGCATCTGTCGGTGCGTACCGGAACACACCTCTGTAATTTACGACTTATACACCGGATGGTTGACAACACATGACGTATGATTGCCTGACAACGTCAGCAATAGGGAAATTTTTGCAAATTACAGGAGCTCCTGTCGGTACCTATCTCGAAAGTTCACAGAATGATTTGAATCATAAGTATTATAGTATAGATATTTAGATTTCAATGGTGCAGTATACAATTCACGTTCTTTCTTTGACTTTTTAATCCGTAATATTTGAATAACAGTACCAAAAATCACAAATACAGAATTATAATAAATTCAGTGAATTGAACGAAGATATCATCAAAAACAACTTTTTATTGATTACCTGTGTATCATTTGATTTTTTCGAACAATTTGAATTGTTCAAAATTCAAAAAAGAGTACAATCAAATTTAAAAACCTGATAAACCTCAAACAAAGAAGGCAAAATATCTTACCCAATTTTGAAAATGCAAATATTTGGAATTACTGTATAAAATTTAATATATTATATAAATATTACCATTAGTAGTATTCAAAAATGAATGATAATTTCGGCCTCTGGCGAAACTGGAAGTAGAAATCGGAACCTTTTTACACTAAAAAGTGAATATTTTATTTAGGTTACTTGTTTCATTTTTCAAAGCACTCTAACGATTTGTCTAAAAGAACATTAAATTTTATATAATTAATATCTCGTGAAATATGATGATTATGTAGGTAAGTTGTTTTCATAGGATGCCGTTTTAATTTCTGAACAACTATACTCTTACCTTTTTTGCGCTAAAATAAATAGGTAAAGAGATATAGCAGTATTAAAAAAATAACATTAACATCGCTGTGCGCCAGTTTTCATTTGTAGACCCGGTATGTATGTATGTATGTATGTATGTATGTATGTATGTATGTATGTATATATATATATATATATATATATATATATATATATATATATATATATATATATATATATATATATATATATATATATATATAATTTTAAATTAATAAATTAAATGGCGGCAGGTATTGTGTTGGCAACATTATATTTTTGTTTTACAAAAAAATTCAAAATAAAAATACGCAATTTACAGTGCCTTGAAGCTATTGATGTTTTGTTTGTTATAAGACCTGCCAAACAAATAATTAATAATATCATTATACTTCCATGGCACTCTCAAATATGCTCAATTACATTTTTTTACGTTTTTTCGTTAATTAAGAAATATTATTGATTTTAATTTTATATTTTGCAGTTTTTAATTCTGACAAAAGTAATTAAAGCAAAAAAATCTGATGTGGCCAGCACATCACCTTCCGTCAGTTCTATGTATTTTGTATAAATGTCATGCATAAAGTTCCTTGCAAAAGATTATATTTCCTGTACATTACCTTAAGGCAGTTGTATGCATTTTATACAACTTCCATACAGAAAGTTTCTAACAAAAGATGCTATATTTCCAGTAAAATTATAACATAAACATACTGTCAACTGCACTTGACACTGACACCTTTCAATCAGAATTTTCTTAATGTAGCAGCTGTTTTCAAAGTTATAGCAAAGCTGACTAATATATATGATATTTAATTTCTTTATAATTTTTACCTTCCGTCACCTTTAGGTAAGGAAGGTATTGTCTTTGGTCAAAAAATTCGGTGGTGAGTTTTTGATGAATAAGCACGTTTTAGGGTCCCTAGAATACGATTTTACTATTTTTACGATGATGTCTGTATGTGTGTGTGTGTGTGTGTATGTATGTGTGTGTGTGTGTGTGTGTGTGTCTGTGTGTGACAAAATTTTCTAATGCGATAACTCTAATACTACAATTCCAAAAATTATAATTCTTTCGTATTCCTCTTCGTTACAGCCATGTGAAGAGCTGATTAGATTTTGGTTATAATTGGTCAACCGGAAGTACCCTCATTTGAAGATTTTAACAGTTTTTCTTGAAAAAACGATGTTAAATATCATTTTTTCACATTTAATGTTATTATAAATATTAAAGAATTATTTATTCTCTATACAATTTGAATGCATTTTATGCTTCATATTAAATGGACATAGAGTTAAAAAGTTATAAAGACATTAAATATCATGTATATTAGTCAGCTTTGCTATAACTCTGGAAACAGCTGCTACATTAAGAAAATAGAAAATTCTGATTGAAAGGTGTCAGTGTCAAGTGTAGTTGACAGTATGTTTATGTTATAATTTTACTGGATATATAAGATCTTTTGTTAGAAAGTTTCTGTTTGGTATAAAATACATACAACTGCCTTAAGGTAATGTACAAGAAATATAATCTTTTTCAAGGAACTTTCTGTATGACATTTTTACAAAATACATAGAACTGACGGAAGGTAATGTGCTGGCCACATCAGATTTTTTAACTCTATGTCCATTTAATATGAAGTATAAAATGAATTCAAATCGTATAGAGAATAAATAATTATTTAATATTTATAATAACATTAAATGTGAAAAAATGATATTTAACATCGTTTTTTCAAGAAAAACTGTTAAAATCTTCAAATGAGGGTACTTCCGGTTGACCAATTATAACCAAAATCTAATCAGCTCTTCACATGGATGTAACGAAGAGGAATACGAAAGAATTATAATTTTTGTAATTGTAGTATTGGAGTTATCGCATTAGAAAATTTTGTCACACACAGACACACACACACACACACACACACACACACACACACACACACACACATACATATACACACACACACACACACACACACACACGTACAGACATCATCGTAAAAATAGTAAAATCGTATTCTAGGGACCCTAAAACGTGCTTATTCATCAAAAACTCACCACCGAATTTTTTGACCAAAGACAATACCTTCCTTACCTAAAGATGACGGAAGGTAATAAAAAACCTAACATTGTATTCCATATATAAAAACTTCAAGTAGGCACAGGGTATACGGTATTCCCACAACCGAAATCTGCGTATATGGAAGCAGATTTGTCATAATTTTATTGATTTGTACAGCAGTTCTTGCAGTTTTGGAAGCTCTATACGGTTCTTTCCCCCTATCTCCGCCATATGGATTACTCCTTGATATCCTGCAAAAAAGACGTCCTATCCCTGCCCTATCCAATATTTTCACGTGAGGTAGTAGTTTGTCGTCAAGCGGAGTTCCTCTCCAGTGGCGTACAGTTGGGCTGGGCTCGGGGCTATTGAGTTGACAAGCGGCAGGGCGCAAGGGATTAAACAATGGCTTCTTTGTTCGCGGGCCGTGCGTGAGCCGTGAGCTAGAGCGAGACGCAACGAACGCGTGCCCCGATGTGCGACAGAGATAGACACACGTCGTTTAATGCCTGCTGTGGCAGTACATGTCAGCTGTACTCGCACTGTACACCTATGGCAGATGGGTGCACCCACTAGAATTTATTATTAGGGTTAAAAGCAAATATGCAAATAATTATATACAATAGGAATGTGTTACGTTCTGACATTTCCTTTCTTATACAAAGGGTTCAGAACCAATACCCACATGTACTTATTTTCGAAAATACAATGATAATTGATAATTATCCTAACTTAAAAAGTATACTGTACCGTCCAAAAATATGAGTACGCAAGATAATTAAGAGAAAATCCACCACATTATTTTCCGTCAGATCTGTAATGTATTTTGTACAAATTCCATACAGGAAATTTCTTACAAAAGATTCTATAGGTTTGTTCCTACACATGTACACATTCATGAACCATTTTGTGCACATGTCATGTTCATGGACTCATTCAAACATAATTAAGAAACTTTATATGGTTGGAACGGACAGCGGATTTGTCATATCATCAAAATTAATTACTGACTCCCGAACAGAAAAAAAACAGTCAAATTATCTAAAAAATTATTAATTATTTATCATATTATATACCTTTAATCATTACTGATTTTTATTCGACGTTCGCCAAATATCAAATTCAGATTCAAATTCCAAATCACACATTATATTCACTTATGAAAATAGATAAACAATCACAGCTTATGCTTCGATATTTTCCTAGCAACGCGCGAAAATTGTGTTGAGCATGTGCTGACAGACGGTACGTAGCACAGTGGATGGATCTGACAGTCCGCGGATGCGTTCATGTATGCGTCCAAAGTCCGTAGGAACGAACATACAAACAGTCCGATGGACTGTATAACAGTCGGTTGGAACGATATTTTTAAAATGCGCATGCATGATGTAGATCTGACAGTCCGGACTAGCTATAGAAACAAACCTAATATTTCCAGTACATTACCTTCTGTCAGTTCTATGTATTTTCTACAAATTCCATACTGAAAGTTTCTTGCAAGAGATTCTCTATTACCAGTAAAATTGTAACACAAACACTATGTCAATTGCACTTGACACTGACATCTGTCAATCAGAATTTTCTTATACTATGTTCCGTAAGTCAACCAAAAAAATCAGTATCTTGATTCCAGGTACACCATGTTTCTTGAATATTTTCGTCTATTTCGGGACAGATTGACATTGAATTGTATGACTTTTAAAATTGACACAACCTAACAAAAATAAAAATTAACCAAATGAATGATAACATTGAATATGATAACGAAATTGAACATTTTAGTCCATATAATGTCAATAATAATAACACATCCAGCAATATAACAAATATAAATAATGTTTTCTTACTTACATCTATAATAATTATTAGTAATACCAGTAAAGTGGTTTAGAAATTTGACATTGACGTATATCGTTTGATTTTGTTATGATGATGTTTGAAACTAGCGGCAGTGGGGATAAAAATACCAGAGAAACCAGGATTATTTCGTGGTCCAACTTTTTACCAACTTTTTTCAGGAACCGCGTTCCGAATAGAAACCGGTAAATAATTTCAGGACTTACGGAACACTAAGCCGTAAACCTGATCGAACCGGTTGCGTTACGGAACATACTATTAATATGGTAGCTGTTTTCATGGTTATAGCATACCTGGCTGCTTTAATTTCTTCATAATTTTTTTAACTCTATATCCATTGATTATGAAGTATAAAATACTATCAAATCGTATAGAGAATAAAATATTCTTTAACATTTTTAATAACATTAATTGTGAAAAAATGATATTTAACAGCGTTTTAATAGGTAACAAATTACGATAAAAAAACTTCATGACTTCCCCATAGGAGACGTTTCTGGTTTGAGATACAGAAACAAAAGAAAGTATAAATATGCATCTAAATAAGTAATATAAAACCAAGTTTCAAAATTTTAGTGCAACTAGTACCATAGTTATTAATAAAAATGTCTCTGATGAGGTACACTCTTAAAGGGCTATAACTCTGAAACGAAAATTTTCCTGACATACCTTCATATAACATTTATTACTGCGTACAATGTCCAGATTAGGATTAAACGATCAGTGCTTGATTCATGGAATATGACGAATCAGTTAATCCTAGATTTCCATTATTAGATTAGCTAGATTTTTAATGGTGAATTGAATTTATTCAGGAATCAGCGTTGATCTGTGGATCAACTTTTGAATTTAGCCGTTAGTGAATTTAAATTCTTTGAAAAAACCTCTGAATCCAAATAAATACATGTGACAGAATCCCTCGTTCATCCAACATAAATTTCCAGCCGAAAAGTTGGGGAGTCCACTGGACTGTTTTATGTTTGTGATTGTGGACTAGTTTCCCTAAGCCGAACATAGGAAATTCAATGTTAAAAATTTTGATTGGCGATATCTGTTTACCTATGAATTTTATCAGAAAAGTGTAGCGAAGAAAAATGTTCAGATTAAAAAACCACTGATTGAGTACCAAGTTTGTTGTTCATTTGTTTTTTATGTACGACTAAAAAGCAAAACGCGATTTAAAGCAATTATCAGAGTGCCAACAAAAATAAAACAATAATTTATGTTTGTAGTTTCTGAACCTGACCTGACAGATTTGACATTTCTTTTGATTTCATTATTACAATAATGGGAAGATTTTCTAGAAGAAAAAAATTAATCGCAAATTATAATAATAAAACCAAAAGAAATTTCAAATCTGTCATATATTTCAGAAATAACAAACATAAGTTATTGTTTTATTTTTAAAGGCACTCTGATAATTTCCTAAAATCGTGTATTTTCTTTTGCTTCTAACTCGTACATAAAAAACAATTGAACAACAAATTTGGTATTCAAATTTTCCATTCTGAACATTTTTATTCATTACACTTTTTTTCTAAAATTAAAAGGTAAAGAGATATCGCCAAATCAAAATTTCAACAATGGATTTCCTATGTCCGGAAAAAAGTAGACAGCGTTTCTAGTTTGCGCTGTGTCTACTTAAAAAGCACAGCGTATCCAGGATTAAGATCATGCTGTGAACAGGTCGAGAACTCTGAATCACTTTCAATTCTTTATACTTTTTAAATATTACAAAACCAATTTCCAAATGTTTTGCAAATTCTCCCCCAACCGATTAATTAATATTAATGGATCTAGTTTTTATGACTTGTCTCTTCATTTTAGAAGAAGAAGAAGTTCGACATATATAGTAGTTCAAAATTATTGAGTTTTATTTAGCGTAACTTTCATTAAAAATTTTATGAGGGAAAGAATATGAGTGACGTGATTTTCACAAATCGACAGGTATATCCATATTTCTCATCATTAATTTGCAAATTAGCCGTTTTTTGGTCTTATACACAATTAAAGATTAGGTTAGGTCTGTTAGACTGTATTCTGTTCCCTATTTGCATACATATGCTGTATGTATGTTATTAAGTATAAATGACTTAACCTATAAAATAATTGTTGAGTCGTAATTGTTCCCACAGTTAAAATATATTTGAATATGCAAATGTTTCGAATGTAGAGCCTTGTGTAATTTCAGTGTGGAATTACAAATGCATTACTGCAGTTTGTAGATAAGCAAAATGAATAATGGTCGCACCCTTTGCATTAACGTGATGACTTTATGAAACGAATGTGTTGTATCTGATGAAAAATTTATATTATTTGATCAGGTGTAATCCATTTAAGTAGTTATTTTTGACTATAATCTGACATGAAATCATCACCAATAAATTTAGTTTAAAAATATTAACAATCATCGAAAATGGTGACATTGTATGTACAGTACCGTCCAAATATGTGAATACTCATGTATCTGCTTATTTATAAAAATTAATGTACTCAAATTGTTTTCCTTGTCACAAAATAATGTTAATAAAAGAGTAAACTGCTCAATGGGACGAAATTAACGGGTATGTACGCTTTCTAAACCTCATGTTTTTTTTGAACTTGCCGTAGAGCATTCTGGGTGTGTCAATTTGCTTCTTTTCGTAGATTTTAGTAATGACGATATATCTGTACCATTATAAGGTTGTTTACTAGGCGACACCTCACGGGCTTTCAAAGCTAATATGGAGAGAACACAACAGGGGTCACTTTTGTGACAGAAATATTAAAGTAATTATATCAATATTTGTCTAAAGTCTGTTTGCCAGTCATAAATTATTGTTGTTGTTATCAAATTTGGTAACAAATTGGTTTCACTGGAAACTGTGTTATGATAACCAATCTTGTATAGACTTATAGGATGCCCTATTCCATGCCATTATAAATTATGATAGTGTCAAACTGGCGTAACAATAGAAAGTTTTATGTTTTATTAAGGAACGCAATGCAAAATTTACATTTCTTAATTTACAACAATTACAAAATATTCGGAAATCATTTTCTAGTAATGTTTTACAAAAAGTAATACAAAAAATGCGTATGAGTTTGAAAAATCAAAAATTTAAATTCACTAAGACCCGCTCCTACCACAGTGACAGTTAGTTGCAAAATTGTTTTTGCCACCTTTGGTTAGGGCTAACTGGAAGTTAAAACTGTTGTTCACATCGCTTCTAACTTTAGTTTAATTCTTAACTAATGGTTAGAGTAATCATTAGTTAAGAATTAATCTGAAAGTTAGAAGTGAAGCGAACAACAGTTTTAACTTCCACTTGAACAATTTTGCAACATAACCGCACTATCACTTTAACTAGTCTTAATGGGAACGGGCCTAAGTAATTTTACACAGTTAATTGTTTACAGCAATGTTCTATTTTGTTGAAATAATTATTTATAAAATTTTATTTGTATTTATTGCTTTTCCCGTAGTTATCAGGTGTACTTATATTTTTGAACGACACTGTACATACATGCAAACAAAATTCAACTCCCATAGCCCACTTTAGATTCATATGACGCAACACATGATTCACCCTGCAATCCCATACATCACATATACATTCTCACTACTGTACACTCTTTGTCCTTACCCTTGCTGGGACTAGGTCATCGTAACTCTTGTTGTCCCCGGGTGGCCACCCCTGCAGTTAGGGTGCATCACGTAATGACGATTTCACATCCCCTGTGGAGTTGAAACCCTTTCTCGTCCCTGGATCACAGATGAACAGGGATTGTTTTCCTGCTGTTTTAAACCGTGTTTTCACGGATGGAAAGATAGTGGAGGATTAATTGACGCTAGTAGAAGATTCCAGGATGTATGGATGGTGTGATTGGTGTGCAGTCAAACGAATGAAGTATTGTTATAATTGGAAGGTTTTTCTGGTAACTGAATACTTTTAGCTGTGGTTAATATGATGTTTTTTGACCACCGGGAGTTGAAATTGATATGTCTGATGTAAAAATCATGCCATGACAAAATATTTTGTTTCTAAAAAGATAAAACCTTATGGAGTTTATATTTTGACAGTTCATTTGTAGAACGCTTGTTTGACACGGTCATAAATTGTTTCAATGGAAACGAATCTTATAATAAATAGGATGATCTATTGTACAGTGTGTTCAAAAAAATTCCTAACACGGTGTAGGCTATGAACAGAGAAACGTATGTCTGATTATTATTCAATTTAAAAATCAAGTTGTCAAAATTGATCTTGAAATGTAATTTTAAGAAGAAAAGATAATAAAGAAGCATACAGTATACTGCCATTTAGAGTTTTCTAATGTATTTCCACTTCTAAAATAAGATTCAAGAAAAAAAGCTTTGATTTTTTTAGATAACATTTTTGACTATGTCATGTCAAATTGACATTTAATTAAATATTGTTAAATTGACATACGTTTCTTTGTTCATAGCCTACTACGAGTTAGGAATTTTTTTGAACACACTGAATCACAAATTTCATTATGAATTATGATGCGAGTATATTATCTATTTACGACGATTACAAAGTTTTGTTAAGGGGATCGTCTACGCTTTTCCAAATGTACGAAAAGAGTCTCTACATTTTTACCAATTACGCAAAATCGGTTAGAAATTTGTTATTTACTTTTAACATATAATTGTTCTTATACTCTCTAAAGCTCTAAAATTGTAGATTTTTGGTTAGTACTGAAAAAGTTACGTAGCTAGTTTCATGTTTTCAGGAACGAAGGTTTAAATTTTATTACAAATGAATGACAAATATAGTCATTATTAGTAAAAACATGAGACATATTTGTGCATTTTCAACACTAAAGTATAAATAAAAATCTGATGTGGCCACCACAATTCTTCCCGCTATTTAATTTTTTATTAATTTAAATATACATACTTACATATTCCATATAACTATGTTTCTATTTACTATTTTCTTTTTAAAACGATATTATTTTTAATTTAAAATGATTAGTTCTTTGACAGTGACATTTATCTGTCAGTTACATACATTTGAGATGAACTGTGTCAACTGTGTAAACAAGGAATTGTGTTTGTTTAAAGAAAATGCTCTATGATTTAAATTATATATCATTTAATAAATTTATCCATAAAATATATAGAAAAAGTATTAATGCAAACCTATATAACATTTAAAGGTATTTTTCGGAGAAAAACTATTTTGAGCTTCAAGTAAAGTGCCATTTCCGGTTATCTGATTCACACCAAAATCTAATGGCTTTTTTTCATATTAGAGGTAGAAATACTAGGTTTCAAAAGTTTCTAAATGATAGTATTTGAGTTAGAACGTATATAGGATCCACACACAGACATCATCGTGAAAATATTAAAATTTTATTGTAGGGACCTTAAAACGTGGTCATTTACAGACACAACATCAAGTTCTATTACAATAACATGATTAACAAAAATGTAGAGTCGCTATTCGTCCATTTGGAAAAGCGTTGACCAAGGCACAGACGATGCTCTTCAGATATTTAGTAACAAATTTTTTAACATAATTATAACCATGTTAAACGGGTTTTATACAATTTTCTAATTTTCGTTGGTAGTAAGTTTAGAATAGCTGCAGAAGCTGCATCAACAATTTCTTGGGGTTCTTATTAGGGTTCTTCATTATTCTTGGTATTCCATGCTTTAGATAAAAAACTACGTAAAACTCAATATTCTCGAAATGAAATATAAGTAAATTTAACTTTGTTACAACTCTGTGTGGTCAAGGTATAAATTTCAGTTTCTTAAATTCATGAATTGTCAAAGTAGGCAGCAGAATTATTTGTCACAAGCTTTTACTTTTGGGTTGAATCGAGTCCGAATGAATCCCAAAATAACTTGGCTGCAATTTTTTAATTATTTTATGACCATTTTCAAAAGAAGATATACGTATTTTTAATTTTAAAACCCAACTGCGTTTTTCCATAAAACATGAAAAAGGTATTTGTGTCCAAAAAATTCGGCAACGCATTCTAATCAGCAAAACCATTTTTTCACTGAAGGTTTCCCAATTTTAAGGTTCTAAAAAGTGGGTGTCCCAATGTACAGAGTGATCAAACATGACTGAAGGCAACTTTTGTTCCAAAATAATTTCAAAATTATATTTCAATTTTCCATAATTCATCAATACTATATTCCGCATATGACAGATAATGACAGATGCTGATGTGCATGATATTTGATTAATATCATTGCTGTACTTTATTCATTTGATATTTGTTTCGTGAAAATTTTAATTTCTTTTCATTACCTATGGCTTTTAATGAAGAGTGTGAGAGTGTGACAAACTTCTTCTTGAAGCGTTTGGGTTAACGTAAAGACGATGGTTCCTAGGATTATTCTTATGACAGATAGCAAAATTAGATAGCTACGCCCATGGAAATAGTAATGATGTCATAAGTAAGCGGGAATTGTCAAAATCGTATGTAGCGGCAGAACGGCACGCTTCAGTCATTTTTGATTACTCTGTAGAATTGAATATTAAAAAATTTATAAAGTGACATCTGATTTTTCCCTGTAGGTACTTTTCATTTGTAAAGATAACCGGAAAGTAAAAATGAAAAAAGGTTTTCTTAGAATTGGCATGTTATCTATCTATACATATTCTTTTTAATAATTGCGAAATCTAATTCTTTTTATAAAGTACATGTTTTATGTTTTATAATGATCGATACTTTCACAGGAAAAAAGAAAGTGCATATCTATCAAATAGTTAAAAAAAGACACATAACTGTTATCAATATCCATAATATATGACATTCATTAGTCACATTATTTAATTAATTCTGTTGAATTTAGATAAAAATATTCTGATATTTATGGGTTTCTTTATAAAAACTAAAAGTATATCGCAACAATAGAATTCAGTTTTTACTTACAAAATTAATACTGATATGATCTAAGTATTCATGTTCAGTATGTAATTTAATGCGTATGCATGATAATCATAAAAATTCGAATCCAACTAAATTATTTTTAGATTTATCATGATTAACCTTCCAACTACATATCAATCAAACTTTTCTATATTCTCGCATTTTATCTCGGAAGGCGTGGTTCACTATGTCGTATTTTGTACTGGGTCGAATAAGATGAATAGGTGTGTGCGTATAAATATAGTAATAATAATAGGCTTAACGTTTTTTTCGATTACCAAACTCTCAGGTCGTTGAACGACAAAGGTAACTTTCTTTTTAAACCAGCCTATTTTACCGGCTTAGCACAATACCTTGACGTGGTTTTAGTGCAGGGTTTCCCCTTTTATTCTTTGTAACCACATTGAAATTATTATGTCAATTATTACGAAAGAAAAAATTGCAGAGAAGAGAAGTACAATAATTGTTAGTTGTTGTACTTTTATCGCGGTTTTGTCAGCATAAAAAGGTTAAGAAAAAAAAACAAATGTTTATTTGAATTTGAAATTTTATTTAAATGAAAAACGTTTGTGGCCAACACCTTCATTTTTATTTTAGGTACAGTTAAATCGGATAAGTAGCCAATGTACGTCATTATAAAGTAACTAGATTTGTGACGTCACTATGTGGTACATTCATATAAACTAGAGAATCTTCAAGAAAGTAAAAAAATAATAATCTTAAAAAAAACAAATCCCAACGCACAAAAGTCTTCCAAACATAATGCAAATACTTTTCAAGTTTCAAATAACCTTCAAAGTTTAAATATACAAATTATCAATGCTACCAAGTGTAACAAAAAATAATCGAATAATACTTGTATAAGGTAGATGTACATTATTTATACATCATTATTCATGTCTTATACGATAAATAATGAATCTTAATATATACATCTATGTTTATAATAATAATGTTATAAGGTAGGTCACACAATATCTGACAGTTAAAAATACCTGATGCTTTTTTCATTATTTCTGATTTGCATTCAGAAAGGTTTTTACACTAAGTTTAAGTGATGACATGAAGTGCATTGACTGCTTCTCCGATTTAAGTATACACATATATTTCTATGGCTTAATGCAAGAACAACCAATGTCAACAAGTCATCATTTTTTGAATAAGTAATTAAGATCAACAAGAAACTTTCAGTATTAATAAAACCTTTCAAGATTGTATTCACATGACTACATTGGTTATTCTATTTTTTTTTCCATGGCAGCTGCTTTCTTTTTTCCGTTTGCCTTACCTCACCTCAGCTCAAAGTGAGATGATTTGAAATTTTTGTAAATAAAAAAAACGACAAAGACCAATGAGCCTATTTCACATTTTTCAAAAAGTATTTTAAATTAAAGCGTATGCAATTTTTTTCTTAGTAATAATTTTTATTTTAATAATTTGTTATTTCCTTAAATAATTAAATAAAAATTTTGGCACCAAAAATAGTCATAAAAAACAACCTCCCACTCCTCTGACGTCATAGAACTTACATTACCTCATTCATAGCCAATAGGAAAACAATTTGTCCATCACCTAAGTTTTTAAATAAATAAATAAATAAAAGTAGGCGATGTATGTATTTTGACGTCACATTCTGTTTCAGATCAGAACTTTTTCAAAATATTATACAAATTTCAAATATTTATTTTAAAATATCTAACGAATATTTCGTGATAATTTCAAATGTGAGGCTATTTAAACAATAATATCTTTTAAAATTTAATAATTAGAAGATATATAAAAATTCTTACAATAGCCCTATTCCGTAAAACTGTCTGTTAGATAGATAGACAATCCGAAGTACTGTCTTTTGAACTTGACGAAAATATAACAAATTGTCCATATCGCTCCTGTCATTATTTAATAATTGCAAAATATCTTCAATATTATCAGCCATTCTCTTCATATAATCAATAAAATAATATGATTAAAGGAATAAACAAATAACGTTTAGAATAAACAAACTAATTCTATGTGTCAGCAAAACATTCATCCCCTCTTTTCGTTTGAGATTAAAAACTCAACAAACACAACCTCTTGAGGCGACTTAGAATCAGCAAGGGGGTGAAACTAATCACTTTATCGAACCTCAGTTATGACAAAAAGAACGGTTAAAATTAGAGAGACAACTGAGGTGAGTTAAAACGAACTGAGATATGTAAAAAGAATGTGAATCACTACCGATCGCATTTTGATCAAATATTGGAATTGTTTGTTCTTGCAAAGCCACAAATTCAACAGTCTGCATAATATTTTTAATTTGTTCTTAAAATTAAATTCTAATGAAATTGGGTGTTAATAACTCGAATCGAATTGGAATACCGGCGTTTTTATAAGAATAAATGTTGTATGACTCATATTTCGTGTAATTTCTTAACACCAAATTTACTTCTAGTTTCTAAATTTGTGGCCATTTTGCATATTATACAAATGATACAAAAAGTAAATATTTGTCAGATTAATAAATAATAATATAAAATAATCAGTAAGATCGTATAAATAAATAGTCGTGTTATTTGTTTAAATAAATAGTGTTAGTGTTATCTAGTTAATTATATAGTTAGTCTTAATTAGTTTTTAATAATTGTTCAATATTAGTAATTGTTATTATTTAATACCTTTTTAAGACTAACTATAATTAACTAGATAACACTAACACTATTTAAACAAATAACACGACTATTTATTTATACGATCTTACTGATTATTTATTTCGACTATTTATGTCACCATTTATTTATTTAACCAATTAACTGTCCGCCTACCGACCTCCACAGCGTCTATATGCTCAACTGACTCAACAGTGTCTGTATATTGAACTGCTCGGACGGAAGTCTCACCTTTCACCTCACTATCTAAATATTTATGAAACTCTGCCGAGTATCCATTTCCACTTGCAGTTACTGTCCCCGTACACCTAGCTTTCAAATACTCCTCAAAACTACCGAGTATTTACTTCCACAGTTATCTCGGTATACCGACTTTCCGACTTGTACACTATAGCTTCTCAATACTCGTCAACACTACCAAGTATTCACATCCACAGCTATCCCAATTAACCAGTAACTTCCCGTGTCCTCTACTCGACACTATACTGCATACGCTTACCACGATACTGCTGTGCTTGGCTAACACTCTATGTGTATGTCTCTATATGTCTCTCCATGTAACTGATTAACTCCCGAGCATAGCTGCGTTTCTTTTATACAGCTACCATTAACTTACAGAGAGCATTAGAATATTGCACCGCATAATAACAATGAACACAAAAAGTTCAGGCGACCGGAAGTAATTAAACACGTCGCGGCTTGTTTGTTTACGTAGCCCGGCTGTTAGCGCAATTACGTCATCGCTATACTTAGACGCTTGTTCAGCGTAGCAGCGGGGCTCACACGTTACAATAATAATATTTCATAATACTACAACAAATAATATATTACGCAGAAAAAATATTGTCAAACTTCCTTATAAAAAAAATTATTATTGTTACATTTTTTTTATCTGTAAAGTCATAAGTTGTTCGAATATTTATAGAAGGAAAAATGATATGTATACTTATTACAATTATTGAGCAATATATTATAATATCGTGTCTAGCAATATATTTTTAAAAAAATATTCTGACGCAACATTTCTTTTGAATGTAATCATTATAAAAATTATCATAATTATCAAATAAAGATGAAACACTTCCCTATTGCCAATTTTATGCTTAGCAACAAAAATTCATTCATAGATCGTATCATTTGGAATTCATAAGGTTTATAAATAACCTGATATGAACGTCACAAACAATTCTTTTATCTTTAGTTTTCCATAGTGATTATAGCTTCAGCGGTAAAATCTAAACGGATAAATATTAAGGTTAGATTTATCACTTAAAGATAACTGCACTTCAAGTAAGTGTCTAGTGCACACAGAAAGGAAAAATGTGCATAAGTATATTTAAGAACATACACGTGCAGCAATATCGGTAAAAAATTACTGAAAAAATGTAAATATTTAATTGAAGAAGTGAAGAACTTCGTCAAACTTATAGATCTATTTTAAAATGTTCTAGAATTAAATCTATTTAAATACTACGAACGATTATTAGGTCATTTAGTACATGTAAGGTCACGCATTTAAATCGTACAGTCAACATATAAATTAATCTAAAATTATTGTGTTATTAGTTTGTGATTTTTAGTTAAATAATAAAAGATAATGGTAGTCCGAAATTTGTTTTATTGAATAACGAGACACTTATAAATTCAAAGTTAAAATAAAATTATTCTTCATTCAATTATGAACCTACAACTCTTAATGGAATACCAGTCAAAAATTTGTGTATATCTGATGAAGTATGTAACTAAATAACAAATAAATTTCCCATATTTTTTAAATCGATTAATTATTTGTAGTTTACACTATATCCCTTCTTTAATATTTAATTACAAATAACAATATTATTACAATATAATGTTTAATAAATAGGTTGGTTGGTTGTTTGTATGTATCATTAAATGCAAGTAAATTTGGGCTGACCAAGGACAGAATCTTCTGACCTGAATTCTAAAATTTATTTTTATACCATATACTTAGATTAAAAAATTAATATTTGAAAAAAAAGGGTCATTTAACTTTTGTTATTATTAGGTTTAATGCACGAAATATAAAAAACAAATTGCAAAATGTTTGCCAGTACATTTAACTTTCCAAAAATTTTAAATAAAATTATGTCCTTGTATTTTTGCACGAGTTTTTCGACATAATTTAATAATCAGATTTTATATTTTAGTAGTTATAAAAAAAGAGCTTGTTAAGTTTTCAAATTCATTAATTTATCGAAAATTATACTTTACTTGCATTTATTATTTTTCTCCTCGGAAGTATTTATTTAAATATCATGTTTTAACAATTTATGTCATTACAAATATTAAAGAATATTTATGTTTGCCTTTTGCATATCTTTTATGGATTTAGAGATAAAAAATTATAAAATAAACAGCTTTTCATAAATTATAGAGCCAATCCTTTACTTCAAAGAAAGCGTTCAGATATTTTAATATTTGTAATTGATAGTTTGAAAAAATGGTGTAATTTAATTATTTACATTTGAAATAGTTTTGCACATTTATCATATTGAATTCGGTTTTTATAATCTTATTAATTTATGCTGCTAATCTGCGTTAAAATCTTCTTAAATTTTGTAAAGAAATTTTATATATCTTAATATAAATTATTTATCACTCCAGAATTTTATATCGAATCAATTTATTATAAACATTTTAAACTTTTAATTTTAAAATTTGTTTTTGATGTAAAGTTCAAACCTAGGTTAGTACAAATTAACAAGTCCAGACACGCAGAGTGACTAACAATTTAGATATGTATATACCAAATGCATTTTAAATTTCTTTATCCATCACCGACTCATAATATTCTTATTACTATGGTTATTTGAAATAACTAATGTACAAAATTAGTCACTCCGTGAGAGAATATTCTAGAAGTCACGGAGGAAATATTACTGATTTTTGTGTTTTTTTTTTAAATATAAATAAACAGAAATTTTACAAAATTATTTTATTATCGAAATAATTTAACATTATGAAACTTATTTATTTAAATTAATATTAACATTTATGCTAAAATAGATTACTTATCTTTACACAATCACAGCTGTTATGTACGGCTGATGAAACGAAAACGAGGAACGAGTTAGTGGTTACTTGCTTCAGAATTAAATTCAAAGATGCTGCTTGTGCTTCTAAATGAATACGTTTTAAAGGAAGGTCCTCATTTTCACACATTTTAATGTATTTTTCTTTCAAATAATTCCCAGTGACAGACAATAATTATTATAGCAATGTTTTTTCAAGAACAATATAACAAAACCATAACAACCATTCAATGGCTACTTTGTAATTTAAAATACTACATCAATTGATTTAAGAAGTTTTTAAAAAAGTGTTGGATAAAACGTTGTATTACACTCGTGTGGAATGTATATTAGTCACTAAAGAAAATTAGCCACTTTCCCTGCTGGCTACGTGGCTTAACTTTTTCTTTCGTGACTAATAAGATACATTCCACACTCATATAATAAATAACTATACTGATGTGAAGTTTAAAGTATACCCATTGTCAGAAAATTTCATTATTTTTTATGTGTTTACAATTTGTAATTAGTAAATTCTAGACCAATCAATTGTAGTTCGTTTACTTTTTACATCAATAAAAAACCGTTTCTAAGTTCGTAAGTTCAAACCTTGGTTAATACAAATTACCAAGTCCAGACAACTAGAGTGACTCACACATTGCATATACATATAAGAAATGCATTTTTAAATTAATTTACGTATAAAAATCACTTTTGTTGCGTCATGTTCACACCTTCTGACCTACGTTCTACTGATTAAAACATTTTTAAAAACAATGAATCAATTTAAAACTCAATTTGTACAATTGACATTGCGCGATGACCCGACCCAGGTCAAATGTTTGGAACTATACTCCCTCCAGTCTCCAATCAAATCGTACTGTTCAAACACGGCACCACTTCTCAGATAAGTGATAACAGCCTGAGCCAAAGCATATAGAGATTACTTATCGTCCACAAAACAGTTTGACGTTATACAGTGGAACGAACGCTTCTAGTGCGTATACTTTTCTCTTTACTGTGCGGTATATTTGTCTTGTTAAATGAAGATTGATATTTATAATGCCATGTTCGGAAAACTGTGCCATAATGGTTACACTATACTTAAGTGCGCTCCGCCTGATAATAAGGTAAGACGAAAATGATTAACAGATTACATTATTATTTTAAGTTTAAGTTCCGCCGCGCGAATATGAATATTATATTTTTGGATGAAGTTATAATAAATATTCATCAGTTTTTTTGTAAAATTTTTTCAACTTAAATAACTTAAAAGTTTATATAATTTGTATATACGGAACTCATACCTACTTTTATAAATGAGTATATATGTGTGTGATCAAATCGTTTCCAACGTTATATTTTTTTCCTAAAATATTTGGCGATAATAATTCACACGTTTTTTGCTTGTATGTTACCGGTTTCGGTTTGATTCGATTCCGGTTCTAGAATTATCCGGATACCTGATAATTAGAATGTACTATACGAATCACGATTCTGTTACGATAATAATGGGATCTCAGTTCTGGAACTGGCCGAATTTCGATTTTAAACCGAAACTACTAGGTTGATTGTTTCTGTTACATTACGTAGTTCTATGTTATAAAAAAATGAAAATTCTTAATCTCAAATCATATATTGATTTATCTGTCTGTTATATAAAATAAATATCTTTATTTTAAATTAGATTACGTGGGTATTCCAAAGAAATTAATATCGCTCAACAAAATCTTTCAAATAGAGCAGGATATACATATACTACCCGATTCCGATGATCAATTCCACTACCCGGTTTTGAAGATCCATTCCAATATTCGGAACCGATCTTTAGTTCAGATTGTTTTTCAATAATTGGCAGCATTAGCATTAGTTGCTTGTCCACAATAATTACAATCCCAGAATCAGGGGCCCACGTTGGGCGCCTTGGTTAATTTAAACATGTTCATTTCGAAATTATATTTTATTTATCAATTTTCCCGTAATTATCAGATGTACTCAAATATTTGGACGTTATAGAAATAGGTGTTGGAAAGGAGTGTAGTATTATATTTCACATCTTCATCTTTACAATATTTTTATCCCCAGGGTCCAATTCCCGTTTATGTTGTACGCATTTACGATCTTACGCACACTAATAAAATTTCATCTTCAGCTGCGGGCACATTATAACAAACAGCGTGAAAGGCAGGGAAAAGGGGGCATGTGACCCTTTAGCATTTGCGTGAATTAATACCATGTCTTCTAACTGCGGGATACTACAGTGACGTCATCGTAATCTCAATCTGTTGAACTTATGGTACTTGTGATCAGTTCTTAGAACAGCAGACCAACTAGAACTGTCAATCAAACAGACAAAAAATGCTCCATGAATTTAAAGTAGATGATATGGAGTACGAAAATTGGAAATGGATCAGATAAAGTTTCATTCTGTAATTGTGTTCTGTTAGAAAAAAATAATTTATTTATAGAAAAGGTTAGCAGATATGGAACGGAAATCCCTGGTAATCAAAAAAATTGGAATTACTACTTTTTATACATTAGTTGAAACACCAATGGGTCGGACTTTGTATTTATTAGATTTTGCAGCACGCGTAGATCATTGGTTATTCCCAAAAAAATGGTTTAGGCATATCTCAGTGCGTAGATTCCAATTTTGAATCAGCAGGTATTTCTTTTTGTTTTTGAGATATTTGCATTCAAAGTTTGCCTCATTCTTCTTAAATTCACCCATAACCCAAAAATAGGTGTAAATACTAACCTAGCAACTTCGCCATTCGATATTTCGGAAAGTTTTACACAAGAATTCAAATTTTTTACTCAATTTGTTCCGTTTTTATAACCCTATATCTGAAAATCTGGAACATGGCTCAAAATCATAAAAATCTAAGCTCAATATTTATTGATTAAAAATATATCCGAGAAACTACTTTCACGAAAATTCGTATAAAAAGTGGAATTCTAAAATGGGACAATATTTTTCTTCCCAAAAGTAAATGGAATAGGTAAATTTCGATTCTTTAATTTCCAATTTTCAAACTGCAAGATATTGGCATTCAAAGTTATTAGGAACATGGACTTTTTAAATTGAGCTTAATTTGGGATGTATTCATCTATTTAATGAAGCATCAATAATTCATAAGAAGAAGAATGTACAATTGCAATTTGAATTGATTAACTCGAAAATTAAATCTTTTTAGATGTATTAAAACCCATGAAAATGTAATTGGAAGAAACTTAAATCGGTAAAATAAAGTTCAGTTTTTTTTGTGTGGTCGAGTCGTATTTTTGCTATTCGTATATGCTTACTGGCATTTCAGACATGTTTAAAAGGTATTCATATTTTAAAATTATGTATGAACTCTAGATTTTATTTATACAAAATATAATTACCACGTGTCACCCGTAATATGCCATCCTGTCCAGCTTATCGTTGAAATCCTTTGTATATACTCAAACGTTTTAAATTTATTTTCCCGAAATACACGCTTTTAAAGCCTTACTTTGTTTCATTAGAGGATTAAATTATCGTTTCAATTTTAATTTTGCGATCAATCCAATTAGCAGCATCAACCCGTCCCTGAGTTAATCCTTAAGTAGATACGAATGTGTTTAATCAATGCCTACTTAATCCTGAAGGAGACTGACCTAATTTGTGCAATTTTTAAAAATAGACACTGTGTCTACTTCACATGCGGCGTATTACAAATGGAGGTGATAACGTTATCAACAATTATCTCTCACTTCCTAGAGTTATGTAAGCTGCTGTCATCATTGCGCAGTAGATTTTTTTCATTTAAATATTTCATCTGTTTTTTGCACTTAATGGAGATTCTCATGACGTGATTAACTTGTACTTTAACACATATTTTTTTATCGTTCTTGATACATTATTTTTATTTAATGACATTTATTATCGATGAATAAATTATTGATTTCCTGGAAAATCGACACAAGTTAGTGGAATATTTTGATATACATACTTATCTCTTATACCTGAGATAATTTTTTTATGTAAAAGTGGAATGATGGAGCAATAGTTCAATATTTTTGCGTGGTAGATAATAAGAAGAATATAAAAGTAGTTTATTCATAGATTATAGGTCAATTATGATAAATTTATTGGCGATCTTTATTCATTTATCTTAGATCATGTATAATTAATATATATGTCAAGATTACAGTATCTCTTCGTTATCACGGAAACTTTTCATTCCTATTTTAAACTTGTGCCGTAGACATATAAATTACTAAGGTATTATTAATAAATTTTAAAATAAAATATTTACTTGAGATATGTAGTCTAGTAATAATCAGGAAATATAGAGTGCAAAGAAACATTCACTTAAACTTAGCACCTACTTGAAATCAATTTTATTAATTCTGATAAGAACTGAGTTTGTTCTAAATTTAAATGTAACAGATTGTTACGGTTTTAATTCCACTGTTCCATATTTATTTCATTAATCACCCTGTTAACGTACGCCAATGTTCTTAAAGATTTTCTCGCCTTTTGGAGTGTTCCAGTGCGTCTAAAACTGTTAACTGGTTCAGAAAATCAACAACATATTTCGGTGGCTCAATTCGTAATTTTAACAATGATTTAGTTAGACTTTGGTTATTGTTGTTCTGGTATAAAATATATCTTGTTTTAGCATTACAAATCAAAATCAGTTTCATTTTTGTCCATAATTGATAGTGTTTGTTCTTGTATCTATTATTATAATTTTTACATATTTGATTTACTCGTATTTGTCAAATCATAGTTTATTCAAATTTTCTACGAATAATAATTTTGCGTAATTCTTATTAAATGCAGATGTACTATATAAATTGTGATGACCTTTGCTGAATTCTCAAGCCATGGCCATTGGCTGTATAAATTAGAATTATAATTTACTTTTGTTTTAATTAGATAATTACAATGTACGTATGAAAATGACAGTTTTATTATAACGAAACAAATTTCCATAGACAATATACTTCAGCCTTGAAGCAATTACTATAGTACTAACATATAAACTAGACAGTGTGTATTATGTTAATATAATTGCTATAAAAGGTATGACATGTAAGACCGAAGAATTCGAAATAAACTAATTTAATTTTTAAAACCCGAGGCACATCTTCCATAACTAGAGTTTCAAACTACACAAATATGTTGCAATTATTTACAAAACAAAATAAAATTGAACATTTTCATCACTGTTTACCTTTGTTTTCTTAGAACCCTGTCGAACCTCAGGTCCCTGAAGCTGACGCAACGATTCCTGCATAGTCACATGCACGAAATTATTCATAGTGTAGTGCAATAGTAATAAAATATTTACTAAGGGTACAGGGTTCAACAAAACTAATTTTTGTCGAATATTAAATTCCAGCCTTAATCCCAGTTAAAACCACGGATACGGAGTGAGTAGGTACTAAATTTTCTGATTGATTTTGCGTAATTATGCCGGAATAGTTGTGCCAGCTTCAATATGTACCTTCGATATTATGTGGGATGGGGATGAACTGAAGAGACAAGTAATCAGCTGTACGAGATACGAGATTTTACAAAATGTTTGAAAATCAGTTAATAATAATATTTTACATTTACTAATGCAAAGAATGTCTTATATTTGCTAAACCATAATCAATAATTATAGATAAATAAACAATATCAAGACCCAAGTTTTCATCTCTGGTTAAAGTCTGTTAACTTATCTGTTAGTTATAAGAAAAATGTCTCTTTGAAATACTGACTTAATATGCGATATATGTATTTTTTACAATATACAGGCTGTCTCAATAAACTTGCTCACTATTAGTAACTTATTTATGAATTTGGTTAACTGAGCAAAATTGTGCCATTTTAAATTACAAAACTACTGATATCTGCAAACATTAATTTATATCAGCGGTTCTCAAATTATTGGACTTAACTTTTTGATTTTAAATAGGAACATATACTTGTTTATTTCCTTATTCGCTAGAGAATTTAATTCTAAATTCAACGATATAATCGTTTCATACCATCACATAACAAGTTTTTTGAGATAAATCCTTAATAAGTTTTATATTAATTTGATTTAAATAAGACTATAATAAGTGTGCCACGAACGGAAAAAATAAATACTCGTACATGTTGTTTTTTTACGTAGAATTAGAATACCATGAATGAAATTAGTGAATATTTTGTTTTGTCACTTGATCGTACTTTTTATTAAATTTCAACACATATAAAATACTTTTTTTTTCATTCAGGGCATTCTAATTTTACGTAAAAAAGTAACATGTATTTATATTTTCCATTCATGGCACACTTATTGTAGTCATATTTAAATCAAATTAGTATAAAATTTATTGTGGATTTTGCTCAAAAAATTCGTTATGTTATGGTATGAAAATCGTTGAATTTAGAATTAAATTCTATAGCAAATAAGCAAATAAAAAATATATGATCCTATTTAAAATAAAAAAAAAGTTAGGTCCCATATTTTAAGAACCGCTGATATAAATTAATGTTTGCTGATATCATCAGATTTGTATTTCAAAATGGCACAATTTTGCTCATTTAACCAAATTCGTATCTCTTCAAATAAAAAAGTTACTAATAGCAAGCTTATTGAGACACCTGTATATATTATGTGTTTTCGTACAGTTTAACCAGAGATGAAGATACCGGGCCTAAATCGGAAAATCACTGATAAATTAGTCATTTGACAGTTTGTTCATTTCTTTTCAGGCTTCAGTTTTGTTTTTAACAGGCAATTAAAATTTTAACCGAAGATCGTAAGATTGCTCTTAAATAATTTATCGTCGGTTAAATATTTATAAGAATATTATATTTATTTCAAATTTAAAAATTTGTTATTGCTTTTTCGGAATATCAATATAATCTACACCGTGCGTTATACAGGCTAACATTAAATAGCATTAACATGCTAGTATAATTATCGTGGAAATAAGAAGAATTTCTATCCAATGTTCGACTGGGGAGAAATAGAAGTCTTCCGTGCTGGTTGAGAGCCACTGGGATTAATAAAAAAACCCACCCGTAGTTCAGTTATTAGACGAACGCCGCTGGCAGTCCCAGCGGTATCCTTCATTAACGCACGCCACTGGTGCCAGGCCAGGGCCTATGGAAACAAACACCGAAGCCGGAAAGCGCGCTTTATTAAGAAAAGCCTCCTTTGATGAAAACTCGATTCGAGCACCCAACGGATTTGGAGCACGCAGCTACAGCTTCCGAGCTTTTGTAGCTTCACTTGCGTTGCGGTAGGGCTATATGCGCGTTAGTTTGAACAGCCTGCTAGTCGCTATTAATTTTACCCAAATCTTTCAGGCAGAAACGTGCAGGTTTTATTTGAATTCGAACTGTGGTTTGGGACCCAACTTGCTGTCTTTATTAAATTCGTGTCCTTCCTGCTTTGCTGCTTTGGACCAGGTTCAGGAATTTTATATTATAGAAGTAATACTGTGTATGAGCAAACCCCTAAAGAATAAAAGTTAATTTATGCCGGAAATTCAGCGACTTTTAGAGATTGCTTATTTCGAATCTTTCGCATTTATTGAAATTTGTCTTTAATATTCGACTAATATCAGTATTATTTTTATTGTAATAGATAAATAATAATTTTTAACGTAGGTTCTTGTTCAAAAATTGGTTTACTCTTTATTAAATCAAATTTTAAATGAGTTCGTAAGATTAACCGGTTAATAAACAAATTACTATTATTTATAAATCGTAGATCCTTAAAGGTGTTTTTATTCTTTTTTGAAAAAAGTTTAATTCATTTTGTGCTAATAGTAGTAAGTAATAAAATTAAAAATTACCACTATCCTTAAAATTAAGTGAAAAGAAAAACTATGTAGGTACGTATTTCGAGAACAATCTTAAGTATAGTAAAATGTCATTCTTTTTTCCTAAGATGGGGAATTACATGTTGAATAATCTTAACCACTCTCTGAAAAAAGGGTTGTTAGGATTTCTGGCATGGTTGAATAAGCCTAATTTGTCTTTAGCCCTTTAATATTTTTATTTTCGCTTAATTTTAAGGTTAGCGTTAATTTTTAATTTTATTACCAATTAATATTAGCCTTAAATTCCATAATGTTCAGTTAGAAAGTAGTTACTTTTATTACCGTTAAAAAGAGTAAATAAGCACGTTTTAAGGTCCCTAGAATCCGATTATAACATTTTTACGATGATGTCCGTATGTGTGTGTGGATGTGATAATGGGAAGAGTTGATTAAGTTTTGGTAACAATTGGACAACCGGAAGTAGTAGTTACAAGAAAAAAATCATTTAAATATTATTTATCGAAAATTTATGTAAATACTTATATTAAAGAACGTTAAATTCTTTATTCGATAAATATAAATTCATTATTATATCTTCTACAGATTTAGAGACAAAGAAATGCATACAAAATAATTTGATGTAAAAAATCTCAGATCAAACTACTACAAGGCAAGAAATTCAAATGTTTGTAATTGACACATAAATGTCACTGTCAAAAATATTTGTATGCCACTGTCAAAAATATTTGTACATTATTATGAATACTATGTTCCGTAAGTCAACCAAAAAACCTGTATTTTGATTCCGGGTACACCATGCTTCCTGAATATTTTCATCTGTTTCGGAACAGATTGACATTAATTGATATGACATTTAAAATTGACACAACCTAACAAAAATACAAATTAACTAAATGAATGATACCGTTGAATAATGCCAATAAAAATAACAATCACCAATATCTCAAATATAAATAATGTTTTCATACTTACATCTATAATAATTATTAGTAATACCACTAAAAATGCGGTTTCGAAATTTGACACTGACGGATATCGTTTAATTTTGTTATGAACCAGGATTATTTCGTGGTTGCCGTGGTCCGACTTTTTACCAACCTTTTTCAGGAACCGCGTTCCAAATGGAAACCGGTAAATAATTTCAGGACTTACGGTACACAAAACCGTAAATCTGGTCGAACCGGTTGCGTTACGGTACATACTAGAAAATTATGAAAATAAAAAAAAGTCAACAACGCAAAAGAATATACGTAAAAAAGAATATAAAAGGAATGTGCGAAAAAATGACGAATATAAAGAAAAAGAAAAGGAAAGTAGAAAAAGAAAATTTCAGGATATTGAATATAAAGAAAATGTATGTATTGTACATAATTTATATTAAAATATCCCATAGATTTTGCAAATATATGTGAAAATTATTTTGTAGTGAGACATGAATGTATGTATTTGTATTTAAAAATATTTTCGTTTTGTACGTACAACCATGTAAAATATCTGGCGAGAGGATATGTGCTGGCCACATCAGATTTTTTTAGAAAGGGCTTAGAGAACCGGTTTTTAATTCGTTTTGGTTAGTAGTTACCGGTTTTTCTGTGATTAAACAAGTTTAGAAGGCCGATTTCTTGTCCTATTTGTAACCATAGTAGAGTTCAAAATAGTGAAAAAATTATACCATTTGTACTATGAAGTACGAAATAAAAGCAACAAACATTTCATAATCTAAAAGAGTTTGAACCGCAGCAATGTTATATATCAAACAACTCGTGCACGTTCACAGAAAATGAAAACAAATGGTTTCAATTTCTTAATAAAAAAAACTAACGCAAACATAACGCGAACAACAGGAGTTGTAAAGTAAGGAAAAAATCTGAGAAAGCAGCTGAGATTTTCCATCAAGGAAACAGCACATAATACACCCTTAAAGCAAATGCTCGAGCAGGAAGTTTTAATAAATAACCAGGGGGAAAATAAAACTTTATATAAAAGATGTCTTTGGAACGCGGCTCATATTTTACTTCCAGTTTTTTTGGCTTACTCGTTAATTATTTCATGCAGAGCTGGATAGTGGATGGTGCTTGATGTCTTCTCCGCAGCGGAATCCAAAAAGTGAAGAATTCTTTTCATTTGCGGTGCATCGCGAATGGGGTCAGACAACGAATTTTATACAAATTAATTACGGCTCTAAGACGTTACTCATATTTTGACTCTTTACATTTACTTTTGCTTCAGCGGATTTCTACAAAGTACTACAAATTAAAACACGGAAGTTTTAGTTAAATTTAATTAAAATCTGGCTGTTTTTATTTGGGGGAAATAAGAGCAATACTTGTGCACATTCTAAAAAGAAATCGTTTCTCTTTGGATTTTCAAAGTATTGTATTAATACATAAAAACATATCTGTACATAAAGTTATCATAAATTATTGTAAACTCCGTTGATTACTATGTAGTTTATAAACAAATCAATGTACTCTAATTGTAAATACTGCATTAAATAAACATACATGCATTCAAAGTACTTATTATTGTTTTTGCAAAATTCCAGAATTTATTGCAGTATTGTCTACGTGCAAGTGTAAATCATTCAATTTACAGATTTTGTAGTTTGAGTACTGGGAACATAAGTTTTCTCAATGCAAGAGTATTATAACTTATTGTTTCGTGGCTGATGTTTTTTTTTTTAATAATGATATTGTACAGAGAAAATGCAAAATTTTTGTGGAGGTTGAATTTGATATATAACACTGAAGGAAAAATAGTCTCCACTCAAGTATAAATGCTACAATCTGTACCCGAATTCGGGTATTGACCGAAAAATTAACTCCGAACTAGTTTTGAGCACCTGAAATTTCCCAAACCCAAATATGTATTACCACTTCAACGAATATTACTTAATGAATAATCTCCGGCTGTTTTTCGGGTTCGGACGTGTTCAGGAGTCCAGAACTAATTCTGAGCAAGCTCAAAGCCCGAATCCGGGTATAGAGTGTAACATAATAGTAATTAAGGTATCAAGGGTGTTTAAGGACAATAATGCCTGAAGTCAACAAGAACACAACAAACAACTTTCCGAGGGCCTCTGGCCAGAGGTGTACATACCTCTGACCGAAAGCATTATTGGCCGTTTAACCCCCGTAGTGCCTTCATCGTTTAATGTCATACTGTAATTTTTTAATATTCTACGGAATACGGATCAGAAAGTTTTAATAAAAATTACGAAGTAAGGCTATAAATGCTTCTGCTGGTTTTCTAGGCTTGACAACATTATCATACCAACAACTCATAATGCCCTTGGACATTATTTATTATATAATTACCCTGAAATAAACATTAAAACTATTTTTTACCACCGGGTCTCGTGGCCGCGTGCCTGAGTGTCAGGTCGCGAATCTGAGGAACCGGGTTCGATCCCGACCGACGCCAAATATTTCCAATTTTAAATGGCACAAAATTGACCCCTGTGGTGCACTCTCCACGCCATCAATGAGTGCCCGGGAGGTGACGCCTGGTAAGCGCCCGCACGGAGCAAATATATCATCTATACCGATATCTGTGTACAAAATAGATTGGCACACCCAGTAATGGGTAATAAGCCGTGATGATAAATTTATTTATTTATTTATTTTTACCACCGGGAGTAGAAACAGCTCAGAAATCCAAATTCTTAGATATTAAAAACTTGTGACAAATTCCACTGTCATCTAACAATTCAATGAATTTAAGAAATTCGAGAAGAAATAGTCTTGGAGATTCACACCCTGACAACACAGACTTTTGACTTTTGTTATAACCAAAGTTGAATTTTCTCAAATTTATTTTTGAGAATTTTAAGTTCTATTTCTTTTTTTAAAATGGAATACCAAGAATACATCAAAGAACTTCAATAAATTTTATAACGCAACCATAACCTATAGTATTAGACAACTAAACTCTCTCGGTTTATTTTTAATATTTTTTCCAAAAATATATCATGTTCTGTCATGATTTTAACATCAGAGTTATCAATTTCCTGGTGATATTCGAAATACTTGTAATATTTTGTACGAAAAAAGAAGAAAATTATAGGAAAAATAAATTTCGCAATAGTTACAAGTTACAATACAAATGTATTCTGGTAGTTCTGACAGTTCATTATGAATAAAAAAAATTAAACAATACGGCAATAAAATTTGAATTGATAAATTTTCGGAGAGATTGTTTCGCCGTCCGAAAATTACCATTGTACTGAAGGGAGTATACAATTATTAACGCAAAGCCTTAAGCAAGTGAATGAGTCAATTCCTTGTTGCATAAATAATTGATAATGAACTTCTGTGTTCTGTAGACTAATGAATATAAAAGATTAATTTATATTGTCCATTGTTATATGCAGATATCTCTTGATAGTTTTTTTAATGCATTGCCAGAGGTTAAATAGGACATTAATCATAGCCTTTTTAATTGTTTAATCAATCATGTGTTTTAAGAATTTCATAGCGATTACAATTTGAATAAATTAATGATTAAAATATCAATATACATGAATCATTAAAGAAAAATATAGAAAAAAATAATCCACGTGTCTATGTATTAAAATCACTTTCAACTTATTGTTTTTTCCATTGTTAAAAGAACAAAAAAGAATCGCAAAGGCGCACCTTATAAAATGCAATAATCACCTGGCATTTCATCACGTTCAGCTGTTTTCACTTTCAGTGCAACTAGATACATAATTTATCTTATTAATCGAGCATGATATTAATTATTAAAATTGTTATTGAGCGGGAACCTTAAAAAAGATTTTACTTTCAAACGCAGTCTGGCATGCTGCCAAAGCAACGTCACTAACAATATACTCTGACGTATCTGCCCACCATAAAAACGGGCATTAAAAATACATTTTAATTGTCAATCATTCTATATATATTTACAAGGAAAAATTTACGGGAATGTTGCAATACAAATAAGTTTAATGACATTCTGTGTTCTGTTCCTAACAGTGTTAAAGTTAGCGTGTCATACGACTTTAATCTACCTTAATTAGCTCCACAGGGATTCTCTTAAGGGCATAACAGGACTACAAACCCATGAAATTCTAAACAAGAGCATTTCGAGATAGAAAATTAATTTTCCCCTTAGAACTCCATTTGCTAATGCACGCAGAGCAGAGATGTTAATATGGTTACAAAGCAGAGCTGGAAAATTATTTTCACTTAGTGAAACAACTTATGTCCACATTACGTAATTTTGGGAATGAATAATTTAAAATTTGCAAGAAACTTTTGGCGCTAATAATACTGAGAGTACCTTTCTAAGAAATTTGATATTCTGGAATATAAATATTGAATAAGTGTCACTAATTTGTGATTTATACTGGCTATTATTATTGTAACAAGTTTATTTTCTTTGTTTATGACATCATTGGTGCAAAGGTTGCCGGTTCCTATAACTTCATGATGAACAGAGGATTATGTGAGCGGATTTTTTAAAGTATTACTTACCCATCCCATAAAATTTTATGGGGTGCTTTAGAGATTTAGAGAATACAATTCTGAATTTTTTGAGTGTCATTTTTTAATTTGCAGCTTTAGTAACTGAGTAAAAATTTATTTTGTGAGAAGCAAGTTTGGGTCACGAATTGGCCCAACCCTTCGAACAAAATAATCGACTTATACTATTTTTTCTATTTTACGCCTTTAAAGTCCTTTTAAAGACAAAATAGTAGTTTCAAAATTTAGAGAATTTTGTGTGTTTGTGATACTGTTTGTGAAGTTTAAAAATTCAATTGACTCAACAACAGAACTCTAACCTTATTTTTCTATGTTGGTTCTTTAATATGTACTTTATGAAACCCATTTGGATGTCATAAAGTACTTATTTATGACATCCAAATGAGTTTCATAAAGTACATATTAAACAATCGAAATTGAAATTCCTGGACATGAAATAACGCACATTTTTTGAAAAAATTACCAAAATAGAAAAAATAGTATAAAATACACGTTTCATAAGACATTTCAGCGCACTTGTCCTCTTACAAAATTCGCGGCAAACCGCTCGTTTCTAAGAATGACGCGTGCGCTAAAATCATGTCTTATCTTAATGTACTATTTTCTAACTAAATTATCTACGATATTTTTTTCTAACTTTACTACTATAATTCTTCTCTACTTATTATCACTACTTTTAAGCTCAAAATTATATAAAAATAAAACAATCGTATGTGTTAGTTTATTTAGCGAGATATGACATTAGATATTTTTGACATATAAAGCCACCAACCTTAAACAACAAATTGTACTATTCTATTACAGCACTCGAATGTGCTATTAACGAACTCTTTTGGGTGCGGTAATAGCTTTGTTATGACACAAAAAAGTTTTACTATGTTTTTAACTAAAGTATACACAGGCACCAAAAGCGTATCTAAAAATTTAGCACTCAAAAATTTAGAATTTTTTCCCTAATCTCACGGCATAAATTTCACGGGGCAAATAACATTTGGAAAAACCAGTTTCCCCATGTTAAACGCCTATGTAACGGATTTCGTGCGCCATCCACTATATAGCGCTTTTTAGCCGATTGCACGTTAAATCCCATTTTGGTCAAACATTGACATTAGTTGTTCTTGCATACATAGTGCAGAATGAGCACTTATATTCCCATTAAACATAGATTGAGGGTAAAATACAATGGCTATATAAACACACCCTGTTTTATTGTTCTGTACAATTTTATGTCCATTTTAATGTTTATTCACTGTTAAATTACTTTAACCATTTTATACACCCAACCTTGTTCGCATTAAATATTTAAGTATTCAACGAAATGGATGATTATTACCAGAACATCCTATCAAATAATAATGAATTTTAATAGCGTACATGACCGAGTGCTCCACGTATTAAGGAACTATAATAAGAAAAAATGACTCCGTCGCTTCCAGCAATAAAACTATAAATATCGTATCATGAGAAAGCGGTATATCGCTCACTGTTTGCTTTATAACATTGGATGCCAACGGGCCATTATTTGCACCGCTCTGTTAAAATGAAGATATGCATTGCTTGAAATCTTTAGGGTACCTACGCTTCGGTTACGCTCCCTATTCTAAGTGCTTTGTACAGTAAAATAATCTTACTGTTCCTTTAACATAATAGTATATTATGTAACAAGGTCTATAAACGAGTATATAAAGAGTTTAAAAAACGAGACATATACTTTACTTATTCTACGGCTGTAAATTAAGATTGCAGAAATACAGAAACACGCTGTTTAGTATACTTATTTTTACACACATGACATCGTGAATGCACTAGTGCCATCTATAGTAATGAAAGGAAATCTACAGTAAGATAACTTCAGCCCGTGCAAAATTAATTATTTGTTAGTGGTTGCTAATTTCAACGTGTCAACCCGAATCCAATACATTTTTTATATATTTTATATATGGCTACTATGGTGCTCTCTCCACGACAGATTTGAGAACCCATAGGGTGACGCCTGGTAAGCGCTCTGAACGGTACAGATATTTCGTCATTATAGAAATTGCGAATAGAAGCAGATTGGCACACCTTCAATGGGTAATCAGCCTTGTATATATATTTATTTATTTATATTTATTTCCTTAATATCAACAAAGAACAATAAAAACCATGAAAATGTTCCTTTGTTTACTCGTTATGAATTTTCTGCTATATTGGATAAAATAACAAAGAATTTTGTGAAAGGTAGAAAATTTATTTTACGTTTATTTCCATAGAGTGAGTGAAACTCCAATAATCTGCGCGAAGAGTAAATTGTCTGCGAAACTATAAGGGAAAAAATAAAAGTTTTATCCTGGAAGTTGGGTAAAAACAATCAAACTTTACAATCAATATCCAGGTTAAGTTAATCCGGTCCAAGTAAGCTATTAACTGGGGAAAAACAAGCTCCACATCCACAGAGAAAATTTCTTCAATTCGTTCGCTACATCGTTTTCAATTACCGTGCAGCGAATTCTTTTATGGATTTCTGAAATGCTCCACAACGATGTTTAATCTACGGAGATAAAACTCGGCAGGACCGCTCGCATCCAGAAATATTATTCCCCGGATTTGTACGACTTGAATGAAGGACGAATGAGGGAATGAGTTCTACGGAGATGAAACTTTAAGTGAAAATGTAATTTGAGATCTTTGACGTTCACGCGACTTTAATAATCTTCCTGTTTGTTCAGAGGATAAATCCTTCAACTTGTTCTAATTTTGTGGAAAATATCTGATATGACGGCCACCGCTCTTGTTCATCCAAATTTCCAAACGGATAACAGATTTTAATTCATCATTTGGAGATTGCCTCTAACAATTTTCCTGTCCATTCAGAGTAGCGAAAGAATTTTGAACTAACTCGCAGGCAAAGACAAGTTGATCTATTGGTTCGGCTCGAAAATTATTCTTATCTGACCAATAAAACGAAGTTGCCTCTGTTCGCGGGTTAATTCAAAATTCTCTCGCTATAGGGAATAATACGAGGGTGGATTGAAAAGTATATTTTTTATCTTTATCTGAACTTAACCCATGTTTCATCGGTAATAACAAATACGTCTAGAAACATATCTGGATCAGCTTCACAACGGAGCAGCAAGGTTCATAGGAGATGTCCACAGCATCTTCTATTTCTCGAACCTTGATTCGACGATCTGCCATGACCATATCGTGTATCAAATTGATGCTTTCTTCACTGGTAACAGTTGCTGAACTTCCACTGAGAGGATCATTTTTAATGCTTTACTTCCTACGTTTAAATTCAGTTGCCCATTTTTTTTTACCCTTGCGTACCTATAAAGAACAAAATGTTCCCAAAGTATTTGCTATGTATAAATTTGTTTTGGTGTCAAGACCTTTTTGTGCAGGTATTTTATCACTACGGTATTTTCACACTAGCGGTACAGTACACATAACCTCACAGAAAATAATTATGCATCTAGTGCTGTCCTCTCTGTGTTAGATAAAAAAAATGTCTGTTGATTACAGTCAACGACCAAATATAACTAGACAAAACTTCATTCAGTTTGTTTTGATTTCGACTGGCCAGACAGAGAAACTAGAGATAGACATATGTCTTGTCTAGTCCGAGTGTTACTCACTAGAGGTCACCGCTGAGGCCACGTAGAGTATCAGTGTCTAGTTTGAACGTTGCTTACTAGAGGCGCAAGTGTTCTTAGTTCAAATTTCGTGGTTAACATTTAACGTTAACATTAAATAATTTATAAGGTTTAATATTAAAGAAAAATCAACGTGTCACTCACAAAACCATTACAACTACAAAACAAAGACAAAATACACATGCTTCTAGGTGGCCTCTAGTGAGCAACGTTCAAACTAAACACTAGACTATACACTGACACTCTACGTGGCCTCTAGTGAGAAATACTCGAACTAGACAAGACATATCTCTATCTCTAGTTTCTCTGTCTGGCCAGCCGAAATCAAAACATTCAGTGAAGAGGGATAGGGAATGTTTTGTCTAGTTATATTTGGTCGTTGATTACAGTGACTGTTTTGTAATGTAACGACTATTATCTGTATGGAGTTTGAATGAATCATAGAATGATTATTCCCCCGACTTGTTGAGCATCACTGGAGCTGTTTCCTGTGCTTTTCGCCCTCGCCCTTTGCCCTGAATAGAGGGAGTGTATGTTGAATCTCCTCCCAGCACATTTGTCTTATTTTAACTGTAGCACGGCCGCTCTATTGAACGATATAAAACTGTCAGTTTGGTAAAAAGAAACTTTTTTACACTCGGGTAGCTGTGAACAGGAAGTTTCCTTGCGCCTTCCGGCCGGACCCGTCCCTGGGGCTTCCTTCGCGAAGCTATCTGATTGTGGAAACTCGGAAAAACTCCGCCAAGATGTATTTGTTTAATCAATATCACTTCTTCCATCTCTATGATGGATGCGGACTTTAAAACTACTAATATTTGTATCATTTTAAATGCAAATTATTTGTGACAACAACGCACGCAACATCTGTTTACTATGCACACATTGTTACAATTTTGTTGTTTTATTATGTCGAAAACACGTGAATGTGTTAAAAAATTGTGCTGTACATATTTTACACTTTACATAAATGGTCGTGTGTGCTAATAGGTATATAAACATTGAAATGAAAATGCACTGTAGCGTTGTACAATAAATTACAATATAACTTAAATAAGTTTTGCTACAAAAAATTCTGCATATAAAATTTTAGAACAAGGTTAAATGCTTTATTTCATAGTATATGAAATTGTGTAAAACATGGAACGTAGGATTATAAAAAAAGTATAATATTCTAATGCAAGATGTGGCAAAAAGGTAATAAGACTTTTTATAATATTTTGTAGGTATTTATTATTAAGCTACATATTGTCAGAGACGTTGCTTTCATTCTTGTTTTAATAAGTAACGTTAGAATAACAATATAGAAAACCATAAACGGAAAATTATAGAAAAAGCAAAGTTCATAACCGTTTATGTTTCGAATTGTTCCGAGAATTGACCAAAATATACTCATTGAGTAAATTTTTATTTGTTAAAATGCATTCAAAAAATGACTATTAGAGAATTATGTAAACTGGATACTGTACCAAAAAATATAGCTAAGAAATACCTCTTATTTCAAGTCATTTTGTAAGAAATTACTGTTTTATTTTGCTAGAAGTTTCCCATTTGTGCTTTTCTGTATTGTTATTCTAATTGATATGAGAATTCTTCGACTATTATTACAAACTCCAACGTTTCGGCACTCAATCTGCCTTCATCAGGGAAATGTAAAATTTACTATTGTGAAAATTTTAAAAATAAGTAAGTTTCATTCGTAAATTAAAAACTTTCTTTAATCTACAAATCATCTTATGAGTAAGGATTGAAAAATTGTCAACTATTTTCACCAATTTTCAAGGTTGTGTTTCTCCATTACTCTCAATAATGTTGTTTTAATATTCTGTATTAAGAAGTTAAAGAAATGATCATGAACTAATTAAACACTAAACTATAACAATATGCTGGAACTCTTCACGTGATAGCACTTTCAGCTGGTTCGCTACAGCTTTCTGCTTGTTGTTCACATTGACCAAATGGCAGCTTTTCAAGTGGATTTTCAATCTGGGGAGCAAAGAAAAGTTACATGGATTCAGATCTGGAGTGTAGAAGGGTGGGGTAGGGAGGTTGGGGAGTGTCTGCAGATCTACTGAAATCCGCTTCAAAAGTCGTCATTTGAGCATTGTGAACAACATTCAAAAGTCGTAACAGATCAGCTGAAGCTGAAACTGATTCTACTACAAGAATTTCAGCACTTCTATGATGATCAATTATTTGTAGCAAGCAAGATGGTGATAGATTTCCAGATATCGGTACCTAATGGCAATACTTACGTCTAAAATTAAAATAATAAAAATTCATCGGTTCGCATCCAATACGAATCTTAACTATTAGCCCAAAAATATAGCTGAGTTCGAGTGATTCGGAGGTGCCTTGCATATTGAGAGTTGACCACTCACATCACTAAAATTCAAATAAAATTCCGTTAAAAACCGATGAAGTTCCGTTCTTATGCCCAGAAGAAGTCTTTAAATTATTTTTTATGATTATTTTTTCTGTCATATTGCTTTATTATTACTCCCACACTAACCATAATATATTCTTTGTAGGAATCAGTCCGGTCGCGTGTGGCCATGGACTTCACGGGGTCCGTGGGTCGGATAGTGGAGGACCCGAAGGAAGCTAAGGCCATCGCAGCAGCCGAGGGCTACTCGTGGAGAAGGCGCTGGCGACCGAGCACTCGCGCGCCTGCACACTCTCCCATCCCTCAGGGCATAGAGTCCGGAGTTCATATCACCCAGCCTTGGTTCCACAGCGGAATGAGTCGGGATCAGGCTGCTGCCCTCGTCACTAGATACGGCACTGTCGATGGGTTAGTATCTATTGCTTTGAATTTCTGGAACGAGGGGAGATTATTATTTTTGGTGACTGACATTGTAGGCGTTGGCATTAAGTGACGTTGAAAGTTGAAACAATTGGACACATTAATTGTTCAATTGTTTATAGTCAAATTGGTTGTTTACACGTCTTGTCCTAATTTGGTTCATCAAGCCAACAGGAAACATATTCAGTGTGGGGATCTCACGAACTGTGTCTATAAGAAATACGAAGTTGGTTAATTTACAAAAGTTGTCCCATTAGGATGCAATTAGTAGTTTAAGCGAAAATTTTGCAGTTTTTTTTATTTTTAGAAATAATTTCTGGGTATGAAGTAATATTAGATTTTAATGTATTAACATTTACTCGAAATCTCAACCAAACAGCCTTTATTCTTCGTACAACACCGACGTTTCGGTGCATACTTGCACATTTCCCACATTAGATTTTCGTTTGAACTTCTTTGTAACTTTTGTAAGCTCTTTCGAATAACAAGCCTCATTTTTACCTCCCGCTACCCTTGGTAAGGGGTAGGGATCGTGCTAAAAATCGCATATCGAGATTTTGGTGAATGACCACGTTTTAAGGTCCCTAGAATCCAATTTTAACATTTTCACGATGATGTCTGTGTGTATGTGTGTGTGGATCCTCCACTCTAACTCAAATACTATCATCCAGAAAATTTTGAAACCTTGTATTTTGAACTTTTTCTGTAATGGAAAGAGCCCATTAGATTTTGGTGAAAATCGGATAACCGGAAATGGCACTTTACTAGAAGCTCAAAATAGTTTTTCTTCGAAAAATACCTTTAAATGTTATTTTTTCGAGATTAATGTTATTATAAAAATTAAAGATTATTAAATTTTCTATAGATTTGCATTAATACTTTTTCTATATATTGTATGGATAAATTTATAAAATTATCTATAATTTAAATCCCAGAACCCAGAGCCTTCGCTTTAAACAAACAAAACGCAGTTATTCAAATGTATGTAACTGACAGTTAAATGTCATTATCAAAGAACTAATCATTTCAAAATAATATTAGTAACGTTTTAAAAAGATAAATGTAAATAGAACAATAGAAAAGGAATTCAATTCAGTTTCCAGCATAAGTAAATATGTAGGTTATTTATTTATTTAGACTATTAAAAATTAACGATTTACAAAAATATTTAAGCTAATCCTCATTTTTGGATTAGTGAATTCTATTCTATCCCAGTATTTAAAATTTAATCTTCATTTTATTATAGCTCCGGTGGCTCAATGGTTAGAGCAATGCCTCATGTCATGGGGGCGCTCGGGGCTCCGAGTTCGAATCCCACTAAGGCATGGATGTGTGTGAATGTGAACCCACTCTGTAATTGGGATTTAATCCTGTTGAGGGGTTTAAGAAAAGGTAGTTACTTGGATTAGATTAGACTATATTATAAGAAATAAACTGCCAGGTAATGGCGGGAGGTATTGTGTTGGCCACACCAGATTTTTTTTATTTACCATCGATGTATAATTTGTCCCTGTCCACTTGTTTCAAACGACAAAAATGCTAAAATTATTAAATTGTTTTTACCCCATAAATTTAATAATTGTTACATTTTTGCCGTTTGAAACAAATAAACATAGACAAATTTTACATCGTTGAAAAGGAATACTTTTCAACGGAGTAACCTCGGGTATAACTTTCAACTGCTTTCAACTATGTAGCTCGTATGAATTTGAAACTTTAACGTCATAAACTCGAAATCCAACAGTGATAAGAAAATATTGGGCATCGCCATTTGAAAGCGCATAAAAACGTGCTCTAAAGAAGGGAAACAAAAATTCATCATTATTTCATAGTTGGAATTTATTTGCAGACATAAAAAATTATAAAAATTTATATTTTTGTCCTTGTCTAGTGACACGACCCTGGATAAACAAAACATCGCTAATTTTTTTTGTCTATTTAACCGACTTCGTATCTCTTAGATCCCCCATGTTGGACCCGTTATCCTTAGACATCCTGTATTGTCATGATTGCTATTTACCAGACCTAGCCCCTCGTCTAGCCGTAAGTGATTTATTTTTATTTCCAAAATTAAAAGAATATCGTCGGTGATGACAGCCGTAAATAACTGGCTAAAGGAACAACCGCTACAGTTGTTTTCTAGACAGAGGAATTAAAGTTTTGGAGCATCGTTGGACCAAATACTTACATCAAAATTATAGGAAACTATTTTTTGTACCCTTCTATCTTGGGACCATAAATAGTGATAAAAAATCTTATTTAATCACTTTTGTTATACAGTATAATAATAAATATATTTTTTGCAGAGTGTTTTTGGTGCGAGACAGTCGAAGCAACCCAGGGGCCTTTGTCTTAACCTACAAATGCGGTGGCAAGGTCCTCCATACACAAATCACACCCATCTTGGACCCTGTTCGAGAGGCGCACGTCTACTCGCTGGACAGCGGCTTCACCAAGTTCTACGACCTGTTGCAACTTGTCGAATTCTATCAGCTGAATGCAGGCGTTCTCCCCACGCGGCTCACGCACTACGTGGTGCAGAGCCCTACGGGAATCAACGTGCCCCCCACTACTACGACGCCTCCCTCCGTCGCTGGGAGCTTCTAAGTGACAGTGCAAAGACTTTTATCAAATTGACTTTTTATAACGAATTTTCTAACCAAAAGAACGGCAGGGTCGATCGACTGTATGTTTGTTAACAGTGATTTAAGAGAATTTAATTAGATAAGGTCTCTAGGATAGTTGCTTGAAATGAGTCAGTACTTTTTCTTTGTCAGGTATAATTGAATGTCGTTTATGTTGTAGACAATGACATGTAAAGACTAAATAATGTATACAATTTGACATTTATTATACTGATAAAACGTACAGGGACAATATTTGTAAGGGAATATTTTCCTAGATTTCTTTAGAAACATTTAATCCGTTCAGTATTAAATTCTTAGTTCATACAGGGTTTAAAAATAAAACATAGCGGTACTGATGATGTAATCTCTTGTATGACCGAACAAGATTCGAAATAATTTATTTAAAATTATTTTATTTTTCTTGTTTGGCCCGAATTTAGTCGAAATAATGGTTTAACATAAGTAGAAAAGGCTGTGGACGAAAAAGTGTATGAAGACAAATTAAAAGCAATTCATTTTGAAGAAACTTCATACATATTATTTAATAAAATTGAATAAATTAATGATAAATTAAATGAATAACAAGACGAAGTCACTCAACAATCGACAACAGTCTAGTAATTTTTGAAGAACGAGTGACAATGTCTAGTATTATAATTGTATAGTGTGTTTTTACTATTTTGATAACTAGAAAAGTTGTGTGACAAATTAAACCAAATATTATAAAGTTAAACTAATTTAAAAAAGCAATATGTTAAAATTGTTTACTAGTACTAAATTTATTATATAAATGTTCGTAGTTGTGATATTCGAGATAAAGTTTTATTTATGAATCATATAACTATTTAATGTTTAGTTAAATTTTCGTACACAAAAATTGTATAGAATTATCCGCATTTGAAATTACAGTATTTTTTTATTTTGTAATTATAAGTTTCCAAACAGTTTCTGCGATGAAATATTATCCTCTGGAAATAGAAAGTAGCGATGTTAAAAAGAAATCATTCATAATTTTCAGTTTCTTTAGTAATTACATTGCGAATGATTTCTTTTACTACCTAAAAACTTATTTAATTTTTATATGTGTGTTAAATATAATAATATTTAATTTTATTTGTATTAGATTGATATCAGAAAAGGTAGTTCATTGAAGTATTTATTGACTACCATTGTAACTCATACTCTCGTGTATATACTATGTAAATATTTGACAAATACTTTGTTCTAATTTAAATATCAGTGTACTGATATCGTATTTGTCTTTAGCTGTGAGACCTAATTATTCACGTATTATATGATATCGGACCACTACAACAATTATATTTGTATATCTAATATAAATCCAAAACGTATATTTTGTATTAGTAGTGTACCACTATACCCGTAGTGCCGTATATGATCACTTCAACCGCGCAATATCATTGCTTTTCAATGTAATCCAATACAAATCGTAGCTACATATTTGTAAACTTCAGAATAAATACATTTTCCATTTAAATCTACATTTTACTATTTCTAATATTTAAACCTCTTTTCCAAACGTAGTTCACAGAAAACTTCTTATCAATCAATTGAGGTAGGTATGTATACTGATCCCTGTATCTCCACCCACTTTTGGGTACGAAAAATTGACCCAAAAATGGTTAGATACGAACATGAAAATGCGATTTTTGAAATCTTCGGGTCGAGCTGCTTACGATACATCCAATATGAAAATATAATTTTGATAAATACGGGAGTTATGATTTTTTTTCTAATTTTCACCCCTAAATCAAGACATAGGCGCGTTGTTCAAGTTATAGTGTTTGGATAGGTATTTAATATACAGTGTGTTCAGAAACATTATGTCAATTTAAAAGTATTTAACACGGGTAATTAATTAAATGTCAATTTAAAACGAGATATTGTCATACAAGAAATCGAAGCTTTTCTTCTTGAATATTATTTTAGAAATGGGAATAAATTAGAATGGCAGTAAACTGTACTTATTTAATATCTTCTCTGCTTAAAATTACATTTCTCTATTCATAGCTCCGAGTTAAAAATTTTTTTCAACGCACTGTACCTTATCCTTCATATTCGTGGTGAAGGGCCTGCGCTATTTCCTTTATTTAAAGGTCTAGAAAAGCTAGACAAATTTTATTAACCCTTGTCCCTTTAAAAATCGGCTGTATATTTTTGTATTAAAAGATTTTTGGCAGAATTAATGACATTGACAGATGTAAATAACTGTACTCAGTAGGCAGTAGGCGAAGTAAAATTGAAGGTACGACGTCACATAAAATTCCTTTAATTTTAAAAAAACTATATATTTCTATAACTATACACATTTAGAAAGTATAACATATCATTTTATTCAATCTTTAAAAAAATAAAAATGAGTACTGGAACTCATTGCAGAAAAACACTTTATTTTGACTGAAATCGATGTCCTTTTTACTAGTGCTGTTGATTTTGGAAAAAATAGAATTCGAAAATTCAGTTGAAAAATAATTCGAAATTCGAAAATTCGGATTTCGAATTTTAATCTAAATTCGAATTTCGAATTTCAAATTTTTAACAAAATTCGAATTTCATATACATTAAAAATTTCAATTTCGAGTGTTTACGAAGTTAGAATTACATATTTTGAAGTGTTAGTTAATTTTTACACTTTGCTTTGTTATTATTAATTTCAGAAAATATATTTCCAAATTGTACTTCGCGGCGACATGTTAATTAAGAATATTTTACTTTCAACGAATAAGCGACAAATATCGGTGTTTGGACTCAGAGAGCAAGTTTAAACAAGTCATGTCATTGTAAAACACGAATAAATTGATGACGCCTTCATTTATCGAATTACAAAATTCGAAATTTTTTCGAATTTTGACTTCGAAATTCGTAATTCGAAAAAGTATAAAGCTTATTTTTCGAATTTCGAATATTTAAAAATTCGAAATTCGAAAATTCGAATTTTGTCAACAGCACTACTTTTTACCTTCCGTCACCTTTAGGTAAGGAAGGTATTGTCTTTGGTCAAAAATTTCGGTGGTGAGTTCTTAATGAATAAGCACGTTTTAAAGTCCCTAGAATACGATTTTACTATTTTCACGATGATGTCTGTATGTGTTTGTGTGTGTGTATGTGTGTGTGTGTGTGTGTGTGTGTGTGTGTGTGTGTGTGTGTGTGTGTGTGTGTGCGTGTGTGTGTGCGTGCGTGCGTGCGAGCGAGCGTGCGTGCGTGTGTGTGTGTAACAAAATTTTCTTCTACGATAACTCTAATACTACAATTCTAAAAATTATAATTCTTTCGTATTCCTCTTCGTTGCATCCATAAGAAGAGCTGATTAGATTTTGGTTAAAATTGGTCAACCGAAAGTACCCTCATTTGAAGATTTTAACAGTTTTTTTTTAATGTTATTGTAAATATTAAAGAACATTGTATTCTATATTCGATTTGACTGCATTTTATACTTCATATTAAATGGATATAGAGTTATAAAATTATAAAGAAATTAAATTTCATAAATTAGCTAGCTATGCTGGAAACAGCTACTATATTAAGAAAATTCTAATTGAAAGATGTCAGTGTCAATTGACATATTCGTAGTATATTTGTGTTATAGTTTTACTTGGACCTTTTTGCTCGAAACTTTCTGTATGGAATTTGTATAAAATACATACAACTGTCGAAAGGTAATGTACATACAAGAAATTTAGAATCTTTTGCAAGGAACTTTCTGTATAGATTTTATAGAAAATACATAGGCATTTACAAAAATTCTACCGGTAGATACCGCATCTACCGACTGTGTTCGAAAACACGAGTGCACACGAGTGGTAAAAAGTTACCGTGTTCGAAAATTGTACAATATCTACCAGATCCATTTACCGGATTCATGAAGAATCTAATCTCAAAAAAAGGTAGTGATGCAAAGCGAAGCGCACGCGTTAAAAGTGGAAATGTGTTCAAAGTAGGACTCTGCTCAGATTGTTAACTACATCAAATTTCTAACCTGTTTCAAATTTTCAATTTTTTTTATAGGTTATGGAGCTACTCTGTTTACCATTTGCGTTCTTAAAATATCGAATCCGGTTGCTATAATCAAATCCCAATTTGGACGCCGGATTCGAAATCCTTGGGGTCGAATTAAGGGGTTGCCATGTCTAACTCAAAAAATTTTTCCCTGATCGAAATTGAAAAAGGTGGTGTTTTTTGGCAAAAAAACCTTTTTGACTCCAATTTGTTTCAAATTTTGTATACCTTAACTAGGGACAAAGGACTAATGGATAGCCAAATCTGAGCCCCTAGAGGTTGATTTTAAGGGAGTTATTGAAGTTTGAAGTGGGTTTTTGGAAATAACTGTCTAATAATGTTTTTCTATGTGATTACAGGATCAACAGCGCACCAAGGACCACTTAAGGACATCTCAGGATACATTATTAAATAATTAATTTAATTATAAAATTTAGTTAGTGTAGGATATATTCAAAAAAAATATTTTTTTTCAAATACCGTACACCTTACCTTCACCTATGAATTCATTTTAGCTTATAATACAAATAAAATGTTTGTAATTGTTCTAATTGTGATTGTTATTTATTGTGTAGAGTGTGTACTATTATTAATTTTGTAACAATAATGTACTTGTAATTGTTACAATAAATATTTATTTTTATTTTAAAAAATGTTTTATTTATTCTTTTACTGATAGGTATTTGTTCAATACATCATTGACCCCTAAATTCCGAGTGCTCTTTTCATTTTTAGCGTGCATTGATGCTACCCACGGTGTAGTATCTATAGGTGAGAGCACGAGATGCGTTGACATGGCTAAAAGGTGTCAATGTCAAGTGCATTTGACATATGTTGTTTTATAATTTTACTGGAAGTATAGAAACATTTTTGTATGGAATTTGTACAAAATACATACATAGAACTGACAAAAGATAAAAGGTAATGATTGAAAATATAGAATATTATGCGTTGTATATGAATAATTTAATATTTTAAATATTTTGTGTAAAAACCGGGTCGCAACAAAACCTGACATCTAGCGGCACACCGTATGAACTAGCCCAGTTAGTTAGCCATTCTTCGTAATGCATTGGAATACGTCGTGCACTCACCTATAGATACTACACCGTGATGCTACCTGAAAGTAGCATCTATGCACGATTAATTTTTTTTTAGCGTGCATAGATGCTACTTTCAAGTAACATCTATGCACGATCAAATTTTTTTTCGCGTGCATAGATGCTACCTGAAAGTAGCATCTATGCACGATTAAAATTTTTTAGCGTGCATAGATGTTCCCTGAAAGTAGCATCTATGCACGATTAAAATTTTTTTAGCGTGCATAGATGCTACTTGAAAGTAGCATCGGGAATGCATACAAATTCCTAAATGCACACATATCACTGTGTACATTTCTTGGCATATACATTTTTCTATCGTACAAATATGTCCTTTGAAGTTATATTGCCCTGTACATTTCTCGCCTTGTACATTTGTCACTATGTATAAATCTATACCATGAAGTTGCTGCGCTTCAAAGAATTCAAACTTGGCGCGTTCATACCATCCCGAATTAACACTTCAACAACAAAACGTATTTTAATGAAAACATGTAGAACATTTGCTTTATGTTTTAGGTTAAGTTTACGTTTATATTTTTTTTATTAAAAGGAGTAACATACATTTTATTTTCGAAGTGTACTTCGCGATGAGATAGCGCGCCAAGTTCGAATTCTCTGATGCGCAGCAACTTCATGGGATAGATTTGTACACAGTCATGAATGTATAAGGCGAGAAATGTACATGGCAATATAACTTTAAAGGTCATATTTGTACGTTAGGAAAATGTATGTGCCAAGAAATGTATAGAGTGATATGTGTGCAGTTCGGAATTTGTATTCCAAGCCGTAGCATCTATGCACGCTAAAATCATTTAATAAATAATATATATTATTTATTAAATGGTAATAGTGAACAGTATGCTCATTTGCTCATTCAGAATGCGAGTGCAATTTAATATGCTATACTCTGATCCATTTAAGCCATTCAGTAGATGGCTCACACATCAGCGCTAGTTTTAAGTAGCCGAAATTACATTGTCTCCAATTTCAGCCAATCAGAGAGGTTAAAATTATTCCCTATTCTCTGCAATACTGAATGGCTTAAATGGAACAAGGTACAGATGTCAAAATAAACAAAATAATAACTGAAGTAACAGGTCACAGTCAACTAAAATTAAGGTAGATAATTACTTTTAAGAGCCTGTAGCTCGAAAATGGTGCGTTTCCGGATATTAGTTTATTAGTAAAAGTTAATCTATTTTGCTTCCCCTACCTATAAATTTGTAACACGTATTCATTATCGTATCGTATATTTATAAACACAGCATTATTGGTTACTAAATCTACTTAAAGATGGCAGCAGATGTGTTTTATTGTGATTGTGAACGGAGCAAATTTTTGTATATCATGGTCAACTACATAATATACATGCAAGTCCTATGCGAAGCAGTGGTTAAAAGTTAAAATTTTATGTATGAGATGTACTTGGTCGTGGTTCTACATAGGGTTTGGTGTATTGTGTAGCTTGTTCACAATAAAATATACGTCAAAAGTAACTGCTGCTGTATCTCTCCGGTAAATATGGCGGCTGTCATTGTATTGACAGTATTAGTATAAAATAAATATTTACAGCAAAGGTGATATATTTTTATTAAAGTTGTTTGATATGAATGAATAATCATAGATTTCACACGATGATACGTAAATGTTCCTAAATCTCCACGTATGTAGTAAGAGAAAACATTAAAACATGGGTAAGTAAAACTTGTTTTTGCTATTTATTTTTATCTTTTAGAACTAATAAAAAGTATTACATGCAAAGTATTAAAATAACTCAGTTCATGAATGAAGCATGAATCATTTGTTCGCCAATATATGATCGCAGTCTATTATTTCTGTTATAAATTAGACATTCATTTGTTTTTATCAAATTTATTTTAAAAACAAAAGAATAGTAAGCAAAGAAACATTCAGGTTTCATATTACATTTTTATTTTATTTTTTGTTATAGACGGACCGCCAGTGATGAAAGGGCCTGGGCTTTACGAATTTTTAGTGGAAGCCGAACTCCAACATTATTACAACAGCATAAAGTACGTAGACATGTAATATGATCCACAGAATATTTATATATAAATCACGTTTGTGTGTTATAAAATTACGCAAATCTTATCACATTCTTCGTACAATTTTTAGGATGGTATAATAATTAATTTTAATGTTTATTTTAGGAGTGACCTAAAAGTTCAAAGCGCGTCTCAGCTAAAATATGTAACTGATGAAGATTTGGCGCAGCTGGGTATGTCAAAGCCCGAACAAAGACGCCTGAAAAAATTTTACAACAAACATTTTCCACAAAATTATCTCAGTAAATTTAAGCGATTATTGTCGGTGAAAAAGGATGATGGTCTCTTGCATGGAAGCGGAAATATTAATATTGGACTTTCAGGTGAGGGGGGATCTGTTTTACATCCTTATTACGCACTAATTAAAATAAACACGTGAAATCGACACTAAAATAAATTTAAAAAACTTTCTAAATTCTTTATTGTGTACAGGAACTGGTGATGAAAGAACAAATGGGGATCGTTCGCAGGGTCCTCGGGTCCCCAGTAAACATATCATTAGTTCAGACAGCATCACTGTCAATAAAGAGCTTGGAATGGGCGAATTTGGAGTTGTTCAACAAGGGGTTTGGACAAATGATGGAGAAAGGGTGTGTATAATACCATATAGTAAAACGTCGCCTCAGTCGATTTTTGATAGAAAAAAAGAGGGCAAAATTATATTAAAATCTTAAATAAAAAATATAAAATAATTAATATGGCATACTAGAGTGGTCGTTAAAAAAATTTGCTGCCGCTCCCTAAAACGGTAGTAAAAAAAGATCTCTGCAACTCTGTAAACTAAAGGGAATTGGTGCTTGAAAAGAAAAATTTAATAACATGTTAATAAAAATTAAGTGTTAATTATTTTTTACTTAAGCTGTTGTATAACTTGACTTTTTACATTAACATTTCTTACCTCTTTAACAAATTTACTTTACATACTCTTAAACTTAAACAATTTTAGAAAAAATGAAATATTTATCTTTAATGAAATCCTTGTAATCAATTAAAATTTGTAAAATAAACTTTCTGATCTATCACAAAGAAAAAAAATTACAAGAAAACAGGCGTCCAAACTTCTCTTTTCAATAGGCATCTGTCCTTTTAATTTTCGAGGTTGCACAGATCCTTTTTTAAATCATTTGCTACTATTTTTGGGAGCGGAAGCAATTTTTTTATCTTTGGTGTCAATTAAAAATCGAGCTACATGGGAAATCAGTTTTTCCTTGAGCAAAAGTTTCCATTTTTATTAAATTCTACACCAGCATCACTAAACAGATTTTATATTGCATGTTTGATAACCTGTACAATCGAATTGTTTGAATTCCATGGCTATCGCTACAAATAAGCAATATTTATAAAATTTCAAATTCAATTTTACAGGTTACCAAACATGATCTACAACTTTTATTTGAAACATTTTTGTCTAAAATTAATTGGGAACTTTTGTGCAAGGAAAAATGATTTCCCATGTTAAAACGCCTATGGCCCGCTTTTTAATTAACAACCTGTAGAATAATGTTTTATGTCGTCAGTCTAATTTGTTGAGCTTAGCGACGTATGGCGAGGTATTATTATAAATGATTATTGTTCATATATGATTCTCATTCGTTTTTCAGATACAAGTAGCAATTAAGTGTTTAGCCCGCGAACGGATGCAGAATAACCCAATCGAGTTTCTAAAGGAAGCCGCAATTATGCACTCCATTGATCATGCACATATTGTTCGATTATATGGAGTTGTGCTTGACACAGATAGCCTAATGTTGGTATGTGATTATATTTACATTTTTCCTTATTGTAAATATTCATTAAAAGATATAATCTAATCTTTGCTTCTATTTTCGGATTGTTTGTTTATGTTTAAAACATAATTTTTAGGTGACTGAATTGGCGCCCCTTCGTTCGTTGCTTGAGTGCCTAAAAGAACCATCCCTCCGATCTAGTTTTCCAGTTTTAACCCTTTGTGATTTTGCAATGCAAGTGTGTGATGGAATGCAATATTTGGAAGCGAAAAGACTGATTCACAGAGATTTAGCAGCGAGAAATATATTGGTATTTTCTAAGAATAAAGTTAAAATTTCAGACTTCGGTTTAAGTCGAGCTTTGGGGCAAGGAAAAGATTATTATCAGACAAATTTCAACGTAAACTTAAAATTGCCTATTGCCTGGTGTGCGCCGGAGTGTATTAGCTATCTTCGATTTACAACAGCAAGCGATGTTTGGGCCTACGGCGTTACACTCTGGGAGATGTTTTCTTATGGATTTCAACCCTGGGCTGCTCTTACAGGTCATCAAATATTAGAAGCGATAGACGAACCAAATTTTCAGCGTTTGGAACAACCAGATTGCTGTCCATCTGATCATTACGCTGTTATGCTAGATTGTTGGAAACATGAACCAACGCAGCGGCCGCGATTTAATGAAATTGCGACTAGATTAGCTGATTGTAGACCTGAACAAGTTCAAGCTAAAGTCACTAACACTGACGCACCGCATTTATTGCCACACAGAGTTGGAGATATCATCACGGTTCTTGACAAATCGTAAGTGGAAGTGAATTAATTGTTGATGTGTAAGCACATAATTCCATTTAAAGTAGGAGTCATGATCATCTTTGGAAAGGAGTCTTGCCCAATGGAAAAACTGGATTGTTCAATCCGGCTCATGTTGTCGCATATATCGGCAATAATTTGCCGTCAGGGACAATGAGACCAGAGTCTTTTATCAGAAATGATGTTAAGACTTCGAGTAGAAGGAAACTAAACCCTTCTATGATTAGTGGACCTCAGGGAGATCTCAAACATACAGGTAAACAAATTTGAAATCATTTTCAGGAAGAAAAATATCACATTTGAAGACTGTTCATGTACATGACTAGCATATTTTTTTTCATACATATAATAAGCATAAAAACAAGTTCTGGATACAGAACTTATTCAAAAATAAAACATCTAGACCTGTTTGGTTTTTGTAGAAATTTTACGTTAAAAATATGAAAATAATATAAATAAAGTTCGGTATACTCTCTTCTATTTAAGCCATTCAGCAGATGTCGCTCGCATCAGCGCCAGTTTTAAGTAGCCAAAATTATATTGGATAAACTTGTCTCATGTCTCCCATTTCAGCCAATCAGAGAAGTCAAAACTATGCCCTATGCTCTATAATACAGAATGGAACAAAATATATATATTTCAACTTTTTTTATATTTTGTTAAAAACCTCACATTTTACAAAAATAATTTCTAATACAGAATGGGAGTAATTTGGTTCTTGTAGAATTATAAACTTACAGCCTTTTACAGGGTGAGTCAGGAGGAATGTGCCAAATTACTGGAGTGTATACTATCTCGAAAATAAAAATCTGATTACAACTTTTGGGTATTTTAGTCATATATTTATGTATAGTGTACACTCCTGAAGTTTGGCACATTCCTCCTGACTCACTCTGTCTTTTTCGTGTTTTGTTTGGTTTTTGACAAAACTTTATTACTCACAATGTGACGCGACCCGAATTGAACAATATGTTGCCGTAAACTGGAAACTTCCATAAATAGTTACAAAAATCTTAGAGTTTATAATACAATAACAACAACAATAATACAACCTTTGTGACGGTTTAGAACTTAGTCGAGCAATGACCTCCTATATTAAATATGTAATATGTTACCTTGGTTACTTGTTGCTATTATTATTATTTATTTATGCTTTACCTTGAAGAAGTTAACAGTGTATGCTACCGAAACGTTGGGTTTTAATAAAATATACAGAACATAAACTAAAAGGTATTATAGACAGGTATCATATTATTGTTGAATGTTTATCATCCGTCCGCTCAACCTACTCAGTGCCTCCTAGAGGCTTCAGTGCATCACACTGATGAGCTCCAATAAGAGCGAAACGCCTCTGTGGTTCTGGTTGAGTGGGCTAGTCTCTGATAAATGATCGAGAGGTTGATTCAGAGACTGAAATATTGTGAAACGTGTTAAGTGTGATCTTTAAAAATTTAATAAAATCTCGATATGTGATTTTTAACGCTCTCTGTACCTATCTTACCAATGGCAGCGGGAGGTAACAATATTTTTAAAATAAAATTTTTATTTTATTTTAGGACACGTTGGCTTGGACGGTGCATATTTTGGTGATTTGAGTTTCCTAGGAGGTAGCAAATCAGATGTAAGTACTTTTATTAAAATTATTACGAGTTTTATAAATAACTTAACAAAAATTTCTTTGTGTTCTAACAAAGATGCAGAAGAATTCTACTAATCCTGTAAGTTTAGTGACATTTCGAGTTGGGTTAACGTTATATTTTTATGTTGATACACTATTTTCATTTACTTATAACATTTCTATGGTTAAGTGCAAATCCTCGTAAGTCGATTTTCTCTGTTTACTAGGACGATAGTAGTTTTAAAATAAAATTTAAACTTACGAGGATTTGAGCTTTAATAGAACATTTAAAAGATATGGTGCAGTTACTAATAAATGGACAAAATCGATTTACAAGGTTTTGTGTTTTAACGATCGATTTTTATGTTCTTTTTCGCAGTACAACTCCGTACCCCGCCAAATAGTTCCTCCGTACAAACCTCAGGACGACTTGGAAGAAGCACCTCTACTTTTAGGAGCAGGCGGCAACAGCGGTGCTGAATCCCTGCCTCTTCACGTTTCCGATCACATTAATCTTGGTTTAGCTGGTAGTTCTGGCACAATAGAACGACGGCCAACTTCGTCGTCGTCTTCAAACGCTAGCAAAATCCGATGGCAGGGAGATGTTCCACCTCCTGTTATGCAATCCGTCAACGATCACGAATACCATGAGATCAGCGATGAAGAGAGTTTGGTTGGTGATAGCCCAAGATTTGAGGTAAGAAGTTTATTTTTAAAAAAAAGCACGGTACTATTAAATTTTTACAGCCTTTAGATTTCGGCCCATCGTTGATGGACGAAATGGAATCAGTATTTCGTAATTTAAACTCTCCAGGTGGTCCGACATCTGTAGCTGATCACGAAGGAGCTAACAAGTGTAACGAACTTCGAGAACTAACAAACCGATTAACTTCAAACAGTAAGCATCGTAAACAAGCTACTGTTAAACCTATTTCAGCTACAGACCAAAAAACACTTGATTCCGCCATAGCTCTTGCCAATGAAATCACCGCTCGGTAAGAAAACATTTGTAAGAGGAGGAAAGATTTTTATGTTATCTACCTATCTATTTACATCGCTGAAACTTTTTTTTTGTCAAAATTTACTATTTGATAAGTTCCTTCGTTTTTGCTTCCAAAAGTTTTCTGGACATTAGGTCATGCTCTATCGATTCTTGGCTCCATCAAATTGCAATTTACCGTTCAAAGTTTTGTTTAACCGAGATCTTGAGATCTATTTATAGACATTAGTCGGCCCGTGGCTGCGAGACACCTAAGCATTCATTACATACTGCAAAGGGCATTAGATACTTGAGCTAAATAAACAATTTATTTTGATAAGGATAAAGGCCCGTAATACAAGCCCACTTTTATTAAAAAGCGCTTTTATGGAACACACTTTTCATAAGAATATAATGTAAAACCCATACTCCATAAAAGCGCGCAGGTAATAAGGGCCTAAGTGATTACTTAAAAAAATGGTTCTTTAGTTTAATGCAAAATGTAAAATAACTTATTGGGGGCTCTCTTTTAAGATTAGTTGTTTACCAAAGCACTAAAATACCAGATTTACAGCAGAGGCTGCCGAAGTTCTAAATCTGTGTTTGGTGCCGTGTTAAACACGTTATTTTTTTGCTGGTTTTAGAATTAATATTAATTTAGTGATTATTTTTAACTGTTTTTTTCGCGACCCACTGGTTTGAAGTTTATTCGTAGTGATTTAAAACATTACATTTTCTCGATTGAATACGGTGCAAACGATGTCACACACGAACCGCATTCAAACTGTTTTGAACCATACTCTACAGCCTCTACAGTTTTTTGGCGATACATTGGTTTGAAACTATTTCATAGTGTTTCAATCCATTACATTTTGGCGACGCAACGGTCACGTCAGAGACGAAATTGGTTGAAACAGTTTCGTATGTTTTCAAACCGATCCGCTGGGCTGGTTTGAAACAGTTTCGAATTATTTCGTAGTAGAGAGGGTAAACGTCATAAATATTAGTTAAAAAAAAAATAATTTTGAGTTATCCATGAAAGTAAAACGTTTGTACATATATAAAATATAAAAATCCATATATTTTACCTGTTATTAAACAACAATAGAGTGCAGCCAAGGAACCGGTATATTTTAATAACTGTTCCAAATAGTTTTTAAGTACACTACAAATTCAAACTCACTCAAACGTTCATTTTTCATTTTTAAATATAAATTTATACGTCATTAGTGCAAAACACAGTATTTTCGCGATCCCCACATTTATGACGTCATATACGAAACAGTTTTGAAAACAACGAAACTGGTTCAACGCCAAAAAACGCATTTTTTGTTTAATACGTAACGTAATTCAAAGAAAGGGGTCAGAGGAGTGCGGCGGTCATAACGCAGAATAATTTTCTATAACCTTTTGATAATGTGTTAACATTATATTCAATATTTTGCATTATTTTGATATTTTCATATAATTTATAAATTTGAACAAAACTATTTTTTGTTGGTTATCTGTCAAACTTATTGGTTTAAAACAATGTATATTTGTTACTCACATATTTATAAATGACATTATGATAGAATAAGGTTCGAAAACACGTCACTAAGAAACAGCTTGAAATACCTATTTTGAAAGTGGTCGCCATCAAATTAAGTATTTATGCGTTTATTGAAGGGGTTGCTATGCGTTTGTTGAGCGGTTGTTATGTAAAAACAAACAATAGGCAGTAAAAATATTTTTATTGCTCAGGCAGTAAAAGTGACAGCAGTGTGCAAAATGTCACTTTTACAGCCTAGTGTTCCTATTGCTAACGCATAGCAACATAATTTGATGGCGATAACTTTCAAAATAGGTATTAAAAATAGTCACTAAATTAATATTTAATCTAAAATCGGAAAAAAAAATAATGTGTCCACCACGGCACCAAACACAGATTTATAGCTTCGGCAGCGTCTGTTGTAAATTCTAGTTAAATAAATAATTATTTTTTGTAAAACATTTTAATCTTCCATACGTTTGTTACATACAGGGTGTAAATGAAATAAGTGCATTAAATTTGACCAGTAGTATAACTCATCGAGAGCAACAATATTTCTTAATAACTTTTTCTCGAAATCGCATATTTTTTTAGCATTTTTACCACCCCGCAAATTGACGAGTCGTTCCAAATATTTTTGTGATAATTGAATGCAGCAGCAATAGCTATGAAAAATTTTGTTTTAGCAATTGACAGTCCTGTCAATTGTTGCAATTAAATTTTGACATTAGTAATAAACTTGTTTATAAGGTAAAATTCTGTCAAAATTCGAGTACACAGACATTGTAATTACTTACCTATGGTTTATTTATTTATTTTTTACTCGTATCTGTACTACATTTTACTTGACATCACGGTTCACATAAAGACAAGTGTATTGGAGTTGCCAACGCATTTACACGGAGCGTTTCCAAATCATCACCAAATCATTCTGTTCTTAATATTCGCACATTTGTTAATCTTGTACATCTTTATCACAATACGGAGTGTCACATACGACAATTTTTAAAAAATCAACAGTTGTATCCATACCATGTGCAAAAAGTTCAATGTTTTCAGCACATAACAGACTTCAATTTTGGGAATGGCTCATAATGTTCATTTATGAGACTGAATTTACTTGGGAAGGTGTATTTATTATGCACAATACACATCTTGACAGACGAAAATGCTGTAAAAATTTTCATTAAAAAATGTTTGGGGAACAATAAATGGACGACTAATTATTGGTACTCATGTACTTCTTTTAAATGGACAAAAGTTTGTACTTACATTTTTTGAATAACGAATTTAAACTATTATGATTTGTCGACAATAAATAATCATCTCATAACCTAATAACTATGCTTTTGGTCTTCGTCTCGTTACCTCGTTTCTCCTTGTCTTCCACTATTCACGTGATTAAAAACCTGGTTCAATACACAACTTTATACTTTTGTTATCCAATATTTAAATTTATTTATTTTAAAAATTGTACTATTACGTATTAATTAATAATAATGTTATTTCCCTTGATTCGTTTATTAATGACTGTGACTGTAAGTGTAACCGATAACCGAGAATTTTTGAGCTGCTTGTATCTCACTTGAATACGGCAGCGCAGTCATTTGTCTCTTTGTTCTCCATAGGCGGGTAATGAAATATGCAACAAATCTTTAAAGAATTTTAACTCAAAATCTAAAAGACTTAGAAAAAAAGTTATTAAGAAATATTGTTGCTCTCGTCGAGGTACATTACTGGTTAAATTTAATGCAGTTATTTCATTTACACCCTGTATATCTCTGACGGTTTAAGCAACGTAAGCCAAGAAAACAGTCGAATGCCGTTGACTTGTTTCGCTAAAATCGCCACTGCTCGGCTTCTTTTAATGTTTTATGCATTTAATTCGATTCAGCTCCGATGAAAATAATTTCGTTTCGGTCATGTAGTATATATAGTATATAGAGTTATATTGTCTCCGCTCAAACGAAAAATAAATTTTGTTCCGAATCGGTTATTTCGTTCCAGATATTTTTATATAAAAACCTCTTATAATGTATTTTTAACAATTTTATTTATTATAATAATAAATAATTAAATATTAAAATATGTAATTCGATAAATGAAACATATAATATTTAAATTTGCTTTATTTCGTGGAATATATTTGTATAGCATTTTTCTAAACGAGATTTAGCGGAATTCCAAAGAACTTTTGAATATAAAATGTGCCAAGATATCGCGCACACGGCCTTTTTTTGTCGATAAACGTTAACAAGTTAATGTTATTATGAGTAGAATACAAATCTGTTCTGGCCAGCATAATACCTCCCGCGAATTCAATTTTATTTTACATAAGTATCCTACATAACATTTTTTGCTAAGAAATTTGTATATAATTCATGATAGATTACATAAAAATTATCCCACGTGAAATTTCAAAATAGAATCTTATTAGTGCCTTTTTAGATCTATGAACGATTTGGATTCTGAACCAGTTCCTACTACTCCAATCTCGCCTAATAAACGGAAATTTAGTTTCCGCTTTCCGTCTGCTGGTTACCACGACCACGATTCTAAAACTGAAAGGAGGAATTTTTCAGATGAAGCCCAATCTATACCAGATCTACAGGTAGGTGATGGTTATAAGCAGGGTATAGTTTCTGTTGGTGACAAAATTTATTATACCATTTATAATATCGAAGCAAATGGTACAGAGAATGTTGATGAAAGTGAAAAAATACCAGTTCATCCTACTCCTGATGAAAATGCCGATGATCAAAATCATTTTTCAAAAAGTACGGGCGATTTACTGGACAATGTCGTAGAAAATGATAAAAGCGGATCAAGCATTTTGAAATGTACAAAAAGCGTGGATGACCTAAACAGCTTATTAAGTAATAATTGTTCAATCTCAAATAGTAACAGTAGCATATCAAAGAAAAATGTTAGATTTCAAGAAAATTCTAATGTTGAACTTCCCAATTCTGCAAAATCAAATGCAAAATATAAATTTCCACTTTCTCCAAAATTAACTGCAAAATTTAAAAATAACGTAATGGGTATTTTCAAGTCATCAAAAACAACCAACAAAACTACATCATCGGATATGAAAAATAATGATCAAGATGAATCTAATGGAAATATAAGAGAAAGATCAAAGTCACCTAGTGATAGTTCTACAACTGGTGATGGTTACAGCTTAAAAGATATTGATTTAAGTGATGATAGCACTGGAGTATGGGTGTAGCTGTATTTTTTATCAAAATACGAGTAGTATTTTTTATAGTACAAATATTTTTTCGTTACTTTTATTTAACCAAATTTATTTATGTTGTCAATTTAAAAGACCTTTATAATTGTTACTTGTTTTAAGTATTTTTATTAATTCATAAAATGCACTAAATTAGATACAGGTATTACAATCAATTCATGCGTTATTGTAGGTCCGGTTTGAGTCAATTAGTATTTATAATTAATATAAATTAATATTTTTACATTCTTTAGAACTTGAGGATAAACAAAAATTTTTATCGCGATTTTTAAATAATATTTCAAATTTACGCACAAAAGAAGTAAATGAAAAAGTCATCATTTTTACATACATAAGATTTTACAGTAAAGAGCTCCACCAAGGGCCTCTACGGAAAAAAGTTGTGGAACTTTTTAGACATACTATATTATGGAACAATCTACTATTTTTTCTGAAAGTAGTTTTTTAAAAGCAAATATAAAATTTTAAGGTAAATATGATTTTTTAAAAGTTAAAATTTTTGAATATGCCGGAATGACAGATTTTTCCGATGACAGTTCGATGCGTGAAAATGTTGCCTACAGCAAAAATGTAGAAAATGTGCATGGTGTATTGTTTTATTTCACGAGAATGTTATGTAAACAGAAATTCGTCCAACAAGTAAAGAAAGTGATACTTTTCCGTATTAGACGTGAAATTTTTAGTCAGTGCTCAGCCGAGAAGTAACAATTTGCAGTCAATAATAAAATTTATTCACGTCGACGTATCGACTATACCACTTTTTCAGGGCTCTACAGTATACACAAGACCGAAATAAAGTACAAATGAACACAAATAATAAAAAAAAAATATATAGATTACAATAATATATGACATGAAACTTATAGAATGGTTTAAGTTAAAATATGGATAACGGAAAATACATTAAAAGACGGACATTTAAAATAATAATTAAATAAATAGTTAAAACCCACAAATCACAAAGTGAAAATCGTCAATTATTAAAAAACGTATATTTGATAATAAAAACGGATTTTACACAAGAGATAAGGAATATACTTTTTTCTTCAAGCGTATTATAATATGCATATTATGCTACTGTACACACGCTATAGAAGATATTCATTGTCTTACTAGTACAAAAATGTTGATATTGTTGTACTAGTAAAAAAATGTTAGTTTCTTAGTTCACCGCTGGCGGCGGCATTCACCACAGCAACACAGATCATATTGAAGATTGTTATTTGACAGTTGCATCGTTTGTGTTTTGTAGCGTACACAGCCAGCTTTGGCTGAAATTGCAAATTTTATAACTAAAAAAATTCTTTAAAAATGTCAAAAAATTATTTAAAACACTTGAAGAAAAAATAGTATATGTCATTCGGAGTAGAACGCCCTTTTTGTGTTTTACCCAGCTTGCCTAGCCTCGGCTAGCGCCTCGGCCGCAATAGCTGGGTTCAACACAAAAAGACCGCTTTCTACTCCTAATAACATAATATACTATTTTCAACTCCCACTAGTTAACTGAACGGATATAACTTCATATCCATTTTAGGATGGATATGAAATCCACGAATCATCTCGAAGTCGCGTAACCTAAGCAACTGTCTATTCATTTATTACAAGATTAAAAAGAAGAACGATACAAATGTCATATCTGAGATTTCAATGTTGTAAGATGGAAATATTTTCTGTATAAAAAGAGATTTAAATAATTTAATAACATTAACGGAATTTGAAATTAAATATTATTTTAATAACAAATGTCATTAAGAAAGTCTAGGAAAACAAGTACATAAAATGACATTAATTAATAATGTTCAATAAAATTTCAAATCTCTATAATTCGTATTTTCCTTCTTTTCGTTAGTCGTAGAAAAAGTATGCTGTACAACTCAAGTGGAATGTCCATATCGCATGAGGATGAAGTTCAATCATCCGATGGCATATACACTCTTGTACAAACAAGTATTCCTACATGTGCACAAGATTTTTCTACTATCGTTTGGAAAAAGTGTAAAACTGTCACTGTTAATATTTTAAATAAATAACGCTATTTTTGTTACAACAAAAAATGATAATATATTTTATTCACAATCATTATAGTAAAATGTCGATTCCTAATGTTTTAGAGGTTGGTAAATACGACATTCCTAATTGTAATGACAATCTCTTGGGTTGGAAGGTTGGAAATAACAGATTTCGCTTCCACCCCACGGGTTGGAAATGTTTTTGTAAGGGTTGCCTAGCAACATTGTCATAGATCCCTAGTAGGCTAAACAAATTTTAATAGAGCTGTCAAAAAATAATAAAATTGAAGGTTATAACTCAATGATTATTGATTTAAAAAGAGGATGATTGTGAATAAAATAATATACATACCTCGGTGGGAGTTTCATCACAGTCTTGCGCTATATCTCACCTCGAGGCTTCGCTTTTCGGTAATATATATAAACTGTCGGCTGTAATGAAACATCTCCCACCTCGAATGTAATATACTATTACCGTACTGAGTACGGAAAAAATATTCATATAAACATTGAAATAAAGGACTTTTCCAAACGGTAGTAAGAAAAGGTAATACCACAACCAACGTGACAAAACTATCAAAATCATACACAAGAAAGAAACACTGACAGTATATCAATTGCGTACATGCAGCTTCCGCTTTACAATATACTCGTGTTCAAAATTTTTGTTAACTGTCAGCAGGAAGATGTACTTTACAGTTACAGTACTTATACGCGTTACATTCACGAAAAAGCCTATTTGTAATCATAAAATTAAAATAGTTTTAGTTGTAATTTTTATTATAGTAGAATATCTCTCATTGGAGCAGTAAACTATTCTACATAAGACAAAGAATAATTTATTGATTCTTTCAAATTATTCATATTTATAAAAATTACATAAGGTTATTTATAAGATAAAGACTCCGCAGAAGGTCAAGCCGACCCTAATGACAATACGCATATTATAAGTAATACCTGTATTTAACAATAATTATACATATTTATCAAGTACTAACACATATGATGAGATTCCTCTCCCACCATTTTATTCATGTTTATTTTGATTTCGGTTGAAATCAGCACATGCTTAGCTGACTACCTTTTACTGTACGTTACAAACTAATTAATTTACTAATATTTTCATTTTACATCCTCTCTTTCCATCTCCTATATTAATGGACTAATTAATTTATTTGCATGTATTTTTATTCTGTATTCTTTTATTTCAATATAATATTTTACTTTATTTCTTTCTTTTTCTTGCACGCATGCGCACTATCATTCATTTCGTGCAGAAATTACGTTCTTCTTTAACGTCTTTGGAGGATTCACCAAGTAACACTTTACGGCTTCCACTTTGGGATCGCGCTTCGGCGGAATTTTGTTTCGCAAAATCTAGAGAATTATTAAGTAAACCTTTTCTAACGGAGACTTCTCGACGTCAAATACAAAACATTTCCAAACCTCGTACACATATATGTAGAGGTCCTTCCGCTCCGCATAACTCTTGTAGGGATATTAATACTCTAACTGCTCAACCAAATCAAATACCTAATTTAAATAACAAATACGCACATCAAAAAACCTTGGAGAAAAAATTGCTAGATTTAAATTTAGATGAAACTCATAGATTCCATTATTCTCCGCAATATAGGGACAGAACTCTGACGAAATCTGATAGTATGTCCCGGAAAATTTATACATCAAACTATGCAGTAATGTCCCCAGATATACAGAAAGCATTTCCAGACAGATTTAAATTAGAAAGAAACCGCAGTTTTTTGCACGATACCGGCAAGTATATGTGCTCTGCCTCACCAATTACAAGTCCTCCGTATTGGACAGAACAGCAACATGCATACCCTGATAACTTCAATTATAATAACCCGTTTCGTAAACCATTAACACCAAAATTTCCTACAAATGCCAAAAACTTCCTGGAACCTGATAATTTTGTATATGAATCCGCATTTGTGCCAGTTGGCTTTCAGCTAACTGAAAGTACATATGGTTATGAAAATGGCGAAGCGTATTCCCAAGATATAAATGCATACAATATAGAACAAAATGCGGTACAAGAAAATGTTGCTATTAATTTTCCCCGGCCAAGGGCATTATCTTTTACTGAAAATCGCACTGAAATACCTAGAAAATTCGGAAAAACTGTACGTGATAGAAATCTTCGTAGACAGAGTTACAATCCAAGAGCTTATGAATCTAGTTCTTCTGAAAGTGAGTGTACTAGCTTGGGGTCAGCCGTTCACTCAGACTTGGAATTACGCAGACGTAGACGTACATCTAGTAGTGCTGCGTCAAGATTGTCTACTTCCAACAGTAGTATAAGGTCTGAATTAATAGGACCTGGTAGATTCAAGTGCGGGAAAATTAAATCTAGTCAATTATTGAGACCTGAAATATCAGCCCCTATGAAAATGGGGAAATCTCCACCTCCGAGTCAAAGTGCGCTTAGTGGCTTGTCACCTACTACTGCAGCTAGGTGGCAACATGATTCGGATACGTCGTCGGATTCTAGTCTTTAAATAATCGCACATTTAAAAGCATCATGAGCTTTGACTGAATTTGAACAATCATCATTACTTTTATTACTTTATATTATTTCCCAAAATTCCTTATATCGGCATTCTCATATATTTTTTGTTCGCTCAAGATCTCCTAAGGCGTTTTTATTCATTCCGAATATTATAATTTTCACACCATCATCGCCTTAGATCCTACAAATGTGAAAAAGAAAATACTCTTCTATAGACTGAGTACTAATTTTATATTAAACCTTTTTACTATTTGATGTAATCGGTACGTTATACGATATCATCTCATACATTTAAAATATGTAGATAATATATAACTTCCGCCCATTTTTACATTATATTTCATATAAATATAACAGCACAAAATTCGTATGCTATCACGGTATGCATGTGTAGATTGTAGTTAATAGCTTTAGCTTCACGCTCATATATAAACGCCCGTAATTCTTATTTATTGATATTTTTTGTTGTTTTATTTTTATTTATTTTATGTTTCCCTTTGTTCCTTTCGTACCATTACCATTCCTTCATAATCCTTCATGAAATAAATATTTTTCATTTACCAAATGATATTGCTGTGTCCGTTCAATATCGTGAATATTTATATTATCTCTCCGGTTGTTCCTATTTTCATTTGAACCATCATTTCTTGTTTTCTCATTAATATCCCCAATCACGATCATCTGTTATTCTTTAAACCTGTACTCTTTAAAACATGTTGTACATTGCACTTGTAAATACATCTTTTTTCAAACAAATTTTAATTTTGTATACACCTTTGTTTCGATTATTCATTTTATTTTTCGTTATCTTTATTTTCACACTCCTCGATTATTTTTATCAAATTCCGTGTTAATTTTATTTGATTCGTTTTCTTGAAACCCTATCCTAATCTTCAACCTCACCTCTACCTTTCCGCCTGCGTTGTCCCACTGTTACAGTCCACATTGACTGAAGAAGCTCAGCTTGCCTACGAGAGCCTAATTGAAGCACCCACCAACGATATACCACCTCAGGCGCAGGTATTTACTTGTTCAAACTTTTTGCTTTCATTTTTAACTGTGTATATTTGTAGTTTACTCACCAAAGACCCCGCTCTAGTCAGCCCAGTTTGCCTGAAAATCCTCTAAGAATGCTTCGTTCGGGAAATCTTCCTATGATTAAACCTCGCATCAGATCTAATTTTGCTGAAAACACCGGCACACAATCGTTAAAAATGAAATCCACAGCAAAAATAGAGAGATCTCTTTCTGATAGACATTCTGCTTCGGACGTAAACTTAAAATCCGATATGACAAATGGTAATTTTTATTTTTTATGGTACGTTCGGCATCAACATTTTTAACACTTAGAGCTCTCTGTTGGTAATATAAAGGCTTCAGCTCACTTATTATTGTACTTGTCAGTCCATCAGAGAGTTGACGAGGCGAAGTTGAATAATAGGGTATTTCATAAAAATCAAATATTACAATTTTGGTTGTATTAATTGAAACATAGATGCACTAGTAACAAAAGAATTCTACAATGAAAATGATGTTTGTGATAAATTTTATGTTACAATTAAAGTTTGCATCGTTTTGAAATGGCATTTGTAATGCCGCTACAGAATGACGTCTGCATTTAACTTCCCTATGATGAAACGCCGATAAATGGCGAACAGTAGTACATGAATCCGAATGGATGCATTGCACTAGAGCACTAGATATACTTACGTATACAGCAGACCTATCCGCCATCTTAGATCCCAACGTTCATGGTGCATCAGTGCAAGCGTGGTGCAAGCATATGCAAGTAAAACACGTTTAAGCTTTATATGTGTGTTTATTGTGTTATAATAGTTATATCACAGTATAGCGGTCGAACGCTTTCGCTTTCTAAGAACTACTGTGGTTATATTTTGTGGATTTTTGAACTGTATCAGCCAAATAATGATTGGTTGTTCTGTCCATAATTATAGTAATAATACCAGACATGGAATATATGTATATATAAATTTTACAAATTTCCTACTGACTTGGACAGACGTAAAAGGTGGCTAAAAAATTGTAGACGAAAAGACAGGATTTCCTGGAAATGTTCTGCATGGGGTCTAAATTGCCCGATCGATCTACTCTCCTATATGTAGTGCTTTTAAATCACTGCTTTACATTGCACAGCAATTGCCCTATGACATCATATTATCTGTCATCTAGCGGTATTTTTCCAAAGCTTTGTATAGGTGATTTTCCACCTGTTATTTAAAAATGTTTTGTATATAATGTGATTAAAATCATTTAATAATTCTAATTTTTTGTCTACAAAGTTGATGTTAACACTGACTTGATGGATTCTTAAATTTAAAATGAGAACTATTTCATTTCATCAACTATATGCGCAGAAAATCAATTGCGCATTGAAAACATCTCACTTTTTATTATCTCGCTCATTGTGTGCAATCAATGCATCCATTGCTACAAAACAATATTTTGTGCCAATCGTAGTTATTTTCAAACTTTACAATCATAATATTGTTTTAGTTTCTCCAAACATTAAAAAACACTACAAATTCTTGGAAATATCAACTTTCTTTAAAGTTTCTTCGTTTACAATTAGATTGCCATGTAGTGGTTTTACCATTACTATTACATGCTATGTCATTATGACGTGCTAGTTCATGGGTCATTATTTAAAAAAGATATCAGCGATATAGTCAGTTGTATGATATGAATCAACAAAAAAATACGGATTTATTATACCGGGTGGTGACCACCAAGCCGAATATAGGACACGTAAAATAATACTGCCCTAATTATTTTAGGTAAAAAAATTCAAATAAAAGTTGTAGAAGCATTAAATTCTGCATCTGAATCAATAAGCAAAAATAATTTTACATGGCTGCAGAACTTATGAGTATGTCGAAAAAAACTTAAAAATAGCGATAGCCATGGAATTGTAGTCGACGTTTTCAGGTTGGCTATGCTCCATTTCACGTAAGAAAATAGCATTGGTTTGGATAGGGATGTAAATTCTGCCCTTTGATTGGTCAGAATGCAAACTTAGTACACAAAAACGAAAAAAAAATTAAAATTATATAATAAAAACAAATTATAAATGGAATGAATTAAGATAAAATATTTATTGCGTATATTTAAAAAAATATAATTATTATTTAATAATATAATATACATTTATTACATATATAGCAAATTCACAATAAAATACTATGAATTTAAAAATAATATTTGCTTATTAAAAAGATGGCTTTTGCATATGTAGTGGAAAATTTGGAAATACATAAAGTGCTGGTTTTAATCTTCTTATATATGTTCCAGGCCTTTTCAAATAATCATTTTCAAGAAAATGATACTGCAAATTTTTAATGCTTTTGTAGGTGTGAAATCTTTTCTTTTTATGGCATCTATCCATAATCGTAATATACCACTATTATTTAAAGGAAATCTGTAAAATATTGAAAACAATAGTATGAATAAATATGTATACATATATATGAACAATAATAATTGAAAAATTATCGAGGGTTATCCTTGCTAAGTCTATGTGTGCACCGTTTTGCTTATTGACTTAATGCAAAATTTTATGTTCTACAACTTTTATTTGAAGATTTTTTTTCTAAAATAATTTGGGGAGCAACGCGCTAGGAAAAACGGCTAAATGCCTATGTAACTGATATATTAGTCTTCTAAAATAGAAATTGTTTCCTAATTCAACCGACCTCGTAGCTCTTATAGTTCTCAAGATAGCAATAGTGGACAGAATAAAATGATCAGGGTGTATTAATGCCGAACGTACCCTACGTATGTCGAAATATACATTTTAATGTATGCAATAAATAGGTGATGAATCGGAAAGCATGAAAGAGAAATTTCGTAACAGTCAAAGCATCGACATACCAGACTGCGCTAGGAGCCAAGCGTCTCAATCTGAGCTAAGTAGTGATTCATCTTCAGCTCATGCAGAATCGCTAAATCATCAAGATGATAATCCAATACCTCTTCCCCCGCGTGATAGAAATAAACCTCTACTAGCTTCAAAACCGCGACATACAAGAAAGCATCCATTAATAATACCAGCTTCGAGCATACAGCGTACTTTAGAAAAAGTCAATGTGGTCACTCCCGAAGATCGACCATCCAATCCACTGGATTCTCATTTCATGGATAATAATGTTAGAGTTGTTCCTGACGGAAAAACAGAACCATTTTACATAAATCAAAGATTGATGGGATCTGATACTTCGATCTCTACTCCAGACAGAGATTTCGATACGGAATCTCTTCATTTCGAAGCCCAAATCGAATCAGATCTCGCTGCTTTGGACGAAATTCCTTCAGAAGATTTAGACACTCAAATATCTTTACCACCGAATATTGGAATTTCAACAACGGAATATAATCCAATTGGAAAACCAATGCGAATATTTACTCAAGTAAATAAGACTGAAGAAAATACCAGTACGTGTACAAATGCAGATGAAGTAATGCTGTGTCATAAACTTGATCATGTTAGCTGTGAAGATCTTCTGGAATTCGCTGACGCAAAACCAAGTTCTAGGGCACGAGGAAATGATTCAGATGAAGTCAGAATTATGTCAAAGGTTTTGGGTACAGAGGTAATAATATTATTTATCATTATTTTTTTGAATTTAATATTTTTTTCCGATAGGTATCTAAAGAGCAGTGTCTTCTAGCATTAGAATACTCAAATTGGGATGTACACAAAGCAATAAAACTAGCTCGGTTACAAAAACTTATTCGCGATACACCAGGAGAACCTTTTGTAGATTTGGCGACATGCAATGGGGCCCTGGAGACTTCTCAATGGGATTTAGGACGAGCGGCAAGTTGGATCGTAGCTGCGAGGCAAGAAGGTGATATCACGCAAGTCTGAGCAACGGAAAAAGATTTTATTATGTTGATGAGTTTGGTACATGACTGAGGTTAACTGAAAATTTGTGTGCATATTTATTTAATATTCGGAAGAGGTATTTTTATAAAAATTTTCCAATATTTTACAAAAGGACGTGCCAATTGTGGTTTTACCAGGGCTAGAAACTGGTTAACCGTTATATCAATTTACAAAAAAACCAAGTCAAATTAAAATCGGTTTTTTAAACCATTTCGGGAAAGAAATGGAAAAAGCACATTTTTTATTTAAACTAAAAAAAACTTTTCATATTTAAAGAAATAAAAAAAAGCTTTAACGGATATAGAAAATAATTATTCAATAAGATAAGCCTACTCTTTGAATTTTTGCCTAGGCAATGAATTTGCATTTTTGCCGTGTTGAACATATATTTTTTTGCCGATTGTATAAAAAGTATGTACATAAGTCAGGAAAATAGTACTTTACTGACGAGGAGCCATATTGAAATACGAGTCAAGTAAAGACATTTTACTATTGAGTCATTTATTAATTTTTTTTCTGAAACCTATGATTATAATAAACATTATTTTTTTGTGCAACCGGACGCCAAATAAGCATTTCGCACCCCCAAAATATGGGTAAACAATCACTTTGATACTTGAGAATTACATAGTTTTGTTTATCAAAATGTCAATCCCATAATCACCTTAAAAGCTCACTTTCTATTTACAATGAAACTGTATAAATTCAGTTTTTCTCTTGATACGCTAAAGAGTGATTTCGCGGCCTTGATATACAAATAACTATTATACTTAATAAATAAATATGATTTTCTATAAGTAGTGCGCTTTTTTCGTTTCTACGGTAACAGAAAAAAAAATAGTAAATAAACAAAAACCATTTACTGTCAGTTTTACATTTTTGGTGCGTGCTTTTCTGTTCATTTGCAATGTCTTGTTAAGCAAATAAGTGCGACGAGGTTCCGTTAGACATCCATTATACAAAACACAACTGTTAATATTCAACAAAATTTTAAATAAAACGTTTAAATGTTTTCGTGTTTTACTCCGGATTCAGAAAAACATAATTTTATAATTATTTTCAATTTAAATTTATTGTTGAAAATAACTTGCACTGCCGCCGGCAGAGAAAATAAAACTTTATTGCGTAGTAACTATCAATGAAATTTTACTTTTAATGCCAATCAGCAAAAAAATAATTTGTATAAGATTTTTTTATTTCCTGAATAATTTTATTAGCCAGTCAATCAACCAATTTAAAAAAAACCGGTTTTGAAAAATAACTTAAATTATTTTCAATTCCGGATAAGCATTAACCGGTATTTTTTCGGTTTCTTACCCTGGGTTTTACTTTGACCAAGAAAGCATATCAAATATTGCAATAAATTCGTGATTTTGTAAGCCTTATTTTTTATTTATTTTCACATCTGTGATTGAAATTGCAAAATATAAAATTTTATATGGTATAATATATATTTTAAAACTACTCCCTTAAGAATAAATACTTACCAATATTATAAATGTGTAGAACAGTAGTGGTATGTTAACAAAGTAAATGTAAAAATTAATTATTAAGAACACAGTTTAACTGTTAATGTTGTTATAATTCATTTTTTATACATATTTTATAATCAAATTTTATCGTATGTAAGTTTTCAGTTAACTTCACTTATTTCTATCGAATTTTATTGAACGTTTTGTTATTGACATTATTAATATCTTGTATATTTTATTTTAATGAATAATTTTACATCTAGCTGTGTAGTTAGAAATCAATGGGAAGTGATACTTGTATAACTTTTCATAATTCGATCAAATTATGAGTATTGAAATGTCACTCACGCTTAAATATACTTACGCACCATTCAAAATACTGTCGACTTAGATTCTGTGTAAAGAAATATTTATAAATTTATACCTTAATATATACAATAAATTTACAAGCTTTTAACTACAAGAAGTTAAACATTTCTTTCTATCACAATGGAAAGATTAGAACCTTTAAATTAAAAAAATACGGATTTTAAATTAATACATTTATATTACAGTATCATGATAATTAAAGTTTAATTTTATATCCTTCAATAAAGGGTAGTCCTGTTGGTACTTTTTTCTGATAATCGCAATACTGCTGACCGAAGAAATTTAAAAGAGTTACTTCTTCAATTAATATTCTTTCAAGGAAAAACATCCAACTAGTTATAGTATAAACTACGATGCAAATTGGATTTAAGAGAATTATCTGAAAGAAAAATACATATTTGTTATAATTAAGAACAATATAAATTCTTTTCATATATAGCGCGTGATTCATCGGTCTGTTCTTTTTAATTAACTTGATTATTTTAAATATTATAGAAAAAAGTCTCGAACGAAGTTTTTTTTTAAATTATAAACCTGCGGTATAAATTCCATTTTCACGCAATGGTATGTAACTTTATATTTTCAACTGGAACAGCCAGTATATGTACTCAAATTTGAAAAGTGCATGAAATTTGCTATTCAGTAGTATAAAAACAAAAATATGTTAAATTATTAAAAACTACAATGCGAATGATTAAAATTTTATATATTTATTAAATTGAGAAGACTTTACAACACTACTTTTTGAATTAGATATCTGATAATATTAATAATACGTGTAATAATAAAATATCAGGATTGTAATAGGTGATATGTTTAATTTTCTTTAAATTTATAAGGAGGTGTAATGAAAACATAATGAAATGTAGAGCCTTCTGTATTTAATAAAAATGTAATGTTTTAATTATTCGTCATTGTATTCTTTAATAATATATGATTGTTTTTATACTATTGGATAGTCAATTTCTTGTACTTTTTAAATTTGAATAAATATATATGAAGTCCCATTCGAAAATATAAAATTACATACCATTGTGTAAAAATTTATAGATATTTTAATTTAAAATAATCGATATTAAAAAAGAACTGACCGATGAATCAGCCTGTATTTCTTTTTACAAATCTAATATAATTAATTTGAGTTATATTTTTTTTAAATTATATATATTTAACCATATACATGTCGCAGTAATTTCAAAATTCCAATTTTCAAAATATTATGTAACTGTTTACAGAAATAAAACGTTACACTTAACCTGAGCAGGACATAAACAACAATATATACAAAATAAGAACACTAGTTCTAGGTCTTGGTTAAACAAAACTTTTAGTGTTAAATTTTAAATTTCTTTCGGACTACCCCAGGATTCGTCACTAGTTTGTGATAATTAAGTTAGAATAGACAACATCGTAAAAGAAATTTAGCTCTAAGAATAACTATTTTTATTTCAGAAATTTCAAGCTATTTTTAGCATAATCTCCATGTCACTCTTATTTGTAGTAGCCGGTAGGTAAAGAAGCACTTAAATTTAACTTACTTGAGTACCAATGGCCCAATAAAACCAGCCTACATAACTAGGATGTCTACAATATTTATAAACACCGTCAGTTACAAGAACATGTCCTTCTACTCTCTCATTTTGGACTAGATGATTAAAATTGGAACTTGCCCACAAAATAGCTATTTTTCTCAATAGTTCACCAGCTAAGCACATGAAAAAGCCAATGTATGAAATAGTATGAAACGTTTTCATCACTAAAAGGTAAACATTCAATTAAAAAATTCAATAAAATTGTCTTCAACTGACCTGGGCAAAAGTATGTCTCTACTGAAAATTCTACCCAGGAAGAAATTGCAGCAATTATATACTGAGGACTGTGATTTAACATGAAAGTATCTAACGATAATGATTTAGGATTGGCTATGGCAATAGTCACAAATTCGCTGTAATGGAAGAATGCCATTACGGACATATATAGGCCAAATATGCATATTGAATTTGGGGCCAAGAACCAGATGTAAATTCCTAGAGCGAATATAAATCCAAGTAATGCAGCTCGAATAGCTATCTAAAAGAAAACATAATTAACATTAAACTTTGTATTATATTCCTCAAACTTACTTGATAATAATATAGTTTAAACATAAATTTTAATATTATGTTTATGAATATGAAGTGCAGTAAGGGCCCCCAAAATGTTGCCCCCCACAAATTTGGCACCATATCATATTTTACGTTAGGAAAAAATAATAAACATATGAAACATGTGGACAACCAAAATGCGCATAATGAAACTTTTCCTTCGTAACAAATCATTTTAAATATGTATTTATCTACATAATATATTAAATAAAAACTACTTTTCTCTCAAAATTTTTAAATCACCTCATGTTTAGATTATATTCCAAACGTCAATTTAACTTGACAATCTTTAACAGAATACCACAACCTGAAACCGAAATAACATTCAGGATCATACCCATGAAAATTTAAATCATGGCTTGTTAGTCCTGCTACTGCTGTAGTTCAAGGTTCAAAGTAATGTTCACAGAGGACAATTTGACGCTACTATAGCTTCTCTTGCCGGCCATTTTTAATATAGTTGAAAATGTTTCAAAATTGTTTTGATTTGAAACTATTTTGGAATGAAGATAAATAAATACATTCAGTTTGAAAGAATGGAATGCAATGATGAAATTTATGTAAACGCCCGCACGGTGAAACGGTACGAATATATTATCATTACCGATGTCTGTATACAAAGCAGATTGGTACATTCAGCAATAGGTAATTTGCCGTGATGATATTTTTATTTATAACTATTAACATACCCACGAATATTATGCATATCATAACCGCTGCAGATGTCGGTTTGAAATCCGAGCTTGTAGAGCGGGGATTTTAAGACATCTAAGGATTGTTATGATTAAACAAACATCCGTAGTTTGTTCAATAGTTTATCGGTTTCAAAAAATGAAATATTGATAAATATTATCTTTTGAAATTATCTCATTAATGCTACTTCCAGAATGCTATGATTAACAAAACAATTATTTTGACATATGTCAATATATGACATATTTCCCAACCTTTAAAAGATTAAGAATCGACATATTACTATAATGATTGCGAATAAAAATATTTACAATTATACCCAAAAACTTAAAAAAATATGGTTATGTATGTTATACTTAAGTATTAAAAGTGTCATTTTATTTTGTGAGAAGGAAGTTTGGAACACGACGCGAAGCGGAGTGGTCCAAACCTCCGAACAAAATAGAATTACTTTTAACGCGTGTACTATTTTTTCTACAAACACTATTATTATGATTTAAATTTGTATTTCTAATAATTTTTTGTTGTTTGTTTTTTAACCCTAAAAACAAATATAAAAAACCTACTTTTAATAGATTTGTAGAATTTTTTTTATAGTGATTCAAGGTGATTCTTATTTTAAATTGTGTATGTGAATTGCACAATTTCATCGCTGATACTTAAATTTTAAGTATTCTTTAAATTGACAATATCGTATCGAAATGAAACTTCAAATGAGTAAATGGATATTTCTGTCAAAATTTCGATTTGCATTTTTTTTGTTTAAGCCTAGCTTAAAATTTAAGGGTCAGCGGTGCAACTGGGCATAAGAAATTTTTATATTTCCATAAGTTACTATACTCGCCGTGCGGTGTTGCCATTTCTTAATAACTTAGCATTTTCCGCACGGCTACTGAATTAGGCAACAGTGTAGAAATCTCCAGTCCATACTTATTTGACGACAAGTACAAAAAACCACTCTTACATTTTAGTTCGAAATAATATTCATAGGGGCAGGGGAAATCGTATATAATACGTTACACAATTTCCATAACTTTCATTGTGTTTGTCTATATGGAATACCACAACCTAAAACAAAACATTGATGGAGGAAAATTTAAGGAGATAACCTCAAAAAACAAGAGAACAATGTGTGTTGCTTCTCTTATACTTCAAATTTGTAGATAACATTTTAATAATCTTAATACATGATTTTATTAAAGTGTTGAAACATTATGGATGAAAATTGTGTTAATGTGTATCCTTTAATAATTATTAATGATGATATTTCCTAGATATAATTTTCCTCAACGATGCAATAGGAGTATTAAAGTGCCATTTCCAGAAAATAGACTAGCAGATATAGCGTATCATGTTTTGAGGGTTGATGGCGAACCCAAACGAAGTGGAGTTAAGAAAGAGTTATCAGTACAGGGAAATATTTTAGTGGGGTAACATTGAAATTACAAAAAAATGTTTCATTTAATTAATTGCTATTTTTTCAGTAAATTTAGTGGCGTATCTGCTCGTCAGCTACGCGTAGGAGTGAATTGTTTTTTTGATAATATATCTTTAATATTAGAAACTTTTGATTTTGCTGGACCACCAACAAGTGAAACATACAATAACTTTTAAAAATGCCTGAGCATACACCAGCTCCTACACCTAGTCGTTCGGTATATGGGTTTGTCCTGCATTTATTTTCGAGCATTATTTTCAAATTATATTTGTTATGGGCTATCATACCTGAATCTTGGTTTGCTTCGTTGAATATTACTTATTTGCCACAAAGATATTGGGCAGTAGCTATTCCTATTTATTTATTAACAATTTTGGCAACTTTTGCATTCATTATATACCCCAGCATTAATTTATGCATGACTCCAGCTATTGATGATGTCAAAACAGTAAAAGAATCCAATAGCAGAAAAAGAAAAATATCTGAACATGTAAAACATCCTACAAAATGTTGTACCGATTATTATTGCAGTTGTGTAACACAAAAATGTTATGTTAATGAATTTATGAAGATAAATAAGGATAGCATTAAATATAGTATTCCTGTTGTGGAAGATTTATGTATGGCTGACGTGTCAAAAACTTTATATATGCAATAATAAAATATTTTTGCACCAGAGAAACTATGTTTACTTGTATCTACACATAAATACATTAGATTTAGGTAATACAGTGTTCAAATACATTTAATAAATTTAAATTGTAATTCTTATTTTTTTAAAAGACCGTTTTTCATAGTAATGTCACACCCTTCAAAATCAACTTGCTCGTAGAGATATTTTCGGTTAGCTCTGCACTCATTTCCACATTTAGTAGAATTGCATTTAGGACATGGAAAGAAACAACCTGGACAATCGTTGAATAAACAGTCGCAAACGTCTAGTCCAGTTGTTATATGAACTCCAGTTTCATCGTACACAGCTCCAGTATTTTTCCTTGGACCTGATGAAAATTTTCTATGCAATTTTCTTCGCTCTCTCGCACTTGTTTCGGGATTAAAGTTTTCCATGAATTTGTTTGTATTTTGGGTTAGTTTCTTCAGAGCGATACCATTTTCTTTGGCAGATCTTGTGAAAGGTCTTTGATCTGTATCGTAATCTCCGAAATCTTCCAAACCAGCCATTTATAACTTTCTGTTTTCAAGGAAATTTGATACGATGATAACGTACTGCATAGATTATGAATGATTGTTTTGTTTTACTATGTTTAAGGTTTGTTGTTCCTACACAACTTTTTGGATGCGTTCATATACGCATTCATGAATTCTTGTGCGCATGTCTTGTTCATGTAGTCATTCAGACAACTGCGTTTCTTTAGTTTTCGTGTTATTTTCTCATTTATTAATATTTTTTATTTGTAATTCAAGTATGTATAATAGAGTTTTTGTAGTCATATAGTTGTCAGTTCATTTAAATGTCAAATATGTACCACTGTTTGCAATTTCTAATATTCGCCGCTAGTTGGCGTTTTCTTATTTGAAAATCCCAATAACGCGCGAAAATTGTGGTATTTATGCATGTGCTGACAACATATCAAAATATCAACAGTCCGATGGACTGTACAACAGCCGGTTGGAACGATATTTTTTAAATGCGCTTGCGTCTGACTTACATATGACGGCCTGGACCAGCTGTAGAAACAAACTTTGTTTTAATGTGTCATCATAAAGCGTGGTACGTAAGTACATGTATGAACTTCTCTTGAGAGTTTTATAACTTTTTGTTTTTTTGTAAAGAAGAACATAAAGAATAATTTCATTTTAAAATAATAAATTTTTATCTCCTTCAATGCATATTTTTCCACATGTAATTATGTGTCATGAATCAATAATGGACCTTTTCAATTTAACGGCCATCTCTTTTTATCGCTGCAAATAGTAAGAAAATGGCGCGAACAACTGCCAGTTGGTCTGTCAAACGAAACGTCAAAAATATTGCAGTCATTAAAATACTTGTATTCTCAGTGCAAATTTGCATCGTTAGACATTTTAACTTCAATAAAAGCTTTTGTAACTTATTTCGATAAGATTTTTTTAAAGTTTTCTGAGATATTCCCATATTTAACGTCTAATTTTTTTAGAAAGAAACGTCGTAGATCTCAATTGTTCTTACTATGCGCACATCCCCATTGCGCATATCTTCTATCTCTTTAAATTGAAAAGGTCCATTTCTTCTCCCTCATTATAATTTCGGGACAGCCGTATCAAATGTCAAATCTCGCTAAATAATTTTGAATTTAAAAGTAAGAATAATAAGAAGAGAAGAAATAGAGTACCTAGTAAAGTTTGAAAGAAATAGAAAATATTGTACATATAGTCCATTCGCGGGAGCGAGAGAGTGACGAAACAACTCGCGGGCAGAGACAAGTCGTTCGATTGGTTCGGTCCGCAAATGATCTTAAACCGACCAATAGAATTACTGGTTTCTGCCCGCGACTCAAGGTTAGAGTTGTGCTGTTGAACGTCATATGAATTTTCTAACGTCACATTAGCATCACCAACTGACACAAAATTCTCGAAATTTTGAAACTACAATTTTTTAATTAAAAAGGGCATAAAAGGCGCAGAAGAAAAAAAAATAGTATAAAGAACTCAATTCATTATTGTCGTTTATTTTGTACGAAAGGTTTCTCACAAAATAATAGGACAATTTATTATAACATTCGATCTTTGATATACTATTATATCACTAGAGAATAAAACAAATTTCATTTGCTTTTGCAATGTTCTATAATAAATTATATAATTGATATCAACCCCTCTCCCCTGTCCCGTTTTCTTTCTTGGTAATTATAGTCCCTTAATGCCTAATCTGAGACAACATGAAGAAAATTATTTATTATACAAGTATTGTTAGAAAGTGGTGGAAAATTTTTGGAAAAGATTTTTTTTATTTTCTACTTGACGTTATCTGTTTTGGCATCTTGTTTATACAACAAAATATGTCATGAGTTAGAAAATCTTGCACTGGAGCAATAACAGAAAAATACCTTCAAATTACATTACATTTATATTAAAAGCCCGATCAGAGGAAGATAAAAAGTGGTAGACAACGGTTTAACAAACTTATACTGTTTATACTGTCTGGACATTAACTACATACATATTTTATTTTTACTATCTTAAAAGTGATTTTTTAAATTAACAAACTGTTGTTTTCTTTCCTTTTGTTGCCAACTATTTAATATAAGCATTATTTAAATACTGTTCGCATCCGACATGTTTAAAAAAGTTAACAATTGTATTGTAGCAAAACAAAGTTTAACCGTCCTAAGATGGCGGCTTTTCGATCCCCCCTTCTGTTTCATGCCATCACTCGACATACCCACAAACGTAGTTTATGCTCTCTCCAATATAGACCAGGAAAGTGTAACGGTCAAATTTAGGCGCCAAATTCAAACTCAGTTCATAACGCTGAGAACATAATTTTAATCGCCGTGTATTTCTTACCAAGGAAATTTTACCTCAACTTTAAAGGCCGAGAAATCTCATAACAGTAAATATCTTATACAAAACATTATATGTACCACCTAGAATGATCCTTTATCTCCAGATTCGTATAATAATATTCACATGAACTGTGCACAATTTATAATTATTTAAATAAAAATACAACACTACAAAATACAATGTACGTATATCTCGATTGGTCCTACAACTTCGGTACGCAGCCAATCGCAGCATAGCTTGTGTTGCACTTGACGTGTTTACAGGCGGGTGAAGGTGAAGGACTACCCACGACATACGGAATTTTAACTTACACGTAACATTTTATTTTCTAATAATTTTCTTAATTAATTAATTAATTAATTAATTTTCAAGGATTTTAAACAGTTGCAATCTATTACTGAGTAAACAAACAATCAAATTCTTAACAATAGCTGCTTAATTTCTTTTACAAATTATCTTTTTTTTGCCAGTAAAATCACACTTCCATAAGAAACCTATACAAGGGAATTCAAACTATGAACTCGCGCCAAAAGCAAATTCTAACCTTACTTTTCCGGGACAGAGGTAAATTACTATTAGGTACGTTCAATAGCTCTAGCGCTAGCTAGCAACTGTTAGCGCTAGATGACTGAACGGCCTGCTAAGTATCAGCTGACAACGTTTTGCTCGAGCACTGGCTAGCATATGATTTCATTGCTAGGTTAGTGCTAGGTACCAAATTCAAAATGAACGAACAGCGCGAAATCGTTTTTTTAACTTATAAAGACGGAAAATTGTACAATTAATGAAAAGAACCAGAAATTGGTCTATAATATTCAAAGTAAGTTTATTATAATTATATTACTTGTTGTATTTTGGTAGCATACATCTTAGTTTTATGTTGCATATGCACAGTGCTCTAACTGTATATTTGTCTGGCTGCAGATAGTGACTGCTACAACAATTTCGTTAACAAAATCTGTTTTGTCGCAACACAATCGCCTGAATTTTGATTTTAATCTCAAATGTCAACTTTAATGTCGTTCAGTAATTAAACCTTTTCGCTGCAATACAAGCACTAGCAGCTAGATAGCATTTTTGGTCATTGAACGTACCTATTACTATTGTTTGTTATGTTCTCGGCTGGACGGAAAGAGACAACTAGAGATAGAGATATATCAAGTCTACTCTAAAGTTTGTCGAGAGATGTCTCTACAGTCCATAATATATTTACATACATTTTGCTCCTTTGTTTGGAAGTTGTGGTCGTTCGGGCCTCGATTTTGTAACTTTAAATTCTGTCTGATCACAGGGGTTAATTTTGTGCCATTTAAAATTCGAAAAATATTTGGTGTCGGTCGGGATCGAACCCGGTTCCTCAGATTCGCGACCAGACACTGAGGATCGCGGCTCCGAGACCCGATGAGAAATTTATCTACGGGAATTTCGGTAGGACTGTATTCATAACGATATCCTGGATTACGATACATTAAATAATCATGGCATTCACTTGCTCAATTTAATTTTAGACATTTATTTGAAAATCCAGATCCACATATAAAACAAAAATATACTTAGAAAAAACTACAAATAGAATAAGAAGCAAGTATATAAAAATAACATTGTTTAAAAATCAATAGAATAAAATAAATATAATTATTTATACAATTACTTTTACCTTTTCTTAATACTGATAACAATTTGTTTTATGCATTTTATAATTGGTTTTCGTTAATAATTGAAATATAGTACAGTTCATTTTAATAAAACAAGCAGTGACATTTAGCGAATACTCCGTGAGGGGCCTTTACATATCTCTATCCTTAGTTGTCTCTTTCTGTCTAGCCGAAAACAAAACAAATGCTATGAAGTTATATCTAGTGTATTTGTGATCGTTGGGGACGCCCGACGCCGTAACTGTCTTAATTGAAATAAAAACAACTAGATGTCATTACTGTACGTAACAAATCTGGAAAAAAATCCCGAGAAAATTTTATATGGGAAAAAACGATTTGAGATCTTTTGAGACGGCCATAATAAGAGAAGCGCAATGCGCAATTGAATGAAGTTGGCCATGGTATTATCTATACTTCATTTCACGTAAAAAAAGTGGTGGGAAGTTAAGAACAGTTTATTCTTGTTTTTTGATTGGTTGATTGGATAATACCCCGATATTATCCTATCAAACAGCAAGATCAAACTGCTTCTAACTTCCCATCTCTATTTTCTTTTTACGTGAAACGAAGTATACCTAATAGCTGTAACTCCACAAATGTAAACTAGGCTTAAGAAAGGCAGCTGATTGTACGGTACGGAACAGAGACGGACGTACTTGCGCTTTAGAACATCAACAGTTGATGGTGTTGGGTGGTGGTGTTTTAGGTTATAAACGAGAGAATGTAAATTTTGAACTTTATTACTTACAAAATTCAAATTAATTCTAATAATTTTAATTTAGGATTAGTGTATGAGTTACTTTTAATAAACAAAAAATGATTTTTCATATATGTTTTGCTATTTTAAATTTGTAATTTTTTAAGATACGTTAGTGTTTGTGATTTACCGTGTACAATCGTTAATGTAAATTATTAATTATGGCAGATAATAATAAAAGTGACGATAATAAAGAAACACCAATATGGGTTCGTCCAAAGGATGTTATGGCCCTACACAGATTAAAACAAAAGAAGAAAGCTTTACAAGCTCGCATGAACCGTACTTGTGTTCCAAACTCTACTACAAATACTGATTTTAATTTGTCTTTTGATAGTTCAAAAAGTACAAAACGGAGAAATCCATTTTTAAAGTAACTATTTTTTTGTTTTGTTTACCAATTTTTATATTTTTAATTTTTACAGGAATAATGAGAACAAAAAACCTAAAACAGACATTCCGAATATAGCTAGTGAAATAACAGATACTTCCGATAATACTTTGTTTAAATTATTACACCCAGAAAGCTGTTCATCTTCAAGAAATATTTCACAAGATAGTTCGGGTCCACTTACATCATTTACCAGTGTGTTAAACAAATTAAAAAGTAATAACTCTACAAGCAGCGTAAGTTACTATTTATTAACATTGGCTGTGTTATGGGTTTACGATTATATTACAGATTCCGATAACAAATGTTGGAGAAAAATGGATACCGATAGACTGGACATTAAAACATAAACTAAGACTTATGTCGTCGAAGCCTTTTGCGTGGAATCGAACTCTTAAAACAAGTGAAGAAGCTTCTGGGATTACAGGGTAAGTATAAAATAATATTTTTAGGCTGTTATACTAATTTATCAATTGTTATTTAGGTATGTGCGATGTTTGGATACAAGAAGTGATACATCTTTGGATACATCACCAAATGCCCAGTTTCATCAGTGTTGTTTATACTGGCAACATCCTTCGTTGCCATGGTTACAACTGTTTCCAAGATCTCAAGGCAGAGTTTCAGCAACTGTGACAAACTTTTCCTCAGGTCCAGTTAAAGAAATTTTGCAATCAACTTGGTCTGATAGTCTCAGATCTCTTTTTCAGGTGATTTTTTTTATAATGATGAGGTCCTCCACTATTGACACATAAATTGAACTATTTCAAGACCTGTAAAAATATATTCAGTGTGATAGATTTTGTTAGTAGTATTTGGGAAACTTTTTTGTTAAATCTGACAAAAACATAATTACTCTATAAATTGATAAACGGCTGAAAATGTAATTTCTATAATATACAAAGTGGCCAGAATGTCGATGTTTCCATTTTAAGTCTCAATTATTTAAACTTAAAAAAAAATATGTAGAATCATATTTGTTCATTTTCATTTTTGGTTATATTTGAGAATTTATTTAAGCGAACAGTACTTTAAAATTAAAATGTACCAAAATGTTATTTAGAACAGTTAGAATTAAAATCTTCGTTTAATTTTAAATATTACAGAGATTGTCTATTTTTTTAGGTTTATTTATGTGAAATTTAAACTAAGGTTTTAATACTTTGCAACTTTAAAAATTATTTTTTCGTCTTAATTTTTATTTTTTAACTAATTGTTCAAATTTTACCAAAATTGAACAAGAGACAATCAGAACAAATTTTTATATACCTTAGATCTTAGAAGTTTAATTTTTATGTATTTTGAAAATTAAATTAGTTCTGGCAACATTCTGGCCATTCTTTATATTAGAATAGAAATTATATCTGTCCATATTTGGTAGTCTGAAAATATCTAAAATCTTATTCTTATATATAAAAGTGAAAGAATAACCGCTATACAAATCTACATTGTTTTACATATCGACGTCAAATTTTGCAGAGATGTTCTTTCAGCTTCAGGACGTACCGTAGAAGTTGTTACAGTTCAAAATTTTGCATATTTTTTTATAATTAATTTTCAAAGTTTACATAAAAAAGCAAGCAAACTTTCGACAGCTGCCTTACCGACAGAGTCAATATGTCAAAATCACACTTTTCTGCTGTCAATCTAATATTTTCATTAAAAAAAGATTTACAACAAATTACATAAATAAATGATTTTCAGATAATTTTTGAAACCGAGATCGAAGAGTTTTTAACCGGAAATTCAGCCACTTTTATACCGGAAATATACAAATCATTTTTAACCGAAATTGTGTTATTGAATCATTTTTAACCTCTCATGTTTGGCCAAAACTAAACATGAAAACATGCTTTTTTGGGGTTCATAACTCCTGAACTGTTTGAAATATCTCCAGTAAAATCGTGTTGTACGTGGTTAAAATATAAATTGACTCGCGGCACTAGAAGTATCAAATAAGGTCTAAGCACACCACGGCAAATGCTCGCGGCTGCGAAGCGCGCGAGATATCAGCTAGTAATTTATAAAGAGTTATATTATTAATGAAAAATAGTTTTCTTTGTCAATAATTGGAATAGACTCTGAAAGTGATGACGTCAAATCGAACGGGAATTACAAAACTTAAAATACGCCTGAAGTATGTACGGTTTGTAAATGTGGCCGTGGTGAATAAACCATATTACCGCGCAATTTAAATCGCTGTCATATTGGGTGTGTTTGGTTATATGTATTTTTAGATATACTATTATTCACAAAAGATGACTATTCAAGGTCATTTGTTCGAAGAAAGAATACACATCACTTTATAGTAGTAGCTTAGCAACATTTTGTATTAGAAAGAGAAAGATTATTTGACCTACGTCTATTTAATTAATGGTGTGACAGATATACGTAAATAGTAGCATTACTTTCAATACACTGTAATGACATATGTCGTAGAATTACAGATACCTAATTATCTACTACACTGCTCTCTATGCTAATATTTACCCAGTGACGTTGACGTTTAAATCATTATTATTCCTTGGTTTATAAGTTGTCTATGTTTTTGTATTTTGCAAAAGCATAAGTGAAGAACTTAAATCTTTCAGAAAGACATTATTTTCAAATGAATTACTCTTATTTTTTCATTTAAAATGTGCCCATAAATTATTATTATATTATACTTCATTTCACGTAAGAAAATAGTGATGGGAAGATAGGTGCAATTTGATTTTGTTTTTTGATTGGATAATACCCCGGTATTATCCAATCAAACAACAAGATCAAACTGCACCTATCTTCCCATCACTATTTTCTTACGTGGAGTGAAGTATAGACGAGCTCACAAATGACCTCAAATAGTCATCTTTCGTGAATAATAGTTTAAAATTTGTGTTACGTTAATATCCTAATTTAATGCACATACATACAATAGATATGTATGTAATAACATGTTTGTAATTTACATGTTCGTGTATTTGCAAAAAGATATGCAAATTTTTATTCTTAGAATTTTAAAATGTTGCAGACGTTTCTGTTCTTTGTTGCCCAAAAAAATGAAAATTGTGGGAAGTTGAGTATTTTATTGTTATAGATAAGGATACAAATGTATTTACAACAATCTTGATATAAGAATGAAAACCATTACCAGAAAAATATACAGTAAAGAATATTATACTAGGAATAACCTTGTTCAATAATACCTTGGAGGTTTGTAAATTACCTATCCGCAGATATCTTGATATTCATCCATGATACTATATCATAAATACACTATTAAATTACACACATATCTACAGTATGCATATGCATTAAATTAGTATATTAACGTAAAGTAGACTATCTAAAAATACACATAACTAAACCAAGTTCAGATGACAGTGATTTAAATTGCGCGGGAATGTGGTTTGTTCACTAATCACCACGGCCACATTTACAATCCGTACATACTTCAGGCATATTTCAGGTTTTGTAATTCCCGCTCGATTTTGACGTCACGCTTTCGGAGTCTATAGCTATTTACGTCATTAGGCTGGTAGCCAGAGAGCTCTATATACAAAATGGACCGGTGACTTGAATAACTTGCGTGTATCCACCGAGAATACCACCCGCCTTACTGGTGGGGTATCTATCTCTCTCTAACTTTCGTGTATAGTTGGACCAAGCAGATTTGATTACATTTTATCCTTTTATTTAATGTGAAAATGTTTTTAAGCATAAATCGAATGGGAGTTGAACTGAACAACAATTTCAAACATTTTACTAAATTCTAAAAACATTATCTGAATTAAATTAATTGAAATTTAATTGATATATTCTTTCATCGAATGATTTAACATAGGAAAATCAGAAGGAAAAAGGGGGGAATAGCATTATTATGTAGTTTTTGGGAAATTAAAAAAAAAAACTACATAATAAAAGCTAAATAACATTGAGACTATGATCTTTATTGCAATGGAAGTTTGTACATAAAATTCTACCGTATTTGATGTACACGATGCATATCTGAACTCATTTAAAATGCTACATTTCCCCTTTTTGCAGTGTGGTTTTCATATGTATATTGATATTAAAATTAAATGTTAAATTATCTATTACAAAAAAGTATATACACAAGACATAACTTTTTATATTTTATAAAAGGATAAGGACATCAAAAGTAGGATTTTTAACTATAAAAGAATAATAAGGTCATAGTGTCTACAATTTTAATTTTATATAATATTATTTTTTATATAATACAATTACAATACAACATAGTCAAAAAATTGGAAATAATTAATTACATACGAATTTAAAGATATATACAGAAAATATTTATGTTAAACCAAGTCGTGACATTTTTATTTATTGTAAACATTAGAAAATAGAATAAGTTTATTTAATTTATCTTGATTGACTTTCTTCAAAATTTGTAATTCGTGAATTTCTTCACCTAGAGCATGTATACTCGGATGAATCGGTAGAAACAAATTCAATTTGTCACCAAAATACATTGCATTAGCCAAGCTTCTTAACAGGATGTAATTTCTTCATGTTCATCGTTAATTCGTTGAACTGGTACTAGTTGACGCATGCGTACTTCTTACTGTTAGAAAGAGATAGCTACCCCACCATGGGTACGTTCCACTTGGCGACCACAACGCCCGCGACCACGACCGCGAATTTTCCCGTTCCACTTGCTTGCAAACACCGCGGTCGCCTACGTAAGTGGAACGGCTTGTGGTCGTTGGTGAACAACAAGATGGCTGCTGCTGTCATTGGCGCGTTGATGTTTCGATAGAAATAGATATAAAATTTAAAAATCTGATATGATTAACATGATTACCTTCCGTCATTTCTGTATAATTTATTCTGTCTTTTAAAAATATCTTTATAATTTTTTTATCTCTAAATACATTGAATATGAAGAAAAAAATGCAGTCAAATCGCAGAGAATAATTCTTTAATATTTATAATGTAAACTATCAAAAAATGATATTTCACTACGTTTTTCCCAGAAAAATTGTTAAGAGGTTCAAACGAGGGAATTTCCCCGGGTGACCAAAATCTAATCAAATCTTCATAAGGATGTAAAGACGAGAAATATGAAAAAATTGTAATTGTATAACTGGAATTATCGAATCTGAAAGGATCGTCATATACAGACGAAGGTAAAAATGAAACTTTTTATGTAAACATTTTCAAAAATTGCGCTCAAAATGCCAAACGACCGCTCCGACCCCATATACGTATTAGAAAATACGTATATGTCCGACCCATGCTGTTGGAATGAGCGTGGCGGTCGTCGTACGGTCGTTGTTAATGACGTCATCCGTGACGTTTTGAGGAACGACCACGGCGACCGCGGCTTTAAGTGGAACGCATTTGCGAGCGTTATGAGCGTTGTGGTCGCCAAGTGGAACGTACCCCATGACAGTTGAGTGGATACAGCTCGTGCCGTTGTAAAGAGATAGGAGTCGCCGGTCCATTTTGTATATAGGGGTCACTGCTGGTAGCCAAGCATTTACGGGTTGAGCCCGTTAGGGCGAGGCCAACGACCAAATATAACTAGACAAAACTTCATTTGGTTTGTTTTGATTTCGGCTGGCCAGACAGAGAAACTAGAGATAGAGACATATCTTGTCTAGTGCGAGTATTACTCACTAGATGTCGCCACTGAGTCCACGTAGAGTATCAATGTCTAGTTTGAAAATTCCTCACTAGAGTCGCAAGAGTTCTTCGTTAAAATTTCGTGGTTAACATTTAAGGTTAACATTAAATAATTTATAAGGTTCAATATTAAAGAAAAATCAACGTGTCACTCACAAACCCACCACAACTACAAAACAAAGACAAAATGCACATGCTCCTACACACTACACACTAGATTATACACTGACACTCTACGTGGCCTCTAGTGAGAAATACTCGAACTAGACAAGACATATCTCTATCTCTAGTTTCTCTGTCTGGCCAGCCGAAATCAAAACATTCAGTGAGGAGAGATAGGGAATGTTTTATCTAGTTATATTTGGTCGTTGGGCGAGGCAATATACCTATTAAACTATACCGCTAAAATGCACACAGGAAATGTCCGGAATATTTTCACTGTTTAAGCGTGGACACGGCCCGTTGTGCGCTTGCGCCCATTGAGTTTGATTCATATTGGCTGCCTATCGCCTGTGCGCAATTGCGTTTGTAGACGTGTGTCCAAACGCTAGACAAAGATAATAATTTTGTACTTATACGAAAGAAGGGTTTAGCGGTATATAGTTTAATTGGCGAGACACGTAAACTAGCGAAATGCGGCTACCGTCCGTGTGTAGTATACAATTTTTCTGTATACTCAACGACTATTTTGACAGCAAATTATTTAGAATAAATTTATTTAATCAAAAGCGTCGTGGTTGTTTGCTGAAAATAATATTAACATAATTAATAAAACTACGCATATTGTTTCGTTTCTGACAATTAAATCATATAGGCCTGCAGCGCATACCCGAAAACTGCTCTAGAAATGTAAAAAGCGATGAAGTTGAGGTAACTGGTTCAAACCAATTGCAATCGATAGTAGATGCAAAATTGCATCTACAGTTGATTTTGACCGAAGTTTGGACAATGCCGACACATATAAAAACCATAAAAATGCATTTTTTTCGGTGTGTTGTTCAAACGGAATTTACACTTTACCTCGCCATATCTTAGCTAATTTGAAATTTTAACATAATTAAGACTAAGTGAATCCTTAAATTTTAAGCTTTATTCGAGCTCTTAATATCAATTAGAAAAAAAATGGCAAATTTAAAAAAAAAATTCCAACGAATTTATGAGATTCTTTTTTTTGGATTATAATGTTGTGTTATGAATTTTTGAAATTTGTATTTTTCTCTATTCCACAGTGTAGTCGGATATTTGAAGAAGTTTGCAGGAAAGTTTCAGATCAAAAATTACAACAATATTCATTGGACGCTCGAAATCGCGCGCCGCGCTCTCTCGTGTATGTACTACTTCTAAATCAGACTTATTGCATGTTATTGTGTCTAGAAATGCGAAATCAAATTTATCTGAACTGTCGATATGCATAGTAGATGTAATGGCGGAAATTCAGAGCTTGAACGCGAATAATATGAAGTTTTTTGAAGATCAAGAAAGAGTTTGCAGGTATGGTAAAACTCCTATCATTACAATATTACTGCTAACCGCCTAATTCCTGTATGGGTCAAGGTACCTACTTGAAAGTGATGCAAATAAAAAATCGCTGGTATTGTATATTTGTAAATACATTGAAATGAATATTCACTTGCCAACTAGTCATTCTCATGTAAAAAAATATACTTAGCCGGTGAAACAGATATTACAACAAAGTTAATAATCGAGAATGGTTCGCAAGAATTCCCAATTTTATCCGCCAACCATATTGAAGCCGATACACGAATTATAACACATTTATGTTATATATTTGAAAATTACTCTGAAGCAAGTATTGTAATTAAATCGCGTGATATGGACGTTTTTATTCTCGCGATTGCTCATAGAACAAAAATTCGATCCAATATTTGGGTATGGTTTCAAACTGGAACAATAACGACAAAAAAAGATTTGAGACGATATATACCAATTAACAGCGTCATTGGAGAATTGGGAAAAGAATTGAGTTTTGCACTTCCATCGATACATGCACTTACAGAATGCGATATTATCTCGTCGTTTTACAACATTGGAAAAACGAAAGCGTTTAAAGCAGCGCTAAAATTAAATGATGAAGAATTGATGTTGCTGAGTAATTTGGAAAAAGGATGAGGTTGTTGATGTATGCACTCGGTTTGTTGCTACTCTATATGATTTACCCGGAAAATGTTCCAAATTTCACAGAAATATTATCAGTTCCGTGTTATGCTTTCGACCTTCAAAATAATCGCAGTTGACAACCTTCCACAATTACAACCTGCGATTCTGCAACATTTAAAAAGGTGTCATTGGCAAACTTACGTTTGGTATAATGCACACAAGTCAATAATTGAACCTCTTGCCTTAACAACTTGTGGTTGGAGATGCAAAGGAAATGTTATTATACCAGTAATTTTCGAAGTGCCAAGTAGTCTAGAATGGGGTATTCCGACATTTTTTAAAAATATTTTTTTTCATTAGTACATACCAGTAGGACTCTGAATATCTTATTTTGAGTAAGAAAATGGATATATCACGTGAGATATGAATTTTTAAAAATTGTATCACAATTCAAATTTTCTTATCATTGGCGCGCTTATGACGTCAAATCGATAGTGATATCTGCAACAAACTTCAGCGTCTAAATTCACATGTTCATGACAGCAATATGCTTTTTTACACATGGTTTCAGTAGCAGCGTGTATTACAGTGTTTGTCTCGTGTTTGTTTGTGGTAAAAATACGAGTAATATTTCATAAATATGGAACCTGATTATAAAAATGCTTATTCTGGTAATTTAACTAGTGTGGATTCTGCCATGGCAAATGATTATTTTCTTCATAACTCACAATACGGGAGTGCAGAAATACGTAATGTTAAAAGCCGAAGGTATGTTTTGTTCGAGAATTGCTGCAAATAAAGTGGACGAAATGTCAAACAAGAAATACACGCGCGTGTTAACTACTGGCACCATCTATGATTCTAAACGTAAATATCTACTGTGAAATGAGCAACAAATTATCAATTTCACGTCACAAATTTCAAGGACGTTTCCAGAGATGTAAAATTTCCAATTTTCTAACATTAAATTATGAATTAAAAGTTTTTATTAACAATGTTTTATTATATTTTCCTACTTTATGAAGATGTAAACTATAGAAAAAAGTTATTATTTTGCATTATTTCCATATCACCCCCATTACTACAGAAATATATTTGCAATTGTAGTGCGAATTCTTCTTCATGCAGTCAAGCTGAATCGTGCATTTGCTTTCCCAAAAAATAAAATGTTGCCCACTATGTAAATGCTCCTCAAAATGTTTTTCACAACCCATACAAGACGAAAACGAAAATTAATATGTATGGATAAAGCAGATATACAAAGACTGTTATATATATATATATATATATATATATATATATATATATATATATATATATATATATATATATATATATATATATATATATATATATATATATATATACATATTTAACCAAGCATTAAAGGAGAAAACTTTTCCAATAGACAAATAGTATATACACGCCAGAGCGCTCCATATTCTGACCTGAAACTTTCCAAAAAACTTCTTCAAGTATTCGACTACACTGTGGAATAAAGAAAAAAGCGAATTTCAAAAATTCATAACACAACTTTTTAATCCGAAAAAAGTATCTCACAAATTCGTTGGAATTTTTTTAAAAATTCGCCACTTTGTTTCTAATTGATATTAAGAGTTCGAATAAAGGTTAGTATTTCAAGTCTCAATCTTTTTATATGTGTCGGCATTGTCCAAACTTCGGTCAAAATCAACTGTAGATGCAATTTTACATCTACTATCGATTGCAATTGGTTTGAACTGGTTACCTCAATCTCATCGGTTAGGGAGTTAAAATGGGTTTGCGCTGCAGGCCTAATAATAAAAAAGACAAAGACAGAAGGTTTGAAAATAGTAAAAATTTGCAAGATTTTGAAAACCAATAGCTTTTTTAAAATATGATAGTCCCTGCTCTACAGTTTCAATGTCTACTTTTAATATAAATGACCATTTTTTGAATTTGTATGGCGGAGGACCCCATTAATGGAATAAATATAAAATACAAATAATTTTTAGTTGGTTCGCGCCCGGCAATGTCCATATTTCTACGTATGTGCGAATACGTTCACTGCTTGCTTCAGAGCAGCCGGTATTGGCGGGTACAGCGAAATGCATGTAATTCTCACTCCTACTACTAGAGGGTTCCGCCATCTGCTTCGGCAAGAAGACATAGCGTTTACAATGCCGTTGAAAAATAAACGGCGAACATCTGAAGGAACAGTTGATCAAGGTTACGATACTCTGGACTCTGGTAGTCAAGTAACCGATGAATCACAAACATTTGGTAATGATTTGCCACCCGACGATGAAGATGATTGTCCGGATGAAGAGTGGTTATCAAGTTTGGGTGTTAACGCGGAAGAGATAAAGAAAATTAATTACCAGCAAGCGAAGATTAATCAGCGAGCAGAATGCGAAGTTGATAATAGCGAGCAAAGTTTGATTTTTGTGGAAGGGGTTGAAGCTCATGGTTTATATAATTTTTTAATTAATTGCAAGAGTATAATTCCTTCCACTGGACCTTTAGCGGGAGTTCCGCCCACATTACTAGCGCCTGTGGCATTTCACGCAGCGAGCCTACAAGCTTTAAAAGTCAGAGAAAATAGAATTAGAGACAACAATTCAGAATATTTTTCAATTGAATTATCAGGTCCTATTTTACCTCATACTCTACATAATCTGTATTCTCTGTTACCTAAAGATACAAACGTTACTGCCACTTTTGCTAATGTGTCGTCTACCGCTCCGTTTAGTAAAGTTAAATCTATTCAAGCCAGTAAGTATACAGAGTGTTCAATTTGAGTATGCCACCATTACTATATTGAGAACTATAAGAGTTACAAGATTGGTTAAATTAGCCAAGATATTTTACAAAAAATATTAATAATTTTTTGTGGATATAGAAATATTTATATCAAAACAAATAAAAAATTTGATGCCATATAAATTTAAAAAGTTAGGTCCCATATTTAAAGAACCGCTGGTTTAAAAAGTTTTTATTAATAGTTTTGTAATAGTTTTGCTAATTTAACTAATCTTGTATTTGCACACCCAGCAATGGGTAATATGCCGTGATGATATATTTATTTATTTTATTTATTTGTATTTCTTATAGTTCTCAAGATAGCAATGCTGGCAAACCTAAGTTGAACACAGTGATAACTATCAATTTTTAATAAAATATTATAATAATGTATTACTAGGTGACCACGACAGTTCAAAGGATGACACTACAAAAAATATTGCGGGCAGTGTCATTTTTGGAGAAGAAAATTTGTCTGACTGTGGATTAAATAAAGAAATTCTGAAACATTTCTGTTCCGCAGATCCTAGTCATGTTCAGCATTATGATAGTTTGAAGTATACCAGTGATACTGGATTGTATGTGTGGTTGTAATAGAATTGTGAATTTTACCTTTTATAATTTTATAAATCGATAATGTATTTTAAGATTAGTGTACATATAATAAATAGTATTTTTATAATGACAGTCTCCTTTATTTAATTGTGTGTATTGTTTTGTATAGCAAACGTTGAAAATTTGGTATGATCAGCCTTATATATCTTCACTCAATGTTTAAATACATGGGCTCACAGTGAAAATGATACACCGCGATGAAATTTAAATATCGTGAAATGATTCTAAAAATTTCAGGTATAACTTATGTTTCATCTATTATTATTATTATTATATTATGAAAAAATATTTATAATTTAGTCAGTTTTGGAAGTTTGTGTGCCCAGAAAAGATACTTTCAGGTTATGTTGGGTTCACATTTTTTCGCGATCCTAAAAAAAGTAAGTTAAAATCTATAGCTATACTAATATTCACGAAAGATGACTATTCAAGGTCATTTGTTCGAAGAAAGAATTCACATCACTATAGCAGTAGCTTAACATTTTGTATTAGAAAAAGAAAGATTATTTGACCTATGTCTATTTAATTTATGTGGTGTGAGAGATTTACGTAAATAGTGGCATTACTTTCTAACGCTGTATAAATAATAATGACATATGTCGTAGAATTACAGATACCTTATTATCTACTACACTGTGCTCTGTGCTAATATTTACCCAGTGGCGTTGACGTTTAAATCAAATTATTATTCCTTGGTTTATAAGTTAAGTCTATGTTTATGTATTTTGGAAAAAACATAAGTGAAGAACATAAATCTTTCAGAAAGGCATTATTTAGAAAGAAACATAATTTTCAAATGAATTACTCTTATTTTTTGTTAAAATGTGTCCATAAATAATTCATGTTGCACGCTTATGCATACGAAATGCAATGAAGTTATCTGGCAGTAATATTATATCAGACGGCTCACAAATGATCTTGAATAGTCATCTTTCGTGAATAATAGTTTATTTTTATTTTTTATTGCGAAGAAATAAATAAACAATGATCGCCATGTAAACATTCATGTAGGGATCGGAAAGTAACATTCCGATTCCTTAAAGACAATTTTCCGAGATAGCTCAGTAAAAGGATTTTCCGGTCTAAAAGTGATCAGAGACACATCATTTTCTGGACGATCACGAAAAAAACATGTTTCTGCTATCGCACTCGTTCTTTGTAATACATGAACTCGTACGTTAACAGATTGCCTTATGAAACTTATTTTTTAATGTACTATTGTGATCTAATTTTGCTGGAAATAAAAAATTGTAACACGGTGAGATATAATTTTAATAGAATTATAAACAAATCTTTGTAGAAGAAATGTTTAAATACATACTCGTATGTAACATAAAATGTAATTGGCGGGAAGTATTGTGCGTGCAGGCCATAACTAATTTTTCTTTATGTGTTGGGGTGAAAATGAATTACCATGATTTTCACATTTTGTAAATAAATTTACGAGAGCATAATACATCACTAATAAAATATAAACCTTTAGAAAATAAATTTCGGATTAAGTATTATAAAAAGTTAATTAGAACAGTGTGTGTAAGTAAATTTTGATACCCGTTATAAATCACCTAATTTTTCTAGCAATAATTACCAAATAATTTAACTCAGAAATAATTTAGCTCCCAAAAAGGTCAAAAGGCAAATTTCAACGCACATTTAATTCCTCTAATCTGCTTTGGGATTGTGCCGGGCACCACAAAACTGCCCCGAGTGCCTATGCGAAAGTGGGAAGGTACGGAACGGATACGGGATGCGGATGCCGCCGCGAAGGTATAGTAGTGCAGTAGACAAGGGCCTGTAGTTATAGCTGCCCTTGCCCCGCGAGTAACCAACCAATCCTCAGATGAACGGACATGGAAACTAATCCGGTAACAAGTGGTCAGCTATGCCCTACAGAACATGTGAGGATCGCCTCGGGACTGGGATACGAACAGTGGCGTTCGTCAACTACCTTATAAGTTATTGTTTAATCAAATGAGATGATTGTGGTGTGGTTTCATGCAAAAACGAAAGTCAATTTTCGACCAAAATGAGATTGAGCGTATAAAAAAAAAACAACGCTATGGCCTGTATATTTACCTCTGGAAGTAGCGTTATTTTGATTTTTAAATATATTTTTATAAATGAATAGATACGAATAGTTTTTATTTTTGTAAATTAAAAGTGGGATTTGGGATTATTTCTATATTATAGAATAGGGTGTGGCCAACACAATAGCTCCCGCCATTTACAACCCGAGTCACAAAAAAGATTAATTTCGAGTTGTAGAAACGTTAATCAACGCATTGTTCGGTTAGCGGTTCATCAAAACGAACAAATGCAACGCGATTTTTTTGACAGCAATGATTTAAATGTCATAAGAACAAGAAAATTGATTCGAATATGTTCGTTTTGATGAACCGCTAATCGAACAATGCGTTGATTAGCGTTTCTGCAACCGAGTATAAGTTAATCCTTATTTTTGGATTAGCGAATTTTACTCTAATTTTGACAGTTTAAAATATAGTCTAATCTAATCAACTTTTTTTAAACCCCTCATCAGGATTAAATCCCAGTTACAGAGTGGGCACACATTCACACATCCATGCCTTAGTGGGATTCGAATCCAGAGCCCCGAGGGCACTCATGACATGAGGCGTTGCTCTAATCATTGAGCCACCGGAGCTATAATAAGAGGAAGGTTAAATTTTAAATACCGGGATAGAATAGAATTCACTAATCCAAAAATGAGGATTACCTTAAACATTTTTGTGAATCGTTAATTTTTATTAAATACATACCTACATGTTTACTTATGCTGGAAACTGTATTGAATTCCTTTCTATTGTTCTATTTACTTTTTTCTTTTTAAAACGTTATTAACATTACTTTGAAATGATTAGTTCTTTGATAGTGACATTTATCTGTCAGTTACATACATTTGAATAACTGCGTTTTGTTTGTTTAAAGCGTAGGCCCTGGGATTTAAATTATAATTTATAAATTTATCCATAAAATATATAGACAAAGTATTAATGCAAATCTATTGAAAATTGAATAATCTTTAATTTTTATAATAACATTAATCTCGAAAAAATAACATTTAAAGGTATTTTTCGAAGAAAAACTATTTTGAGCTTCTAGTAAAGTGCCATTTCCGGTTATCCGATTTTCACCAAAATCTAATGGGCTCTTTCCATTACCGAAAAAGTTCGAAATACAAGGTTTCAATATTTTCTGAATGATAGTATTTGAGTTAGAGTTGAGGATCCACACACACATACACAGACATCATCGTGAAAATGTTAAAATTGGATTCTGGGGACCTTAAAACGTGGACATTTACCAAAATCTCGATATGCTATTTTTAGCACGTACCCTATACGTCCCTTACCAAGGGTAGCGGAAAGTAAAAATTTCAAAAATTTAAGTTGCAAGCCTTAGGTTTCCATACTGACATACACACAGACATCGTGAAAATGTTAAAATTGTATTCTGGGGACCTTAAAACGTGGACATTTACCAAAATCTCGACATGCGATTTTTAGCACGATTCCTATACCTCCCTTACCAAGGGAAGCGGGAAGTAAAAATTTCAAAAATGAAAGTTGCAAGCAGAGCCGTACCTAGGGTTTGAGCGCCTGTGGCAAAATAAAATATGCGCCCCTATATATCAAGAAAATAAAAACAAAATAAAGTTCTGATAAGCGGTTCGCGAGTTACTAACAACTTAAACTTACATGAACATTTTCTAAAATTTAAAACATCTGCAAATCGGCTTACTTCTAATATTTTCATCTAAAATTTTGACACGATTAAAGAATTACGTATTTAATATGTGTCGAAATTTCAGATGAAATGAGATCTAAACCGATTTGTATATGCATAAAATTTTAGAGAAATTTAATATAAGTTTAAGTCGCGAACCGCTCATCAACAAAAATTGTCTATATTCTATTCCATTTAAGCCATTCTGCAGAAGGCGCTCGCATCATGTCAGTACTAAGTAGCCGAAATTACCAACTTGTTTCTTTTCTCCAATGTCAGCCAATCAGAATGGTACATTATAAAAGAAATTATTCAAAAAGTATCAATAATAAACTGTAAAGTAAAATCTATTATACTCTGTTCCATTTAAGCCATTCAGTAGATGGCATCAGCGCCAGTTTTAAGTAGCTGAAATTACATTGGGTAAACGTATCTCATGTCTCCAATTTCAGCCAATCAAAGAGTTCAAAACTATGTCCAATTCTCTACAATACTGAATGGCTTAAATGGAACAAGGCTTATATTAAGTATTAAATACCTGATATTGTTTATTTTTTGGGTAATTTAAATTTCTATCATAAATTGTTATTCTGGTTAACTATATTTTAACATAACTCTTTGAGAGTTCATCCTAGGCAAAAAAATGTAAGAATCCTTTATGTACAGGAAATTACGAGCTTTAATTTCGTATTCTTGAAAATTTTTGATACGGGCCACTGTTCAAGAAAATGGCCAAAAACTCATTTTTTGCACCTTGAAGATGGCGGCAAAATCCGGAGACGCTAGAGGGTGCAAAATTAGTATGTCTTTTTGAAGGTCCCAAGAAAGAATAAAATTCACGCCAGCTTGTCACCAATTATTTCTACAATAAACACTTTGTCGACTGGCCTGTAGATAATTATTTGTTAAATTTAGAAAATAGATTTTAGAAATATTTGATCTAAAACCATATTTGATTAAAATTTTGCGCCCCTAAGAATATTGCGCCCGTGGCGTGTGCCACCTTTGCCACGCCCTAGTTACGGCACTGGTTGCAAGCCTTAGATTTCATGAAACTTTCATAAGCTAACTACGTATGTGCCGCTCACCTGTTTCCAATAGACTGCACCTGCACTTATCTACGTGTAAGTTATGTTTGATTAATCTATGTATATGCTTGAACTTGTACATTTCCGATATTTGCACATCACTAGTCTGAACACAAGCAATCTTTCTTGTTCATCGTGTGCAATAGGGTCCTCCACCATAAACCATAACAGAAAATTGAGTTAAATGTTAGTTATATTAAAAGTAGATAACGAAAAAAATCATGATTGAGACGAAAAAAGTTTTAAAAAAATTGTTAGTTTTTGAAATATTTGGGATTTTACGCATCTATACATCTACGTCACAACTATTGCTATTTGTCTCGCGCAGCATATACTACAGAAAATGGTGCGAGAAAGATAGCTATAGGATTCGTTGAAAATCAAATGCAGTTGAACTAACAACAGACTTTTTAATACTACGAATTGCTTAAAAATTGATGAACTTTCACTTAAAATAATAAAAAAATAATAGAGTGCAACACCCTATTGCGGGACTCTATTTCCGCCGCTTATAAACAAATCTTGACATTGACATGTGTTTTTGGGTTTGACATTTGACGAGTGATTTTTGACGTCACACTCTGTTTTTATCATTTGATATGTTTGAAAATATACACATTCTTTAAGAATTAATAATTCATTATTTATAGGAATTATTATACTATATTTTTTCCAATAAATAATGTTTAAATAAGCAAAATTACGAGCGTATAATGTTATTTTATAAATAAAAAAATTTGCTACCACCCTATTCTGTCCCTTGTAGATGTCTATAACTTTAGCCAGCGCTACCAGTTGTTGACCGTAAAATGTCTTTTTCTGTGATATATTACAGAAGTGTTAAAATCTGTAATTAGATTTTGGTTTTGCAGAAGGGAATTATAGTGGTGCTGTTGATTTTGGAAAAAATAGAATTCTAAAATTCAGTTGAAAAATAATTCGAAATTCGAATTTCAAATTTTTAACAAAATTCGAATTTCATACACATTCAAAATTCCAATTTCAAGTATTTACGAAGTTAGAATTACATATTTTCTAGTGTAAGTTAATTGGCATTTATTACACTTTGCTTTGTTATTATTAATTTCAGAAAAAAATATTTCCAAATTGTACATCGCGTTAATTCAGAATATTTTACTTTCAACAAATAAGTGACAAATCTCGGTGTTTGGACTCAGAGAGCAAGTTTAAACAAGTCATGTCATTGTAAAACACGAATAAATAGATGGCGGCTTCAACTATCGAATTACAAAATTCGAAAAATTTTGACTTCGAAATTTGTAATTCGAAAAAGTATAAAGCTTATTTTTCGAATTTCGATTATTTCAAAATTCGAAAATTCGAATTTTGTCAACAGTACTAAATTATAGGAAGAATTTATGCACTTTTCTTTTATTACATATTGATAAATGACATTGTTCTTCTTGTATTTGTGCCGCCCGGGGCTAATTTTTAAAAACCGCCATTTTCAACAAAGAAAAAATCGTTTTTCCAACATCAAACTGCCAAGAACCGGGGGAAAAAGATAAATGTTACAAATTTTGTTTTTTCATTACGCGAATTTTGAAGTTTGAAACCCCATCTAATGCTTTTGGAATGACGAAGTGTATTAATCTTATTTCGAAACTTAGATTGGTCATTTCTGAAAATTATTATATCCACAGATCGGTGAAGTTTCAACTTATGTGGGACCTAACAGAATTTCTCCGTTATTTTTGCCGGTTTACGGTTTTCGATTCGGTTCGAAGTCCTGGTTTAATGAAAGGTCTCGTGGAATAGACTATAGGTAGAAATTATGAAAGTCCATGAACTCCCATATTTTTAAAATTCAATGACAAGTATTTTCAAATTGGTTGTGAAACGTTGGTTAATAGAAAATTTCAAATGTTCGCAGGAAAAATATTCACCAGTTTCACGAATTTGCAGTCAAAGCTTTTTCGCTATATCAGTCACTCGTCCAAATTTTTTGCGTCGTTTGGTGGTTTTATTAATTGTGTAATTTAGTAGTTAATTTTTAGCAACCGGTTTAAAATTGTATCCAATTGTTTGTTATATTATTAACATAGGTAATTAATTGGTTCAATTTTTAACCAGTTGCTAAAAATTAACTACTGAGTTACGGAATCTCATCAGATAGCCATTGACACCGCTCTTAGCTTAACAAATTTCTGTTCAGTACTCGTACTGAACAGAAATCGGCTGCCAAGTTATAATTTGTGCATATCGCTGTCAAACATTCATCTGACGCTTGGACCGTCATCCTTTTTAGATCTTGTACAATTTCTGTGGCCTGTATAAAGCCTCATCTACACGTTGGGCCAACTAACGCCAATAAACCAATATAAACAAATTCAGGCGAGGCGAAGAAAGGCGAGTCGGCGCAACTATTTTGCGTCTACACGTTGGCGAGTATTTGACCCAGACCATCAGGCTAGTGTCTGCATCATCTACACGTTGGACCAACTAACGCCAATAAACCAATATAAACAAATACCGACGAGGCAAAGCAAGGCGAGTCGGCGCAAGTATTTTGCGTCTACACGTTGGCAAGTATTTGGCCCAGACAATCAGGCCAGTATCAGACATTTCTCGTTACTTTGACTCGTGCAACATAAACCGACACTGAGGCGAGCGTCGGCAAAAGGCGAGCGGCCAATGCGAGTCGCGACGAAGTTTGACAAAAAGACTTTCCACACGTTGGTGTAAACTCGGCGTTGGCTTTCATTCGTCTCACCTGGGCCAACGTGTAGATGAGGCAGACGTTTCTCGTTTCTTTGACTCGTGCTCCAAAAACCGACAGTGTGGCGAGCGTCGGCAAAAGGCGAGTGGCCAATGCGAGTCGCTGCGAAGTTAGACAAAAAGCCTTTCCACACGTTGGTGTAAATTCGGCGTTGGCTTTCATTCGCCTAACCTCAGCCAACGTGTAGATGAGGCATTAGGATTGCTACCGTTTTGCCTCCTTTACACATACCATTTAAAAGCGCCCACCTTCAATCTATAAGTAGGTATAGTTCGTCTAGGGGTCATTTTCCGAAGACTCGTTATCGTTTTATTACGGCAGTACAATAGAGGGCTCCAATAGCCTGGCATGTGCCAGGGCTGTAATGAAAAATTTGAGTAGGGGTTTGAAATATTTCATTTCACACATTTTACTTTCCAAAATAGTAAAAAAAAATTGTTTAATATTTAACTGTTTTAAAAAATATATTGTATAATCAGATTTCCATGACCACCCAGGAGGTACTGATTGCGGACCGTTAATCTTTGTTCATAGTGGCGATTTCCCCAAGAGGCCTATAACCACATGTCATTTAAAAAATTATATGTATATTTATTCGGACATAGTGCACTCGTCCTCGTGTTCAGAATTGTTATCGGACATATCTGAATCCCTTAAAAGATATAATTAATGGATTCACGTCTTTGTAAAGTGATACAAATTTATTTTCTTCTTTTATAATATGTTGAATACAGTTATTCCATTGTTGCTGGCCAATATTTTGATTGAACTACACTAGAATTTAATTGTGGTGATACATTTTTTGATCTAACATTGTTTTTTAGTTGGCTCCAAATTAACTTAATCGGATTGAATATGCAATAATAATGTGGTACACGTAATATTTTATGCCCTGCCTGTTGTGCCATATTGTCTATAACGTAAGACATCAAAATTCTGCTCTTTTATAATTTTAAGTAAATCATTTTTTGTTGCCCTTTCTGGTATTGGCATATTTTTCTTTACTAAAAAATCTATTATTTCAGCCTTTCTTGTTGCTGTCGTCGGAATTTTATTCTCTTGTCGCGAATGGTAGGTGGCATTATCCATGACTATTACTGAATTTGGTGCAATATTAGGAAGTAAATTATTAACATTGTTAACGTTGTTGACTGAATTTAATTTAACAAAACAAAAAACACTTTCAGCCTTCGTACACTAGTTAGGAGGTACAAATGACAAGTGAAAATAATTAAACTCACCACTTATTTATATACCTACATAGCCACAAATAACGGTTTTATAATCCTTTGGAGACAAGTTCACAGACCTTATAATAAGCTATAAGAAAATTAGGGAAATTCAAAGTTCAAAAGATTAACGCATTAAAATCTGGAAAGTGCAGTCTTGGTCTACAGTCGAATACTGGGCGTAAAATATATACCAGCATTGCAAATACTGAACTGGTCGACTGTACGGACCGAAATATTTTGGCATTGCGGTTTTAGCTATTGTGCACCCATAATAAAACGATAACGAGTCATCGGAAAATGATCCCTAGACGAACTATACCAATCATCTCATTTTGCTAGAAAATGGACATTCATCCATTTTCCCCTGGCTCTTAAATTTGCTTTAATTAATTTTTTTATTTAAAATAATTTAAGAACATTTTTGTTAAAAGTGACTTCTAACCTCATAAGAACATAATGCGAAAGCTAATACAAGTGCTATTATTAATAATAGTACGGCCGTAATACGCGCCATATTTTTCTGATACGTATATTAAGATTAAGATTCATACGTTTTAGTCTTAAAGAATTTGAGGAATCGTCCTGATTACATCCACTTCACATACAGACATCATCGTAAAAATGTTAAAATCGGATTCTTAAAACGTGTTTATTGACTAAAATTTCGATACGCAATTTTTGGCATGATTCACACCGCTCTTACTTATTGGCGTGAAGCAAAAATCCATTATGTTAGGTTTAGTATTTTATGCATCACACTTTTTGTTAAAACAATTGAGTTCTGCACTGCAAGTAATGGATAGTAAAATGTCTGAATTAATTGAAACTTTTTTAATTTTATGGTTTTCCGATTTGGGTCTAGCTACACGCGAGTAATTTAAATAGAAACATGTAAATGTTACTAATTCAATAATTTACTTGAAATTTACTAATGCGATTAAAATTGTACGGTTACAAAAACCGAGTTTTTATTGTCGATTAACTGACAAAAAACACATGAATCAGCTTGGGCAAATTCGGCACTGAGGTAATTGAAGTGTCTATTGTAATTTCACTGCATTAGTTAAAATACACTGACAGCGCAGGTTTTTTACATGAAATGTGGAAATTATTTGCTAATTTTAATCGATTTAAAAATTTCATGCCATTGTTTTACTGCATAAAAATGCACTGTTTTTAATTGCCTTTTAAAAATTTCATTTAAATACGAGTGCTAATTGTGTATTTCATATACATTTGGCAGCATTCAGTACAGAACAGTGAACATGTTCCCAGAATTAAAATTAAAAATTACTTAAACAACAGCTAACTGAATATGAATACATAAAGTCCGTTTCCTCGAGATGATACTTACGTCATCAATCGTAAGCATGTGGTTCAAATCGCCAGGGAGAGGAGGAATGTTGACACAATGTCAAAAGTCTCATATGCCATGTGTGTACGACAAAGAAACTAGATAAAAGTTTAGTATTCTTGCAGCAGAAATTGATGCCGTTAGTATCAACTCAGAGATACAGTGTACTGTGATTGAAATTGATAAAAATATTCACTCGTTAAAACTGTTTTTTGCTTCAATAAAATTAATAGGTATACTTACTATTAATTGCTAACTCGTTAACCGCCCATCGAAAATCGAGATTAGTCCAATGTTTGACAGGCATTGTGTACATGTAAGATATTCATACAATTCAAATTCTACGTTCTGAATAGCAGTCATGGTAATACATATACAGGATGTTTCAAGAAAAGTGATCAGCTTGAATATTTTCTTTATTATTGGGAATAGAAGAAAATCATTGAAATAAAAGTTGTAGTAAATCGAGGGGGACATTCGCTTATTGATTTTTTTAAAAATCTTTAAACATAAACATATTTTCTTAAATGGGATGATATATATTTTTAGGCTCATTCGAAAGAGGTTTTTTTCTGTATTCAACCATGTACTTAATCATTTTATATCCTTACATAACAAAATATTGAGAAAAATTCGTTTGAAATTTTAATAAATTTGATTTTTATAAGCATTTTTCAGTAGGCTATGTATGAAAAACAAAAACTGCTATCGGCTATGGGGTGTATTCTGTAAGGAAACTGTTAATTTTAAACAGTATGTTAAAAATAAACTTGCTGTTAAAATTTACATATTTTCTATTCCGTAACTATCAATTCTGTTAAAATTTTAACACCCGTGTTAAAATTAGGTGTTAAAACTGTTTATTTACTGTCATTCAAATCGATAGCTTTAAAATTTTAACATCTGTTTATACAATAAAATTTTCACAGCATATGGATATGTTGCATTTCCAATTAATGAAAATGTAATAGAAAACGAAAGAAAATTACAATGGGTGTATATAAAAAATATCTAGATGATATTTAATAATATATACTTTTCATGAAGTATTTTATTTGATAACGATCACCTGTTCCATCGTATGTCTTTGTGTATCACAGCTTGATGCCAGTAGGAATATTTAATTAGCATAATTCGAGAAAGATTCAAAACTGAACCTTTGATTGGTATACCGAGAGCACGATTTAGATGTATCGTAAAACAAAGTTCTTTATTTTAATGTAGGTATTAAATGCAGTTCAAATTGATTATTCCTGTCTTGTTCGTCAAACCAACGTAACTTAACATTTTGGATCGTCAATTCTGAGGATCAAGAAGAAGAAATTTTACATACCTGAGGATAACTTAATAATTTACAATTTCATTTTTAATATGGAACCTAAAAATGAGATATGGTTATGCAGCAGATTTTTATTTATTTTCCGAAGCATTATTTTCATTCGTTTTTCTAAAATTTTAAAGTGACACATTCGTTTTCTAAAATTTCAAATTGACAGATAAACTGATAGTTGTTTACTCTTTTTATCATGTTTATTTATTTGTGTTATGGTTACTAACTACGTGACTTTAGTAAAGACGTACCTTTTTTCTTTAAAATTGATGATTTTTAACAGCAATGTCAAATTTTTGCGTAGAGAATACAAAAAAATGAATTTATTGTTAACAGGTATGTTAAAATATAATTTTTTAAAGGCATGTTAAAATTAACATTTTCTTACAGAATACACCCTAATTTGAATTATTTGGGATGGAAATCAAATAGAACACTATTTATAAAGTTATTACCAAGTATTTGTTTCATATTCATTTTATTTGTCATACATAGCCTACGGAAAAATAACTATAAAAATAAAATTTATTTAAATATAAGGATATAAAATGATTAAATGATTTAATTCAGAAAAAAAATACTCTATCGAATGAGTATAAAAGAAAAAACATATATCATTCCATTTAAGGAAATATCACTAGGTTATAATTTGAGAACCGATTTAAAAAAAAATTCTTCAATAAGTGAATGTCCTCGTCGATCTACTATAATTTTTATTTGAATAATTTTCTTCTATTCCCAATCATAAAGAAAATAATAGAGTTGATCATTTTCTTTCAATATTGAAATACCTGTATGGCTCTTGTGAACAGGAATGTTATTCTGACAAAATTCCTTTGCTTATTTTCCCCCCGTTTTTTTTCTTTGATACACGCACGTAGTTTCGAAATTAAATTGACATAGTAGTAGCCATAGTGTCCACAATTCACAAAAATCAGACATAAAAATTCCGCACGCGTTTCAAAAAATTGTGGTCATTCAGCGGGCGAAATTTACGAGATGCAGGAGAACCTCTGTGATGTCACTTCATACTTTGTTGTTTCGATGCGGGATTGAAGTGGTAAACCTACGATTTATCAACAGTTAAATATCTACTTTAGAACGATTCTGATCACGTGTCAACATTCGTGCAGTGCAGACATATTTTTAAGAACCAGAATATTTGTTAATATATAAAACTACGATTCAACAAATGTAACAAGAAATACTTAAACCTTTAATGATCTTCTCTCGTATGTTATTCGTTTTCGAATGAGCTCATTTTTTTATCACGTTGATACTACGGTTTGTGAAGGTTATGCTAGGGTTCATACATATTGGACCCGTGCGTGCGTGTGTGGATCCTGCACTCTAACTAAAATACTACAATTGGGGATTCTACCATTTTTTTATAATTTTATTTTTTAATAATACTTGGTTTTATGTTTCACAATTATTTTATTAGATTACTAGTTTCGCTATAACATTAGCATCATCAGATCTTTATCGTTTAATTATAAATATATATATGTCTGTCTAAATTATATCAAATAAATATAAAAATGAAATGTCAAAATGTCAATAAATGTTTTTTAAAATAATTTTTATTTTTAAATTTTTTGAAAAATTATTTTAAAAAATTACAAATTTCAGAAATATTAATATACACAAATAAATTATAACATAAATTTTATAATGTTTCTAGAAACTTCATTAATGGTGAATTATTAAGGCTTGTCTGTTCATTTAGAATATTTTCATTATTCTTTATTGCTTTACCAATTTCTATAGCTTCTAAAAAATCTAATCTTGGTCCTTTAGTTTCTACATGTAAAATTTCGGGTTTAAAATTGCTAGTATGATTTTCTTCTATTAAATGGTTGGAAAATGTTGAGTCTGACTTTTTGTTTAAAAATGACTTTTTATGTTCATTTACCCTTATATTAAAATTTCTTCCTGATTGACCTATGTACACAGCATTACATTTTTCACTCAATTTAATTTATATACACCTGATTTTGTTTGAATATTCATTTTTTCTTTAACATTTCTAATATGTTTTCCTAAATTATTATATGTTTTGAATGCAATTTTGTAGTTATCATTTGTATTTTTTATAATGTTTGCTATTTTATTGGATATTGTACCTATGTACGATAATTTTATAAATATGTTTTCTTTTTGTTCATTGTCATTGTAAATGTATTTTGCATAATTTTTTAATTTTGTTTTTTGAATTATATTGTCTATAATATTTGTATTATAACCATTATTCCTTGCTATATTTTTGATTATTTTTACTTCTGTTTCATAATTTTCTTTACTTAATGGAATTTTGATTAATCTGTGAATCATACTATAAAATGCTGATAGTTTTTGTGTTTTTGGGTGATGAGAAGATTTGTGGATTATTGTATCTGTTTGAGTTGGCTTCCTGAAAATTTTAAATTCATGTTTATTGTTATTATGTTTTATATTTTTTTATAATTTCATCAGAAAGTATAAGTAAAACTAAGACTATTAGTGAAAATCCGATGAAAAAGTTCCTATTAATAAGCGAGTTATGGTACCCTGAAGTTTGAAAATATAGATGTGACGTCACGAATATAAGTTTTTATATAAAACTGTTTTCTTCGTGGATCTAAAATGTTCTTGAAATGTACGCTATTTTTAAATTATTTATAAAAAAAAAATAATATTGTAACACTGTACAAGTCTACATGCTTTATAGTTGCAAGTGTATCAAAATTATTAATTTTAATGCAAGAAATTTATATTCAAATAAAAACTGTTTGAGAATTGCAGTACTGGACTGGTAGCCACGTGTCCGCTATTTGAATTTGTCTACTTCCATTGGTAGTAGCAAAAAACCCCTTATTTCAGAAGTATTTCAATTATATCATTTTCTTTCTTTATTAATATTCATTATTAAGCATCTACTTTCACTATTTTTTTACTAATTTCTCTTAATTCGATTGAGTTGTAATCCCCCCTTCAGAAAATTTTGAAACCTTGTATTTCTACCTTATTCTAATATGGAAAGAAGCCATTAGATTTTGGTGTAAATCAGATCACTTTCTTGAAGCTCAAAATAGTTTTTCTTCGAAAAATACCTTTAAATGTTATTTTTTTGCAATTTATATTATTATGAAAATTAAAGATTAAATTTTCTACAGATTTGCTGTAATACTTTTTCTATATATTTTATGGATAAATATCCTTAATACTAAACGATCAGATTCACTATAGTTATATATATTAATCAAAAAGCCGATCGCTAAACTTTAGACAAGGCTACAGGTTAAACGGAGCGACCGATTTTCGTGAAATTTGTACCAAGTTGTAGGAAATGATTGGCTTCAGCTCCCTTCTAATGGATCGAATTTCTGTAGGATGCATAGTTTTTGTGTAAAACATTATTAAAGATTGAAATTTGGGACAGAAACAATAGGTCACTGTAATGATCACAGTTTTCATTGAAAAATTCAAGAAGATAAACGCTGTCATGTCATATGGTATGTCAATGTCAATGACTACAAATTATCGGTTTTCATACTTTTAAATGCAAAGAAATGTTTCAATAATATGTAACATTAAAGAAAAGATGATAAAATTAACGAGGTAGGTATATACAATGATTTTAAGCCATGTGTTATATTAATGTATTATATATTTTACTTTGTAAATAGAATATTGGAAAATGAATAAAGAAACACGTCGAAAAGGATCAGAAAGGCAGAATTATTATGACAATCGATCGGAGTACATATACAAAATTAAAAAGATAAACATTGTCATCCGTCATATTGGATGTACGTATAGTCTATCATAAAACATTATCAGCGGAGCCCTAGGCTGAACTCGGCGAAGCCGAGTTTAGGCTAGTCCTAATACTAAACGATCAGATTCACTATCTCACTATAGATTCTTTAATCACGACGATCGCCCAACTTTAGACAAGGCTACAGCTTAAACGGTGCAACCGATTTTCATGAAAGTTGTAACAAACTGTAGGAAATGATTGGCTTCAGGGTCCTTCTAATGGGACGAATTTCTGTAGGATGCATAGTTTTCAAGTAAAAAATTATTAAACGTGAATTGAAACAACCGATCGAAGATTACATGTAAAAATTTAGACGATAAAAACGCTGTCATGTGTAAAATTTGACATGATGTCAATGTCAATAATGACAAATTATGAATGTCGTATGGGTTGTCGACCATTTCAATGCTAAATATAAGTAAAAATATTGTGTAAAATTGAAGAAAAGAATATGAATTAAACGAGGTAGGTATACGTAATGAATTTAAGCAATATTTATTGTTAATTTAGATTTTATTTTGTAAATAGATTTTACGAAATGTCACAAGTTACTATAAACTACGAAAACGTTGATAAAGACTAGAAGAGTTTCACAATCGAACGAAGAATACATGTATAAAATTAATAAGATAAATACTGTCTTCTGTCACATTTGATATGTTAATGACAAATTTGAACTACAGAAAATAATCGGTTTAAAATTGAAGAAAAGAATGTGAGAATTAAACGACGTATGGTACGCTATGAATGTAAGATATGTTTATTCTTATTTTATAATTTATTTTGTAAATAGATTGTTGAAAATGCTCTAGGTTATTAAACGACGAAATGGACGAGAAATATAGGAAAAGCATCAACGACAAGAAAGACTGGGAGGACAAAGTGTACAGTGTACAGAGAGAATGTCAAGGATTGTTTTCTGTGCCGGTCAGTGTATTAATCTAAGATGTGTTTATTTATATTTTATTTTGTAAATAGATTTTACAAAACTGACAAAAAGAAACTGGTAGTATTTGGGTTGGCAGTCCAGCGTGTTTGATTCGCACAGCTTTACCAGTACGTTCTAAACCTAAACCGTACACAAATAAAGGAGTGTGTGGGGCTCTTTAGGGCAGATTGCGTGGGTAGTTTGGGTGGGCATGTTGCGTGGGTAGTTTGGGTGGGCATGTTGCGTGGGTAGTTTGGGTGGGCATGTTGCGTGGGTAGTTTGGGTGGGCATGTTGCGTGGGTAGTTTGGGTGGGCATGTTGCGTGGGTAGTTTGGGTGGGCATGTTGCGTGGGTAGCTTGGGTGGGCATGTTGCGTGGGTAGTTTGGGTGGGCATGTTGCGTGGGTAGTTTGGGTGGGCATGTTGCGTGGGTAGTTTGGGTGGGCATGTTGCGTGGGAAATTTGGGTGGGCATGTTGCGTGGGTAGTTTGGGTGGGCATGTTGCGTGGGTAGTTTGGGTGGGCATGTTGCGTGGACAGTTTGAGTGGGTATGTTGCGTGGGCAGTTTGGGTGGGCATGTTGCGTGGGCAGTTTGGGTGGGCATGTTGCGTGGGCAGTTTGGGTGGGCATGTTGCGTGGGTAGTTTGGGTGGGCATGTTGCGTGGGTAGTTTGGGTGGGCATGTTGCGTGGGTAGTTTGGGTGGGCATGTTGCGTGGGTAGTTTGGGTGGGCATGTTGCGTGGGCAGTTTGGGTGGGCATGTTGCGTGGGTAGTTTGGGTGGGCATGTTGCGTGGGTAGTTTGGGTGGGCATGTTGCGTGGGTAGTTTGGGTGGGCATGTTGCGTGGGTAGTTTGGGTGGGCATGTTGCGTGGGTAGCTTGGGTGGGCATGTTGCGTGGGTAGTTTGGGTGGGCATGTTGCGTGGGCAATTTGGGTGGGCATGTTGCGTGGGTAGTTTGGGTGGGCATGTTGCGTGGGTAGTTTGGGTGGGCATGTTGCGTGGGTAGTTTGGGTGGGCATGTTGCGTGGGCAGTTTGAGTGGGTATGTTGCGTGGGCAGTTTGGGTGGGCATGTTGCGTGGGTAGTTTGGGTGGGCATGTTGCGTGGGCAGTTTGGGTGGGCATATTGCGTGGGCAGTTTGGGTGGGCATGTTGCGTGGGCAATTTGGGTGGGCATGTTGCGTGGGCAGTTTGAGTGGGCATGTTGCGTGGGCATCATAAACCACTATCGGCGGAGCCCTAGGGAAAACTCGGCGAAGCCGAGGTTACGCTAGTCCTAATACTAAACGATCAGATTCACTATCTATATTTATATATTTGAATTCATCACGACGATCGCCAAACTTTAGACAAGGCTACAGCTTAAACGGTGCGACCGATTTTCAACTAATTTGTATCAAATTGTAGGAAATGATTGGCTTCAGGGCTCTTCAAATGGGACGAATATCTGTAGGATGCATAGTTTTCGAGTAAAAAATTATTAAAGATTGAAAATTGGGACAGAAACAATATTTTTCACAGTAACGATCACAGTTTTCCTTGAAAATTTAAGACGAAGAACGCCATGTTTGTCATGTCATTTTGAACCTTTGAATGGAAATATTTATGAAATGGAGACAATTTGAAAGAAGTTTAATTCATAATTATAAATATTGAGAATGGGCAATTATATCCGCACAGGTAAAAAAGGCCAAAACCATTTTAATTAAAAATTATAAAATTTGACGGTTCATATGTATTTGGACAGTGTTACCAAATGTGTCATAAGTAACTAGGTAAAAAACAAATATTTCTAACTAAACAATATTTTTCACAGTAACGATCACAGTTTTCCTTGAAAATTTAAGACGATAAACGCTGTTATGTCAATGTCAATGATGACAAATTATCAGTTTTCTTCCTTTTAAATGCAATAAAATGTTTAAATAATATGTAATAATTAAAGAATTTAACAAGGTAGGTATATGTAATGATTTTAAGCCATGTTTATTATTATGTTACATATTTTATTTTGTAAATAGAATTTTGGAAAATGTATAAGGAAACACGTCGAAAAGGATCAGAAAGGTAGGAATAATATCACAATCGATGTACAAAATTAAAAAGATAAACATTGTCATGTCATATTTGATATGTTAATGACAAATTATGTATGTATCAATTACTATAACCGCAAGTCAATTAAGATGGTACGATCACGTACAGCAAATGAGTAATGGCAAAACATATACCACAGTAAACTCCTAGCGGCAAAAAGAAAAGAGGGAGACCTAGAAGGAATTGGGTAGCAGGAATCCAAGAAGAAATAAGAGAGAATGAAGATCTATGGCAAGACCAGTGGAGAATTCGCATCGGAAGACATGGTACAACGTTATAAACCGATTGTATATATAGGTATATGTAATGATTTTAAGACGTGTACAGGAAAATCATAGTCTGGAACAAGACAATTCAATAATTTTAGATAGTATGTTTTAATCTGTTCTTTTTTTGTAATTCATTTTCTTACATTACGTTTAAAATTATTTCAGATTATACATAATTCGATATCTATCTTAAAACGGTACAGAATTTAATCTGTGTTTTATTTTCTTATATTACGTTAAAATTATCTATATTAAAATTCTTTTATTCCCAATTATTGTATCGTACTAATAAAAAATATTTTAAATTACATAATCATACAGCATGAGCCAGAAAAATAATCTTTAATACCTATCATTTTTAACAATCCAAACTTTATTGATATATTTTCAAATTCGTTGTAAAAGTTCAGATCTAATGTAATGTAAGCACTTACTTTTCTGCAGTTTGTAACTAACTGTTTACTCTAGAATTAAAATAACACATCTTTTAGTTTTGTTTGATTTATTTTTATCTTTAAATTTAGTATTGTGTACTCATATACATGTTACTAATACAGGGTCCGCATTTTAAAAGTTCCCGCCTGAAAATTCATGATTAGGCAATCCATGATACATTTCATAAGTGACTTGGTTTTTAAAATTTTGTTTTGCTCTTATACCTACTGTGATTATCCGACTTTAGGTACTAATATTCACCAAGTGGCTTATAAAATATATTTGGTTTTGCTTATTCTTAAAATTTCAGGCGGGAACATATAAAATGGTCATCTTGTATTATGTTTATATTTATCCTGTAATTTCTTCCTGTTTGCTCGCATAAAATGCGCAGCATTTGTTCATTTCATTATATGTTTTCATAAGTTCCTACCACGGTGTAGTATCTATAGGTGAGAGTACGAGATGAGTTGACATAACTAGCTGGTAAAAAAGAAGCTAACGCGACCCGTTACCATTTGACAGGCGTTTGGCAGTTGGTGTGCCGCAGTGTGTCGGTTGCGGTTAAAATAAGTTCGCGTTTAAATAGAAAATGTTGTGATATAGGATGTACAACAGGGTATGGATCAAATAAAGAGATATAGACCCGAATTTTCACCTCTTGAAGTAACGTTACTTCGGAAGTAGCGCTATTTCGATTTTTTATTTATATAATTTTATGAGTAGATAAGAATAGGTTTCATATTTTTGTAAATGAAACCTATGACATTAGAAATAAATGCTTTTTACAATTTAATTTATTTTTATATCTCTCATTTTAATGTTAAAGTTGACATTTGACAGTTGAAGTAGCGATTTTTCGGAAGTAGCGCTACTTTAAGATGTAAGAATACGGACCATAGTCTTTTTAAGGTGCCAAAATGTGCGATTTTGTAGCAGCCAGCCATGATATAACCATAGAAACAGGTACTACGATTTAGAAAATTCTGATTGAAAGATGTCAGTGTCAAGTACATGACATTATGTTTATTTTATAATTTGACTGAAATTATAGAAGCCTGTTGTATGGAATTTGTATAATATACATACATAGAACTGACAAAAGATAAAAGGTAATGTATTGAAAATATAAAATATTGTGCGATATATAGGAATAATTTACTATTTCAAATATTTTTGTAAAAACCGGGTCGCAAAAAACCTGACATCTAGCGGCATACTGTATGAACTAACCCGGTTATTTAGCCATTCTTTGTAATACATTATACATCGTGCACTCAGCTATAGATACTACACTTCCGAAATATTATTGACAATTTTATGCAAAAAAGAATAGCCGATCGAGCTGTCGTATTTTTGACAATTCTCTATGACAGTCCATGAGAAAACATTTCTTGTTTTTCGTATAAATTTGTCAGAAATACAGGCTGTTTCATGTAACTATGTAAGGCTTCGGAGTATGAATTCTAGACACCAACATGAAAAAAATCCCAATAAACATTGGTGCTAGAACGCTTCATAACAGAGATACCGAGGATTTATCTTATATGAAGCATAATACTGAAATAGCAGAAAATAGTTGGCTGATGGAATTTGTTTAATTCATTTAAAATTTAAATGAGATTTAATTAATTAAAAATTCCACTTATTACAATCCGATAATTATTTAATTATTACACCTGTTATTTAATATTTCTAAAACAAAAAAGTATTGCCAAGCTTTCTGTATTTAATGAAAATGTAAAATTTTAGTAATTTACCGTAGTATTTTTAAATAATACTGATTTATTTATTGAATGTAATGCCTTTCATTTTAAACACTTGCTCTGGGATTCTTTTTATAAATAATTATTTATGACCCAATACAAAAATAAATAAAAATAACCTGTTTCCTGTTTTTTTTTTATTTTAATAAAATCCTGGGTACCTATCTCTGTTAGAAAGCGTTATAGCATCAATGTTTATTGGGATTTTTCCCCCTTTTGGTATCAGAATTCATACTCCAAAGCCTTGAACTCTTATATGAAACACCTGTATATCCTCTTTGGTATTAAATGAAAAGTTTACTGCATGGCTAAACTATAGAACTTTCAAAATTTTGACATCAACTTGACCGGCTTTTGTTTTTTACATAAAGTTGTCAGAACCATGTAGTGATTAGAATCATGTGAATTTTTTTCTGCAGGGCTGTAACATAGAAGTGTCAACAAATAGACATCTCGGTCGGCTTTTGTTTTTGTATAAAGGTGCTAGAAATATGTCGTGTTTGGTATCAAATGAGAGGTCTGGTTACGAACTTTTAGACACAAGTGTGGAAATTTATGACAGGTTGACTGGCTTTTGTTTTATGCATAAAGTTAATTCGTTTGATAGAAGGGGGAACTTGGGTATCTGACAAGACTGTTGACGTTACCACTTTGGTTTTAAATTGTGCGTAGACAGATTGGATGTACGTATAAACTATTATAAAACACTATCGGCGGAGCCCTAGGGTAAACTCGGCGAAGCCGAGCTTAGGCTAGTCCTAATACTAAACGATCAGATTCACTATCTATAGTTATATCTATATATATATATATATATATATATATATATATATATATATATATATATATATTTGAATTCATCACGACGATCGCCATCCTTTGAACACCTCTACAGCCTGAATGGTGTGAGCGATTTTCGTGAAATTTACATCAAGTTGTAGGAAATGATTGTCTCGAGTGCCCTCGTAATAAGTAATATTTCTGTAGGATGCATAGTTTTTGAGTAAAAAATTATTAAACATTGAAAATTGGGACATAAACAATAATGGTCACAGTAACGATCACAGTTTTCCTTGAAAATTTAAGACGATAAACGCTATCATGTCATTTGGCATGTCATGTTTGACATGTCATTTTGAACCTTTAAATAGAAATATTTATGAAATGAGGGCAACTTGAAAGAAGTTTATTTCATAATCATAATTTATGAGAATGGGCAATTATATCTGCACAGGTAAAATGGCGTAAAACATTATAATTAAAAATTATAAATTTTGACGGTTCATATGCACCTGGAAAATGTTGCCAAATATGTCATAAGTAAGTAGGTAATAAATAAATATTCCTAACTAGATTAATGTGAAGTTCGAACACAAGTGTTTGATCACAGTTTTCCTTGAAAATTTTAAAATGATAAACGCTGTTATATCATTTTGCATGTCAATGTCAATGATTACAAATTATCGGTTTTCATACTTGTATATGTTTATTTTTTAAATATAATTTTGGAAAATGTATAAGGAAACACGTCGAAAAGGATCAGAAAGGCAGAATTCATATGACAATCGATCGAAGAACATGTACAAAATGAAAAAGATAAACATTGTCATCCGTCATATTGGATGTACGTATAGTCTATCATAAAACACTATCGGCGGAGCCCTAGGCTGAACTCGGCGAAGCCGAGTTTAGGCTAGTCTTATATACTAAACGATTAGATTCACTATCTATAGTTCTATATATATATATATATATATATATATATATATATATATATATATATATATATATATTATATATATATATATATATATATATATATATATATATATATATATATATATATATATATTTGAATTCATCACGACAATCGCCATCCTTTGAACACCTGTACAGCCTGAATGGTGTGAGCGATTTTCGTGAAATTTTCACCAAGTTGAAGGAAATTATTGTCTCGAGTGCCCTCGTAATAACTCAAATTTCTGTAGGATGCATAGTTTTCGAGTAAAAAATTATTAAACATTGAAAATTGGGACAAAAACAATAATGGTCACAGTAACGATCACAGTTTTCCTTGAAAATTTAAGACGATAAATGCTGTCATGTCATTTGGCATGTCATGTTTGACATGCCATTTTGAACCTTTAAATAGAAATATTTATGAAATGAGGGCAATTTGAAAGAAGTTTATTTCATAATCATAATTTATGAGAATGGGCAATTATATCTGCACATGTAAAATGGCGTAAAACATAATTAAAAATTATAAATTTTGACGGTTCATATGCACCTGGAAAATGTTGCCAAATATGTCATAAATAACTAGGTAAAAAGTAAATATTCCTAACTAGATTAATGTGAAGTTCGAACACAAGTGTTTGATCACAGTTTTCCTTGAAAATTTTAAAATGATAAACGCTGTTATATCATAGGCATGTCAATGTCAATGATTACAAATTATCGGTTTTCATACTTGCAAATGTAAAGAAATGTTTCAATAATATGTAACATTAAAGAAAAGATGATGAATTTATCGAGGTAGGTATATGTAATGATTTTAAGCCATGTTTTATGTTAATTTAATATATATTTCATTTTTTAAATATAATTTTGGAAAATGTATAAGGAAACATGTCGAAAAGGATCAGAAAGGCAGAATTCATATGACAATCGATCGAAGAACATGTACAAAATGAAAAAGATAAACATTGTCATCCGTCATATTGGATGTACGTATAGTCTATCATAAAACACTATCGGCGGAGCCCTAGGCTGAACTCGGCGAAGCCGAGTTTAGGCTAGTCTATAATACTAAACGATTAGATTCACTATATATATTTTCTTTAATCAAAAAGCCAATCGCCATCCTTTGAACACCTCTACAGCCTGAATGGTACGACCGATTTTCGTGAAATTTGCACCAAGTTGTAGGAAATTATTGTCTCGAGTGCCCTCATAATAACACAAATTTCTGTAGGATGCATAGTTTTCGAGTAAAAAAATATAAAAGATTGAAAATTGGGACAGAAACAATAGGTCACAGTAACGATCACAGTACTCATTGAAAAATTTAAGAAGATAAACGCTGTCATGTCATATGGTATGTCAATGTCAATGATTACAAATTATCGGTTTTCATAGTTTTAAATGCAAAGAAATGTTTCAATAATATGTAACATTAAAGAAAAGATGATGAAATTAACGAGGTAGGTATATGTAATGATTTTAAGCCATGTTTTATGTTATTGTAATATATATTTTATTTTCGAAAATGTATAAGGAAACACTTCGAAAAGGATCAGAAAGGCAGAATTCATATCACAATCGATCGAAGAACATGTACAAAATTAAAAAGATAAACATTGTAATCCGTCATATTGGATGTACGTACAGTCTATCATAAAACACTATCGGCGGAGCCCTAGGCTGAACTCGGCGAAGCCGAGTTTAGGCTATTATAAAATACTATATAATTTAAATCCCGGAGCCTACACTTCAAACAAAACTCCTTGGTTACGTAGTTCAGATGTCAAATGTATGTAACTGTAAGATAACTGTCACTGTCAAAATACTAATCATTGCAAATTAATAGTATGTTCCGTAACGCAACCGGTTCGATCAGGTTTATGGTTTTGTGTTCCGTAAGTCCTAAAATTATTTACCGGTTTCTATTTGGAACGCGGTTCCTGAAAAAAGTTGGTTAAAGGTCGGACCATGAAATAACCTTGGTTTCTCTTGTATTTTTACCCCCACTACCGCTACTTTCAAATATCATTATAACAAAAGCCGCTTTCTTTTTATCAAGAAGATCAACTCCGAGTAGCACACATCTACTCTAAATCGTTCTTTTTAAAAGAGGATAAATGATCTTGTACTACCCATTTTCTTCGTCCCCACCCCCGCGAAGCACCACCTTTGAAACTTTGAAACAGGATCATATAGATCTTGAATTGATTCCGAATTTCAATGTCACGTCAATATGACTGACTGCTATGTATTTTGTCTTTTTTGTAAGTATTTGGTATTAAAATGACATGAATAGAAGAAATTAATTAGTTTGAAACGTTATATCGTGTTTCATTACCATATTTAAATACTCAAAGGTAAAAGAATTTAAATGTCAAAATCAAATCACATATACAACAGACTATAACCACAAGCAAATTCAGCATATTATAAATATAATGCTATATATGTTTTTATCTTCCACTTCTCAGTTCAGTTCAGTACGAGGTAAGATTAGTTCATTTTCCCCCTAAAAAGAAAGCGCTTAGGATCAAACGATATACGTCAATGTCAAATTTCTAAACCGCATTATTGGTATTTCTAATAATTATTATATATTGTTGGTTGTGTTATTATTATTGGCATTAAATGTAATGTTCAGTTTCGTTGTCATATTCAACGTTATCATTCATTTAGTTAAATTTTATTTTCGTTAGATTGTGTCAATTTTAAATGTCATATGTTTCAATGTCAATCTGTCCCGAAATAGATGAAAATATTCAGGAACCATGGTGTACCCGGAATCAAGATTCTGTTTTTTTTTGGTAACATTTTAAAAAGAAAATAGTAAATTGAACAATAGTTGGAAAAGAAATAAATATAGTTTCCAGCTTGAGTAAATATGTAAGTAAGTATACTATTCACAAAAGATGACTATTCAAGGTCATTTGTTCGAAGAAAGAATACACATCACTTTACAGCAGTACTAGTAGCTTAGCAACATTTTGTATTAGAAAGAGAAAGATTGACCTATATCTATTTAATTTATGTGGTGTGACAGATAAGCATAAATAGTGGCATTATTTTGTAACACACTATAAATAATAATGCCGTGTCGTAGATTTACAGATACCTAATTATTTACTACACTGCCCTCTGTGCTAATATTTATCCAGTGGCGTTGACGTTTAAATCAAATTATTATTCCTTGGTTTATAGTTAAGTCTACGTTTTTGAATTTTGCAAAAACATAAGTGAAGAACATAAATCTTTCAGAAAGGCATTATTTAGAAAGAAAAATAATTTTCAAATAAAGTACTCTTATTTTTTAAATTAAAATGTGTACATAAATATTTCATGTTGCACGCCTGTGCATATGAAATGCAATGAAGTTATCTGCAAGTAATATTATATCAGACGGCTCATCTTTCGTGAATAATAATTTACCTATGTATTTAAATTATACTCTCCGTCAAATGAGTTTGAACTGATGCTCAACTTTTCCCCTTTCCGCACTCTGTTCCTTGCACTGCGGTGTTGCCGCTTCTTTATAACTTAGCATTTTCAACATTACCCATATGAATTGGCAACAGTGTCGAAATTTCCAGTTCATACTTATTTGACGGCAAGTATAATAAAAATTAAATGGCGGGAGGTATTGTGTTGGTCACATCAGATTTTTATATTTGCATATTCTACATATTATGGTAAATTACTAGAAAAAATAATATGATTTGTATTGTCTTTCCATTTCATCTTATCCTACGCCTACGCCCCTGGTTAGCTTGGCCAACTGGGATCCGCTTATGCAGCGTACACAGCGTCTGGATCGTAATGCCGCTAAAGTTCTGTCAGTGAGTCTCTGTGGATGCTGCGGGACCTAATCACTGCATCCCTCGCCCCAGGGCCGTGCCGCCAGGGCTCGGCGCGTGTGTCCAATTAGTCGGCTGCGACTGCGACGAGACCGTGGACTACTATGCTGACCAACACACGGAGGAATCGCCGGGACAATGCACGCGGAACGCAATTATCGAAAGTGAAGCAAAAGTTGATAGAGAAGTTAGGGAGTAATGTGAATCTCGCTTTTTTGAATTGTATGCTTTGGTCATTGCTAATATTATATAATTTTTCTTTTTTTATTTAATATACCGGGTATTGCTCAAAAGAATGGCTAGTCCAGCAATCATTTGAATAAATGACTTAAATCCTACGTACCTACACTAATCGTTGCTACTGTGAAAATCTTTGCGTTTCACACAAATATAGCCTCCTTACATGTCTATGAAAGTTGAAAATTGCTTGAAACCATTCAAATAGGAAAAAGGACCGTAGTTGAACAGTAAAACTCTTTTCCAAGTTGTCAAGCTTGCTTTAACAATAAACGTTTACTGAATTAAGCACCTGGAAACGTGTACATTTATATATTGGCGTTGCCAGGTGTTCCAGTTCAGTAATGAGCGTTTATTGTTAAAGCAAGCTTAACATCTTGGATAAGAGTTTTACTGCCCAACTATGGTCCTTTTCCTTATTTGAATGATTTCAAGCAATTTTATAAACATGTAATGTGCACTGAAAGGAGGTTATAAAATTTCCACAGTAGAAACGATAAGTGTTGGTACGTAGGATTTAAAAGTCATTTGTTCAAATGATTGCTGGACGAGCTATACTTGTCATCAAGGCCCGGTATTTTAATCTCTGATTAAACTATTTGTTAATATTTAAAACGAAAAATATAGTATTGAAATTATAGTATTAGTTGTAAAAATTATACATGTCAATTTTTCGATGCTACATTTTTCGTTACAGTTTAGTTAACAGACAGTTTAACTAGAAATGAAAATACCGGGCCTAAATTTTTCAATTTATGCGGTCAATTTAAAGACTAAATGTTATTTTACTGCCCTGCAGGGATGGCGAACCAATGGCACGCGACACAATATTTTGGGCACGTCACTGATCACAAAATTCATTATGAGGCACTACGAAAAAGAGTGTGAATTAGGTATTATATGACGAGCGAACGCGAGTGATCCCTACGCTACGGAATGTTCGGGTGCGTACTTCAAAGATTTGTTAATTGCTTGGAAGACTGTTTCTGTAAAATGAAGGAAAAGTTGAAGAATACCCACAGTTGTTGGATGTTATGTGGCTTTCAAAATATATGCTTTTTACAGACAAATGCCAACATTTAAATAAGTTAAACATGAAGTTTCAGGGCATAAATAAAACAAGTATCGTCATGATAGATCTCATTCGCGCTTTTGAGGCTAAATTGCAAGTTTTCAGGAACGATATTATCACAAGAAACTACAAGTATTTTCCAAATTTGAAAAAATATATCAACGATTTAGAAATACATGAGAAACCAGACGAAGACCAAGTTACTGCAGAATTTATTTCTGTGATTGATTCTTCAATCAAGGAATTTTCAGCGAGATTTTCTCAGTTCAAAGAATTATCGGAAATACTCAAGTTTATTATGTACCCTGATGTGACGTCATTTGATAAACTGAATTTGTCCCAATTCGATTGGTTGAAAATTGAAGAATTTGAAATGCAGCTGATTGATTTCCAGTCTAGTTCAATATGGATTGAAAAATTTATTGAAACAAGGAAAGAGTTAGAATTAATTGAAACAGAAAGATTGACAAGTAATATAAGTGAAAATGCTAATAACAAAATTTTGGAAACATGGAATGCGTTACCAGACACATTTAATTGTTTGAAGAAGCTGGCTCATGCTATTTTAACAATATTTTCATCAACCTATGCCTGCGAGTCATTATTTTCAGAGATGAATGACATTAAAGACTCGGTTAGAAACCGTTTGACAGATGACTCCAGTTCAGCATACATTCTGCTAAAAGTAACATCTTACAACCCTAACATATGTTATTTGTCATCTAATCTGCAATAACAGAAGTCAACATTAATTTTACTTTAATTTAAATTACGCGTATAATTGAAACATTGCAAAATGTTCCTATTTTTTTCTATTAAATAAAGAGTTTGAGTTGATAGTATTTATTATTATTATTTTCCCAATAATCACAGTCAAAATTATTTGATGGCACGTCTATGACCTCATTAAATATTTCTTTAGAAAAATGGCACGTTGATACGTAAAGGTTCGCCATCCGTGCGGCCTAGAGTAATAAAGTACAATACATCCTGTCTGTCATGTTATGGTTAAGCATTTATTTTGTATTCAAAATACCTGTCAATATTAGGTACAATACGGTTGTTAAAATTTGTCAGAATGACCATTTCAGTGGCATATTTGTAAAATAGTTATACAACTAGTGTTTATGATCCATGGCTTTATAACTCTTACTCCACTTATTATATATTTTGGTCTTGATTGTAGTATATGTTTATTACATTTCAATGAATTTCTATGTCACTCCCTTTCCAAATGCTAAAATATTACTTGACAAGTCATATATACCTTTTCAATTTAACGACTATCTCTTTCTATCGCTGCAAATAGTAAGTAAAATAGCGCCAACAAGTACCAGTTGGGCTGTCAAACGAAACATCAAAAATATTCATTAAATAGCTGCATTCTCGGTGAAAATTTGCACACGAAACGTCAAAAATATTGCATTCATTAAAATAGCTGTATTCTCGGTGAAAATTTGCACCGTTAGACATTTTAGCTCCAATAAAAGCTTTTTTAACATATTTCGAGAAATTTTTTAAAGTTGTCAGTGTCAAAGATTTTTATCACATTTTACGTCTATTTTTTTAGAAACAAACGCTATAGATCTCTGTTGTTCTTACTATGCGCAGATCCCCATTGCGCATATCTTCTGTCTCTTTAAATTTAAAAGGCCCAACCGTCATAGGGGCCTATACTGTAACTCAGTGGTTAATTTTTAACCATTGGTTAAATTTTTTAACCAATCAAATATGTTGACATATAACAAAAAGTGGGATTTTTAGTTGTCAAATTAATATCTATTGGATAAAAATTATAATCAGTGGTTAAAAATCATCTAATTCAGCGGTCGGATGTAATGGAGCCTTTCCCGGCTCGGTATTTAATGTATTAATATTTTGTATTTTTTGTTTTTAGTAATAAATTTTAATTCATTATTATATTTTAATTGAAATACATTTTGATTTTGGTAATCTTCTCAATTGTTTCATATTTGATATAACTTACGAAAATAAAAGGTAAGAGTTAAAGTAGAGCATATTTCTTATTTGTATTTTGTTAAACAAAGTTGATACTTGCTTTTCTTTTATTTAAAAATACTGCACGGCTAAGAAAGTGTTCCCCTAATTTTGTTGATTAGTGTATTATTAATAATGAAAATATACATAACAAATTAGTGAAACAAAATTAAGTTTCTTTGTATTTTCCAAACGACGGTAAAAATTAATTTTAATTAAAATAGTTAAAATAATGAAATAAATAAATAACTTTTTTTAGTTTAAATTCTATGATATATTTATTTACCGGCTTCAGGATATTAAGCCTTTGTTTACATATACAAATGTAGGCTGGTAACTAAGTAATAATTGTATATGTACGGTAATATTATATTATTACCATACTAACATGTCAACAACAGTCTGCAAAATGAAATTAAATAAAATGAAAGTATAATGCTCTTTATTCATACATACAGTTCGTTAGTGTAATGTTTTTAACACGGTTTACTTCATTCTAAAATAATAAACATGAGGAATAATACCCATTAACATACCTAGGAATGTTATGTATATGATAACTGCCACAGAGGTCGGTTTGAAATTCGAGCTCGTAGAGCGACGATTTTGACATCTAAGGCTTGTTATGATTCATAATACCCGTGGTTTGTTCAATAGTTTGTCGGTTTCAGAAAATAAAGACAATATTAATAAATATTTTCTTTTTGAATTCTCTCGTTAATGCTACTTTCAGAATGCTATGGTTAACAGTACAATTTTTTTGACGTATGACAAATATTCATATTATGTGCTTTATTACTCATTTTTAAACCGTATTTAGAACGATACATTGTTATCTGTACGTATTATTGAAGAGCATTATATTTTCATTTTATTTTATTTTCATTTTGTAGACCGTTGTTGACAAGTCAGTATGAAAATAATATTACCGTACAGATACAGTTATTACTTAGTTACCAGCCTACTTTTGCACATGTAAACAATGGATTAATATCCTGAAACCGGTAAATTTGAATATTTGTCGTATTGACATATGTCAAAATAATTGGTTTGTTTATCATAGCATTCTGAAAGTATCATTAATGAGAGAATTTCAAAAAATGAAATGAAACCTATAAACTATTGAACAAACCATGGATTTTATGAATCCTAACAAGCCTTAGATGTTTTAAAATCCTGGCCCTGGGTATATTAATACCTATTAAAAACCAACGTTTCGTTAGGGTGTCCTCTTCTGGACAAAAAATAAGTGGCAGAATCTATAAATACAAATTATAATACAGGTATTTAATACAGGAAGCCTATGTTTTACTTAATTTACTTTCAATTAATTTTGTAAAATGAAAAACTTCATATATGAATACAATAATAATTACACATATCAATGTCTTGTTCATTACAATAAATATTTTGGCGAAATTATTTATGATATCTATATAATATGTAATTATTAATTGAAATACAAATATGTAATATCATTTCTGTATTGTCATTTGAAAATTAATATTTAACTTTATAAATTATTATTATTACATATTAATGATACTGTATGGAAATTGTTTCATAATTTCTTAAATCGATTAATGTTAATAAAGCTGAAACATAATTATTATTCTCATAAAGCATGCATATGAATATAAGCTACGTACTGTACTTATAAATCATTATGAATTCCATTTTTAAATTTTGAATTTAAAAAATGTTGCAACTATTCCATTTGTAGCATTGTAGAGTTTTAACCCTTTTCCGGTCCCAGAATGCAGAATGTATTATTTTATAAATAATATGCGGATATCGTTTTATAAATTGAGTAGACGTTTTGTGTACACCTAGAATACTTAAACTTATCTTAACCTAATATCTAAATGTTGAGAATAATACGTTATTTTCTATATTCAAACTACCCGCGTATTATTGTAACGCTACCTAGACGACCGTTTAATAATCATAGTTACTTGTTCAAAAATAAAAATACAGATGTCATGTCACATTTTTCACTAGTTTATTTTCTATGTAAATTGTGTCCTAATAATAAAGTGTATTTTCGTTAATTCGGCGTCAGTTTATTGACTGTAGTATCTACATAGCCTCTTAACAGGTTATGGGCCCAGGATCGATCCCACTGTATAAGTCATAAACGATAAAACGTGATTCAAGTGATATAAGTAGTCAACTAAAAGACAACAAAAATGGCTTCATACGCAACAGTACGCATCGAAATGTTGTCTAAAGACAACTTCGACACTTGGAAAATATACATGCGGGCACTCTTAATAAAAAATGACGCCTGGTCATATGTAAATGGCGTGAAAGTATAACCTGAACCGGGTGAAGGCAAAGCGGCGGAGATCGCTACATGGGATGATCGAGACGCAAAAGCGATGTCTGATATAATTTTGGCAATACATCCTTCAGAGCTAAAGCAGATAAAGGATTTTAAAACGTCAAGCGAAATCTGGCTACAGTTGGAAACGATCTATGCGTAGAAGGGGCCGACGCGCAAAGCTACGCTTTTAAAATAGATCGTGCTACAAAGGATGCATGAAAACGATGACGTGCATAATCATCTGAGAAGATTCTTAGACACGATAGACAAACTCAAGGATTTGGACGTCACCGTGAAAGATGATCTTCTGTCGATACTTATCCTTTACAGTCTACCATCGGCATTTGAAAATTTCAGATGTGCGATAGAGTCTCGCGACGAGCTCCCAAGTCCCGAAGCGCTGCGAATAAAGATTGTCGAGGAGTACGACATGGCGATCACCGTACTGCTTCTGCTTACAGAACGCGATGATCGCGAAACAGAGATGGCAGACAAGAAGTAGGACACGTGAGAAATCGGAGAAGACTGAACAAAACGGTGAAAAAGGAAAAGTGATCCGTTGTTTTAAATGTAAAAAGGTCGGTCACAAAGTAAAACAATGTCCATTCTTGAAGAAATATCGTGAAGAATCAAAGTGCGCAGAACACAGATCTTTTTACATCACAGAAAATAGAGACTTATGCAAACTTGTGCTTGGAAGAAAAAGCGCAGACGAGAAACGATGGTGTTTGGATAGTGGTTGCACTTCTCACTTATGTAAAAATATTAATAGTTTTTTGTGCGCACAAGCAAGCGACGCGGAAAAGTTGCATTTAGCAGATTCTTCATCTACCAAGATTGGTGGAAAAGGTACCGCGAAGTTTTATACTCGAGTGTCTGATCACGAAAAGAGAATTCGTTTAGAGGACGCATTGTACGTACCAAATCTTCGTACAAATTTATTGTCAGTCAGTAAAATGGTAGATCAAGGATACCGTGTAATCTTCGAGAAAAATACGGCCAGAGTAATCGACCCTAACGACAACGTCGTATTACAAGCAAATCGGTCGGGCGGATTATTCTAGAAGAGTTGATCAAGTGCGAAGAGAGCAACGCAACAATTCAAGCACAATCTCCCAAGGCATCCTTACTCGATTGGCACCGGAAGTTGGGACATCTCAACGCAAAGCAGCGAAGAAAGGAACCATAGAAGGGCTGCAGATCAGTGACATCGACGAAGAAATCGACTGCGAAGTATGTACGCAGTGTAAGATGACACGAAATACGTTTCCAAAGAAGTCCGAAAGAAAAACAAATTCAGTTGCATCGAACGGGAAAGCACTATATTTCATCACTTTCATTGACAACGCAACCAGGTGGTGTGAAGTGACATTTTTGCGCCACAAGAACGAAGCTTATGAAGAATTCGTCCGAATCCAGAAACTATTCGAAAATGTGTACAACAGAAAAATCAAGTGCGTCCAATCAGATAACAGAACAGAGTACGTCAACACTCGGTTCGAATCCCTGTTCAAAGAGTCCGGAATTCAACGACGTTTTACAGTTCCCAACAATCCAGAACCGAACGGCGTCGCAGAACGTAAAAATAGATCACTGGTAGAGATCGCCAGATGTTTATTATTACAAGCAAAAACTTGCTCAGTCGTTTTGGGCAGAAGCTATATCAACTGCGAACTTTATCAGAAATCGCTGCCTGACAAGCAAGCTTGATGGCGGAACACCACTTGAAGCATGGACTGAGAAGGCCCCAGACGTCAGCGATTTTCAAGAATTTGGTTGTACAGTTTACTGTTTAAATAAAACGAATGAACGAAACCATCAGAAAAGTTCGAACCACGATCGAAAAAGGGATTTTTTTTTGGATTTGCCGAGCATTCAAAAGGGTATCGCATTTGGATACCTGAAGAGCGAAAGGTGGAAGTATCAAGAGACACCAAGGTCGTGAAGATGCCAATTAAGTCAATCGAAGGAGAATCGAATTCACAACTCGAGAAGTTTTCATCTCATTCAGGTCTAGAGCAAGTAGCTGAAAAAAATTCATCGTTGACACATTCTTTCGACTTAGTACTTACGAATCTTAAGTTTAATCGACAGGGATGGGGAGATCCATTCGATCCTGAAGTAGATAATAATACCGGCGGCGTCGAACTTGAGGATTCCGAAAAAGAATTCAGGGGTTTCGACATCCTACTCCCTAATCAAGAAAAGGTGGATACATTTCCTGTTACCAAGCGAAGCCGTGGAAAACCCCAAAAGGTGCTCACTGAAAATTCAGGATGACAGCAATACAATAAGGTCCTGGACGAGCGCACCGAATCAGCTGGACTGGCAGAGATACCACTTAAATCGGCAATGAGTAGCTTCAAAGCAGATAAATGGTTGCGCGCCATGGCTGAAGAATTCTCGTCAATCATCAAAAATAATACATGGAGCATAGTCAACCGACCCAAAAATAGGAAGGTCATCGGGAGTAGAGTGGTCTTGCGGAACAAGCATGGGGCTCAAGGCATAATTCTAAAAAGAAAGGCAAGAGTCGTTGCTAAATTGTTCTCTTATCAAACTGAAAATGAAAATTTTTGATACACGAGTACCTCCAATCAATATATCAATATACAACGGAGTATTGATAAGTTTTTAGCCTCATTACGTAGATGTCGTTAATCAACAAAATTATTCTGGTATTCTCTATGCTTTGAAATATATCTTTCAAAATTTTAGCCATTTTGGACGCGCTTAGTTATTGTTTGAGAGTCATTTGCGTCCGTCGAATTCAGTGTTTTATAAAAATGGGAAAAAATCTAAAATCGTACCGTGGTCAAATTCTTGCAATTAAAAGGCAATAAGTCTGCACGAATTAAAGCCGAGTTGGACATTGCTCCATCATTTGCCTCCGTGAAAAGACGAGCCGCTGAATTTAAACGTTGTTAATGATGAGCGTTCAGGATGGCCAACAATTGCGACCACTACCGATAGCATCGTAAAAGTTCACCAAGGGTGCGTTCCAAAATAAAGATACAAAGTAAGTGGATCCCCTACTTGGAGTACGGTCACGTGACCATATTTGCCGGAGTATTTACGAACGGCTTTGAGTAAATAAAATAACATTACCTTAAAAATAAGAAAATATCTTTTTGATACGACATTTTGACTGTCAAAAATTATTTATTGTGTGCAATTCCTGTTTCATCAAGACATTTTTTACAATTAGTACAGGTTTTACTATTATGTTTTTCAAATGACTTTTTTATAAGATAAATAATTATTGATAAAATAAATAATGGATTTCTCGGCGGTGATTGGCAGGAATTATATTAATAACCCATTTAGTTGTTAATTTTATTTAAAATTCCAATATTTCGTTACTTATTTTGTAACTTCATCAGGGAATACTAAAATGTACATTAATTTTGTGCTGCGCCCAGATCTTAACCTTACAAGTTAGTTCTAGAAAATAAAAAACTTTTTCCACGTTTCGGCCGACATGTGTTTCAAAATTTTAAAAATCATTTTTCTTTAATCAAACAACAAAATTAGTAAAATAACTTTTAAAGTGTTTAGTTTAAACTGTGTAATATGTAACAAAAAACTTTTCCAAATTTAAAAAATAACATGTTTATAACAAAAAATTTAATGAAGATAGATGTTTCTACGTCCTATTATTTTCCAATTTAAAACTGTTAAACATATTTGTAAGTATTTTAAAAAAACTTCAACATGTAACAAACAAGTCTTACAAAATTAATGTACATTTTAGTATTCCCTGATGAAGTTACAAAATAAGTAACGAAATATTGGAATTTTAAATAAAATTAACAACTAAATGGGTTATTAATATAATTCCTGCCAATCACCGCCGAGAAATCCATTATTTATTTTCTCAATCAACAAGTACGGCGTTACTTCTTCCTAACATAAATAATTATCAATTACTCCAATATATTGATAATTTTCAAGATTTATTTTTATTTCAAACTCGATTTCTGTACGTTTCGTTGTAAAAATTTGCGTAAGACACGCAAATTCTCATTGGAGTATTTCGTACCCTACTAGCGTAACAGAGTACGAAGAGTTTGCTCTAGAGTGCGTACTCCGAATTTTGGAACGTTTATCGCGTAAACTCTAAGAGTAAGCGCAATAGTTTTGGAACGGATTTTACCATACTCGATACTCCAGAGTAAGGTTTTGGAACGCACCCCAAATGATCCCTTAGATGACCGTCCAATTAGAGTCGAACTGAGCATGAGAAAGGTGACTGGGCGTAGAGTGCTGCGACTGCTCTCTTTGGACAAAATATGCAGCCGAATGAACTTTTCCAAGGATCTGTGGGAGCGATTTAAATGAAACAGCAGGATTTTTTGCATCAATTTTTAACTTTTGATGATATTGGGATCCACCTCTATACTTCTGAGACAAAGGAACAATCAAAACATTGGATTGCGTAGGGTGAATCCGCTCCGAAGGAGTTTATTTTGCAGAGCAAGACACCAACTACTTTTGGATAGCTTAAAGATGCTGGAGTATCGATGGAAAATGTGTATTGACTTAAAAGGAGCCTGTTGAAAAATAAAACTGAATTTGACCGAAAACATACCTGTCTTTCTATGTTAGGTTAAAAATTTATAAATATTCCCTTGTAAATTAGCACTACATTTCTATCTAAATTCCTTTAGGAGCAGCACTGCAAAAATATGAAAATGTGAAAAAATTCAAATTTGCATTTATCATGGATTTCCTTCATAAAAAGTTATTAATACTAACTGTGAAAAATACTGTATTAAGAACTGGTTCTGTATTTAATAAAATATTGCTAATTACTGAGGCTGCTATTCTAATTTCGAACCTAATAAAGTAAAACACGGAAAATTTATTATTATTTTTTTTCCAAAAAATACTGTCAATAGCGTATGTAACAAAAGTTTTAAAACTGTCAGAATTTTTTTTGAAAGATATAATACGAACTTGAAATTCGCAAATTTATCTATAGGCAAGTTTGACAGTAATCTGAAACGTGAAATTGTTAACGTTTTTAGGGATGAAAACAATGGACGGACGACTATGAAGAATATGTAGTATGTATGTGGGCAACCCGAACTTTTGCCCCCAAATTGAATCAGCAGAGTCTGCTAACAGTCATCTTTGAAATTCTAAACCATCGCGATGACGTTCTAACTGGATGATTTAGAATTTCAAAGATGACTGTTGGCAGAACTCTGGTCAGAAATGATTTAAAATTTCGAAAAAGAAATAATTTAGATAACCAAATAGACAGCGGCCTAACTTTAGCTAATTTCCAGATGCTGCAAAGCAAAGCCAACATTTTACATGCAACAGACAGCGAGAGTATAATTCCCCAAATGTTTCTCAGGCGCGACTAATTAAAGATTTTTGAGAATACTCAGCAGAAAAGTATACAATAATGGCTGGGAATACCAAAACGAACGATAGTTACAGACAAGAATATTTCTGACGATCCGAGAAGTAGATTCAACATCGTCCAGAGACAAAAGTGTAAAGGTTTTAAAAAAATTGGTTCGCTATAAAAGTAAGTTTCTTATCCTCTTAGTTTATAAGAACAACTCCTTATATCAATGTTTCAATATAAAAATTCTCTCTGTTTCAAGAAGAGGTCTAACTTTTTTCAACACTTTCGTAACATACTTTACATTATTGCATTTGAAGGAACCAATTTGCAATGGCGATAAAGAAATAGCAAAAGTTCAAAAATAGACTAGTATATGATATTCGTAGAGCTGACTGATTATTTCCTTTTGCACAAGATTGCTTAAAGTTCTTATACATAAGCCCGGACAACCTATAACTCATGCCTTGGCCTCGCTCTTATGAAGAGAGGTCGGTCACCTAATCAGCACACAAGACATCTGACAGATTTAAGGTATTCGATCTCCGGGCGGTGCATGTGTAATCACTCCGCCGGCTCGGGGCAAGGATATTGAGTCCGGGAAGCCGTTCCGGGATCCGGCTACGGGTTCCGGTATTCCGCGCCATCACCACGCGATGCAATGCGATGCGATGCATGTTGAGGTGGCGACAAAGCGACATCAGCTCATTACCGGAATGATGGATATGGGGCAATAAGTCATGGGGGCAGTAAATCTGGTAATATGTCAGTGGGTATCATTTCCGACCCTCTCAGACTGGATTGTTCTCTTATTTGTCTTATACGGTCAAGTGGATACGGTGACAGATCGAGAAATATAGAATCAGGCTGCTGAGAGGCGGTCAAGGGAATGATTTCATTTTATTCAACTCCTTTTCCTCTTTTATTTTTCACACAATATAAAGTCAATTAAATTAATTTTATTAGTATCAGTGGAGTAGTTGCCTGCAACGCAGAATCAAAATATGTTTTAGTTTTATGAAAAATATGCTTTAATATGAAAACTACAGATCAAAATAGTTATTTGTATATCAAGGTCACGAAATCACTCTTCAGCGTTCCGAGAGAAAGATTATCGCCAAGGATTTCGCGGATAAGGTGTACTATACACTATTTTTTGTTCAATTTAAAAAAATATGTAATTACAAATTTTATTGTATTTATAAATAGTTTAATTTATTACAATAGAAAGGTAGTTTTGTAAAAAAAACATAACTATTTTAGAATATTTATTGTATTTACCTGAAGAAAGGTAGCTAAAACTAAAATATGTGAAAATTCCAGACCTGTAAATGTATTACCTGCCATGGCAAAAATATTTGAAACTGGTGTATACAAACAAGTTTATGAGTACGTAGAAGAAAATAATCTATTATCGAAATATCAATCAGGTTTTCGGCAGAATCATAGTTGTGAATCAGCTTTACAATATTTTATGAGTGAATGGAAAGACAATATAGGATATGTAGTGGTTTGTGTTTTTTTAGATATTCGAAGAGCATTCGAAACGGTAGATAGGGAGAGATTGATAAATAAACTACATATGTATGGGTTCAGAGGGGTAGTTCTGAAATGGTTTATTAGTTAAATAATAGACAACAAATGTCAAATGTAATAATGTGTAGTCAGACAAAATAAAAACAAAACATGGTGTACCACAGGGCAGCATATTAGGGCCACTGTTATTTATCTGATATAGTAATGATGTAGAACAAATATTTCAATATTGTCGGTTTCATCTTTTTGCTGATGACATGGTGATTTATTTAAAGGGTAATAATAAAGCAGATATAATGTATAAGGTTAATGAAGACCTCAATAATTTAAATAAATGGCTGTGTATGAATAAACTTAAATTAAATATTGATAAAACTAAAGGAATGATACTAGGCAGTGACAAAAAAGTATTAACTTTAATTAATGATAACTTTGAAATAAAAATTGCAAATATGTAAAAAATGTATAGAACAACATAAATATTTGGGTTGTATTTTGACTAGAAATTTAAAATTAGAAGAACATATGAAAATATATTATCCCACATTTTTACTTTGCTGGCTTTGTATTGTATTTATGTAATCAATTAATTCAAAACAGGACAATGCGAACAATATTACAATGAAAATTCAATGTTAAGTGAGTTAAGATGGTGTAACGTAAAATATTTATTAGAATTACAAGTACATAATGGTATTGATACATAAAATCAAAGTAGGACTTCAACCAGAATATTTTAGTAAAATTGAAGATATTCACAATTACAATATTCGTAACACAAATCGGTACTACATCACGAAAAAAAAAAAAAAAAAAAAAAAAAACACTGCACAAGGACAAAATGCACTGCTATTCAAAGGAATACAATATATAAAAAATTACCTGATAATCTTAAGAATTTAAATTTAAGAAAATTTAAATTAAAAACTAAGGATATTTAATTAAATAAAACTTAGAATTTAACAGATGTAAATTATTTAGTTAATGACATGTTTTGATAGGTATTTATACTATTATTGTTATTGTTTAGCACAATGCTAAATAAAGTTTATTATTATTATTTATTAAAAAAACCTAGAATAGTTATTTAAGTATTAAGGTCAGTAAGTACTCCCTACCGGTTGAGGATGGCCAATACATCCGATACCGGTAGTAGAGCAGTTATTGACAGCAATGCTTATTAGTTTTCTTGCACGATCGACGCACAAGATTAAAAAAAAAGATTTGTAAATTATTTTGACATTAAAAATTTTGGTTGTCATATTTAAAGTAAGCTTTGATCGTTGTTTTTATTTACTTACCGTCCCCGCCTCCTGATCGGTAATTGATTCACATCACTTACCGATCACTAATTTGTAAATAAAGCCTACTGCCTTGGAAAACCTAAAAGTAAACATTGAAAAAATCCCGACCGTGTAACAAATTTTTATCATATTTTAGAAACATCACCGTCATTGTCATATTATCCATCATGTCAATTATAAAGTGTTAAAGTGATTTTAGCGGCGTTTTTATTTTATGTATAAAATAATAATATGAATATGTATATACAATCACTTAACACAAATCTAAATTAATTCAATTTCTACATTTTAATAACTTGATTTCACTGAATTTCAAAATTTGATACACAGGCACACAAGTCACTATTACAGTGACAGTTAATTAACGATATCATAGCCACAAATCATAGCTAACTATAATAGTTGATTTGACCCATGACTATTAATACCATCTCTTAGGTGCAAGTGTACTCGTATATGTAACAATGAAACGAATGAAAGTGTGAATACAGTTCCATGGTTACCCATAAAACTTTCTGCTGGCTGACGTGAACATTGGTATGAGTTAAGTTCTTATAGCAATGCACACAAGAGTACAACTAACCCGAAGTTGTTGATGGTACTGAAGTCATTATGAAATAAACAAAGCTGTCAAAAAAGCAAAAGAAAGAGTTAAAAGAACAAATATCGGATATTTGAACTTAACAGCAGTAACCATCACCGAATGCTTCTTTGCGGATGATATGGCTATATTTGGAAGCAGCCCTGAAGAACTGCAAGAAAATATAAACATATGGAAAGAGGAGCTTTAAAAATAAACATGACCATTAACGCCGACAAAACCAAAGTAATGGCGACAAGTTGCTGAACATTAAGCTAGACATAAAAAAAACTACAACAAGTAGATAACTTCAAATATCTAGGCAGCATCATTGAAAACAGAGGAGGAATAGAAGAAGAAATTAACGCAAGAATACAGTCAACGGCTAGAACATATTATGTGTTAAGTAGAATCATCTTTAACAATAAACACTTAACAACGAGAACCAAAATGTTTATATATAAAACAGTCTATTTACCTATACTACTATACGGAAGTGAAACCTGGGTAACAAGTGAAAGACAAGACAGCAAAATCCAAGCAATGGAGATGAAATGTCTACGAAGGATACAAGGAGTGGCGAAAAAAGATAAAACAAAAAGCGAGATCATCAGAACAAATTTAGAAATAAAACCCGCGCTCAAAAAGATGGAAGAGAAGCAATTACAATGGTATGGACATTTACAAAGAATGCCAGAAGAAAGACCAACGAAGATAATGTGGAAAACAAGAACAACAGGAAAAAGAGGCAGAGGAAGACCGAAGAAGTGCTGGGACGACAATATTGAAGAGATAATATGTAGGAAGGGCTTAAGCAGAAGAAAAGCAAGCACCATAGCTAAAGACAGGAAAGAATGGAAGAGATTTATAGAAGAAATATAGAAGGAAAACTCGAAGAGGATACAGAATATATATATATATATATATATATATATATATATATATATATATATATATATATATATATATATATGAAAGAAACTTACTCTACACAATAGAAACAGTTAAGATAATCAAATCTTATTAATTGCAGGGTGTACAGTGTGTCCACTGTAAGCGGACCACCATTGCTAACTTTCTCATTTGAAGAGACAGAAAGACGGTTAAATGGACAAAGTTCGCGATATTGTACGACAAATTTAACGGTGAAAAATGGAAAACAATTGAACATCAAATTATGCGACTTATTCAACAAAATAACATTTTTTAAATGGAATGCCATATTGAAAATAATATCATTTAACATTTTTTTTATCTGATTATAAAAGCTCATTATCACTATGCCTCTAAAATTAAGAACAAAAGAGTTATTTGAAGGTGTAATTTATATATTATATTTTTTATTTCAATACAAATATAATTGACATCAAAAAGGATGTTGACCAAAACAATGAAATCTGTGAGTAAACATTTTTTTGAAGTTTACTTATACAAGCCAAACATTTTTATTAGCAATTATTTATTTGTTCTTTGATCAGTGTTAGTTAATAATTAATTTCTTTATTTGTTTTTGTTGTTTCCATAGCAACAATGTCACATTTACTTGAAATAACCTTTTGTTTTTAATTTTAGAGACATAGTGATAATTAACTTTTATATTCAGATAAAAAAATCTTTTAAATGGTACCAATTTCAATATGGCATTCCATTTTTAAAATGTTATTTTGTTGAATAACTCGTGTATTTGACGTTCAATTGTTTTGCATTTTTCACCATTAAATTTGTGTGTATAATATCGCCCAACTTTGTCCATTTAAGCGTCTTTCTATCTCTTCAAAGAAGAAAGTTAGCAATGGTGGTCCACTTCCATTGCACACACTGTACAATATTCGTTATTTTACTGAAAATATGAAACTTTTATGGAATTTATATAAAATACATTTATGTACATGGAAGTGAATGTGTAGCATACACCTTAGACACAAGGTATTCTCTTGAAATTGCCGTGATTTGAGAAAAAAATGTCTTTTATTTTTTGAGTTCTATAAGAAAAACAAGTATTTTTTAGAGTAAACTACCCTTTTCGTCCTTTCTTTTTTTACAGGTTATATGTGCGCGATAAATGTTAAATTACCTTAGTAACAGTTATATGATCGACAAGAGAAAAAATCTGATGTGGCCAGCACATAACCTCTCGCCAGATATTATACCTGGTTGTACGCATAAAACGAAATATATTTTTAAATACAAATACATATATTCATGTCTCACTACAAAATAATTCTCACATATATTTGCAAAATCTTTGGGATATTTTAATATACATTATGTACAATACATACATTTTCTTTATATTCAATATCCTGAAATTTTCTTTTTCTACTTTCCTTTTCTTTTTCTTTATATTCGTAATTTTTTCGCAAATTCCTCTTATATTCTTTTTTAGGTATATTCTTTTACGTTGTTGACTTTTTTTTTATTTTCATAATCTTCATAATAATGTACAAATAGTTTTGACAGCGGCATACAAATATTTTTGACAGTGACATTTATGTGTCAATTACAAACATTTGAATTTCTTGCCTTGAAGTAGTTTGATTTGAGAATTTTTATATCAAATTATTTTATATGCATTTCTTTATCTCCAAATCTATAGAAGATATAATAATGAATTTATATTTATCGAATAAAGAATTTAACATTCTTTAATATAAGTATTTACATAAATTTTCGATAAATAATATTTAGATGATTTTTTTCTTGTAACTACTACTTCCGGTTGTCCAATTGTTACCAAAACTTAATCAACTCTTCCCATTATTGTTAGATTGAGGAATCCGTAGTTAAAAATGTCTTAAGTCTTATAGTATTTGAGATATCGTGAATCCAACATCCACACACACATCCACACACACACATACACACATACGGACATCATCGTAAAAATGTTATAATCGGATTCTAGGTACCTTAAAATGTGCTTATTCACTAAAATCTGGATATGCGATTTTTAGCATGAATACAATACCTCTCTTAGCGAGAGGTAAAAATCAATTTTAAAAAAATATCTACATGGACAAAAGATAGCCATGCCCGATTTTACAGCATATGTTCAAAATTGTGAGGAAGGTTTAACATGCATATAATATTGTTCTGCAAAAGCAAAACCATGCGTTAAAATATCTATCTTGCAAGGCTAAAGCCTTCTTGTTGAATATAAGCTCCGGTTGCTTCTACACAGTGCCGGAGGTCTTTGAGGTCGAGAATTTCGTTAGTCTTCATAATGCCTCACAAGGCCACAAGTAAAAGATCAACGGTGTTAAGTCCGGTGACCGATCTGACATCGCAAAAAATTTGACCACATCTTACAGTTTAAAAAACAAATGAAAATTGAAGTGGACTTGTAGTATTACTCATTAAAAAAAAAAAAAACAGAAGTCTCAAACATGTATAATACTCAATAGTTATACAACAAGAGGTTTGAAAATAATCGAATATACAGTTGAGAGGGCGAAATGTGTTGCCTAGGAAACACAACGACGCCGTATGTGGAGTTGTGTTTTCGAAGTTCGAGTTGTATATGTTAAGACTATACAACTAATCAATCAACTATATTTTTATGAAATGTAAAGAATATTACCTGTTCATTTATACCAATGGATCACTATTAGTTATAAATATATCAAAGAAAATTATACTAATGAAACTGCCAGTAATTTTAATTGCCAATTATCACTGGAGAATACTGATAATAAAATTCCATAATACGAACATTGAAAATTTAGTATATTGTAAATAGATCAAATTGTTGTTATATTGCACATTTTATTACAATTATTTATTTATAGGTATGGTAAGACATGAAGCGAAGTGCCACTATTAAGAATATAAGCAAGCATTGGTGACTAGCACCACAACGTGCGAATGAATATAAAAATAAATATTTCTTGTTGATATAATAAGATGCATTTTATAATTGATTTGTATTTTTCGTTTATTTAGTTTTTTGAAAAATACTTTTTAAGTTTAATATTTTATTGTATGTATATTGTTTTGGTGTATTTAATATTTTTTTTATAATTTTTTTGAATTATACGGTATAAATAAAACTTTAGAATTAAATTAGTTATTTTTACTACTATTATTTTATGTTTATATCATAAAAATAACGTCGAAACTGACGTCTACACAATGTCTAAAAATGACGTTGAAACACCGTCTTAAATGTCTTTTAAACAACGACTAAAATATGTGGAAACAACGTCTTAAAATGACGTTTAAACAAGTCTTATAATGACGTCTAAACAACGTCTAGTGATGCACGACGAGGCGAGAGTACTCTCGTATCTTGAGATCGATATAACAACTGCGAGAAATCTCGCGAGATTCTCGGGAGAGTCTCGCAATAAAAAGTGTTTGTAACTTTATAGCTTTAAGTCATAAATTCAATGAAAAATGCACCGTACAAGGAGTGGAATCAACGCTAATTCATGCATAGAACACGTAAATGTGAAAATTATATGAATTCATTATATTTTTTGAGTCTATCTAGAGTCGATTAGTATCGTTGCCAGAGAGGGGAAATGCAAAAATAAAGACAAAATCGGTATTGCATCCAATAGAACTAGTTATCTCCAATATTTCATCCTCTAATTCATCCCAGTTAAATCGCGGTTAATAAAACTCTTGTCGCTTCTGAAAAGTAAAAGATGTTTTATTAAGCGTCGATGGGAGACAACAGGAACAAATAGTGCCATATATTTAATGAGAATGTGTAGGTATTTTTAGTTACAAAAAATATTTTTTTAATGTTTAATCCGTTTTACTGATGACAGAATGTGTTAACAGATGTTCGTATTGAAATAGTTTAGAGATTACAATTTGATGATAAATTGGATATTTTAGAGGTAAATTAAATTATTTACTAACTTATCACATTTTCTGGTGACCGTAAATGAATAAATATTATATTCGTATTGAAATAATTTGGTGACCAGAATTTAGTGTTTCGTCTCTTTATTATAGTTATACGACTGCAAATACATGGAAGATAGTGCTATTGGTGCGTACTTGTCTCTTGTAGTTAAACAGCTACGTAAATACGTAGTGCACAAGCGCTTATTTCTATAGCGAGACTCTCGTGCGAGAACGAGATGAGATCCAAAAAAAAGTGCGAGAACGAGAGCGAGATCGAGAATACAGATCCGAAAACGAGACGAGATCGATATTTTAAATTTCTCGTCTCGTCTCGTCTCGCGTGCATCACTAACAACGTCTTAAAATGACGTCTAAGCCAAGTTTGAAAACGACGTCGCACAGCTCCACGCTGAGACGTCTTCAGGCCTTCAGGGCTGTGTTCAGAGCTACTGAATTATAAATTACAATTAGCTCTTACAATTAATACAAGCACTTTGACTTATGGCAAACAACGCTAGCGTTCACAGCGACAAAATTCAGACGTTAAGTGTAAGGGATAAGTGGTAAGTATACAAACCCCAAAATTTTCACTTACAATTAGCGCGACAGATATATCATGTTGCTCTTTCTGTCAGAAACGCCAAACGGCATAGCGCATATAATCTGTTTTAAATGTGGCATATGATGCAGGATATTGTAATAAATAAGAATATAGAAAGGCGAAGAATCACATGTACCTATACTTGTCACTTTTTACAGAATGTCTTTCATTTCTAACCCTATTTTTATCACAATAGAAAATATTATAATCCGAAATATCTTTATCCGTCAATTATAGTGTTCAAACAACAAATAGTACTCTATTTACAATTGTTTAATAAAAAATCATTTATTTTTTTATTTATATAGATTGCTTCATCGATTTTTCAAAAAATGTCAGTTTCACTAAGAGATAATTTTAAACGCTTTCAGATTTAAAACCGGTAGTTTTAAGACGCTCCAACCGATTACTATTTGTAATTTATAATTCAGTAGCTCTGAACGCTGCTTCTAATGCTTCTTAGTAACTTTCCCAACTTAATTTCAAATGATAGCTATTTAAAATGATAGTTCAAATTTTATTTTCCATGGCTTACCTGATTTTCTTATTCTCCATAATTCTAACGTGACCACCGTATATAAATTATTAGTTTCCTAAAAATTATTTAGACCAGTTGTTGATCAGTAGAACATTTTTATAAAGGAGAGTTCCTCTGCAGTGTTAATGCTACTCCTAAGGAATTGATAATATAATATAATGTAATATATATATATATATATATATATATATATATATATATATATATATATATATATATATATATATATATATATATATATATATGTGCCAATCTGCTTTGTACACAGATATCAGTAATGATGAAATATTTGCTCCGTGTGGGCGCTTACCAGGTGTCACCTCACGGGCACTCATTGCTGGCGTAAGAGTGCACCACAGGGGTCAATTTTGTGCCATTTAAAATTGGAAATATTTGGCGTCGGCCGGGATCGAACCCGGTTCCCCAGATTCGCGACCAGACACTCAAGCACGCGACCACGTGACATATATATATATATATATATATATATATATATATATATATATATATATATATATATATATATATATATATGTGTGTATATAATTTGAAATACAAGGCGAAGGCAACACTAAAACTTGTAGGTATCTTAGAAAAAATCATTTGTATATTTAGTGCTGATTATCACGGATTATTTTAGATTTTCTAAAGCTGAACAAACATGTTACACAGAGAATTTGTAGACGGGCGATGTAGAGATACGTCAAAAAATGCTAGGAAATAGTATTCATTTCTTTTACGGTTTCTTCTAGAGAAGGGGTGTCCAACATTTTGGTTTTTCTGGGCCGCGTCGCTCAAGAAATCTTTTTCAAGAGTCGCATTATTACAATGTGACCCATATTACCAATGAGTATAACAATGTTTAAAGTGTTTCTGATCCTGTTTTTTTTCGATAGAGGTACTTGCGATGCGAAGAGTATTTTCAAGATTGTTGTCTGAAATTTTTGTTGTAATTTTACTTTTTGTTTGTTTCATAGTGGAAAAAAGTTGCTCGCAAATGTAAATACTCCCCAAAAGAGATGCCATACATAGGATATGTTCATGAACAGTACCGAATATTTTTCTTTATGTAGGTACAGCTTATGAAAGTCTAATAAAGACACTTGAATATTTTTTTCAAGTTGCAAATCTGATTGCAACTCTATACATTCCATTTGCATGTTTATTGGCATCGTGTTGATGTTAATTGAGAATGGACTAGTATATATTCTTACTTGCAATATCAAAATCTTAGAGATTCACTAAAAATGATAAATCACTCAACCAGTTCTCATTTTCTACTTTAGCTAGGTTTTTCTTTTGAATCTATAAAACAATTGAATTCCATTTATTTCAAATCATAGAAAGGCATACGCGACGCGGACCGTTTTGTAAGCAATATGTGACCCGTGGACCGCTCGTTGGACTCCCTTGTTCTAGAGGGCAAAATCAGATTAGTGTAGATGGTGCTTGTCGTCAATTTACTTATTTCATTTGTAGCTCAATTTCGTTTTACAACATAATAATTACTAAATCAAAGTTTACAACCTCCCAAGCATTTTGCTTTGTCAGAATCCCCATTTGAAAACCCCGAGTCTTTTAAATCCGTGCCCATTTCACTAGGGATGACATTAACCGAAACACCAGCTCACCAGTATAAAAACCCCAATCACATTATTGTCTGCACGTTAGTGTCTCCGACTCTTACTCCGCTACCACGACCGCGGCTAGCCTAGCAGACAGACGATGCGATATGCGATAGCCGTAGCTGGCGAATTGCAGCAGTTGTGTCGCTTTGCTTTGCTAACTCACACCAATACAACACCAACAACAGAACCAAACTGTAGCTTGTACGAGAAATAGAAACACCAAGTTCTCCAACCGTCTAACACTCAACTGCAGACGCAAGTGTTGTAACTTAAACACTGAATTGGTTACCAACTAAATGCAATACGGTAATTTGATGAAATATTTTACGGGTTGTTTGTGGAGGTAGATTGCTTTGCGGGTCCGCAACCCAACAAATACTCGTTCGTTTCAATTTAACTTTGTTCATATTACAACAAATGTTGTATTTTCAATTCTTTTTAAACAATTTCATTCGTAGTTACTATACCTACATTGCAGACAATTACAGTCTAAATTCTAAATGATTCAGAATTCAACATAAACCATAATTTTCTTAGGCAATGAGTTGACAGTGGCTACCTCAAATTTTCTTCAAATGGAAACCGTAAGTTATTGTAAGGGGCCCGTGAAACAATTTTGATATAAATAACGAGACTTTGTTTATTTAAATAACCAACCCAAGTAATACTGACCGACGATCGACCAAAAAGTGACGTCGATTAGAGGTTGAATTTACGTCATATGCGGCAGTCTAATTTGACGTGTATGCGACGGCACTGCAACGTTGATTTTTGGTCTGAAATAGGACTATTTAGACGTCTAATTTGACGTCTATGCGACAGCACTGTGGCGGTTGCTTTTGGTCTGAAATGTAACACGAGGGGGGGGGTCTCTGAAGCTGATGGCAATTCTACCGACTGATCCACTGTAACACGAGGGGGGTCTTTGAAGCTGACTGATAATACTGCTGATTACTAATGATGATACTGATGATGATGATTCCCAACGATGATACACTTACTGGCTGGTGGACGCTTTGATGGCTGGCGTCCACGGCTTGTGAGAAGGAAGAACACACGGACACTTTCACTTTTTACTGATGAACACTATGGACATGAACACAACTTGTTGATTTAATAACTAATACTTTTATTTACAATTAAACTAAATGATTACATTTTTAACTAATACAGCGGGCAGGCTCCCCAAAACTAAAGGACACTACAAGTCCTAACCAAAACACGTCTTTCCTACGCCACGTACTAATTTCGACTCTTCCATTTTTATCCCATAGTTAACTAATACCGACTGCCCGCTGTATTAGTTAAAAATGTAATCATTTAGTTTAATTGTAAATAAAAGTATTAGTTATTAAATCAACTAGTTGTGTTCATGTCCATAGTGTTCATCAGTAAAAAGTGAAAGTGTCCGTGTGTTCTTCCTTCTCACAATCCGTGGACGCCAGCCATCAAAGCGTCCACCAGCCAGTAAGTGTATCATCGTTGGGAATCATCATCATCAGTATCATCATTAGTAATCAGCAGTATTATCAGTCAGCTTCAAAGACCCCGCTCGTGTTACAGTGGATCAGTCGGTAGAATTGCCATCAGCTTCAGAGACCCCCCCTCGTGTTACAGTGGCGCAGTCGGTAGGATAATGAGAGTAATGTTTACTCTTATTTATCCGAAAAGTTCCTACAGTATTAAAATTATTAGTTTGTAACCAACAAGTATTTGTTCATGTCCGTAGTGTTCATCAGTGTAAAGTAAAGTGTAAAAAGTTAAGTAAAGTGTCTGTGTGTTCTTCCTTCTCACAAGCCGTGGACGCCAGCCATCAAAGCGTCCACCAGTCAGTTAGTGTATCATCGTTGGGAGTCATCAAAGTAGTATTAACAGTCAGCTTCAGAGACCCCCCCCCTCGTGTTACAGAAATAGGACTATTTAGACGTCAAATTTGTGGTCGCTATGACGTTCATGTGACGACTTGTGGTCATAATTAGGTTTATTTAAACCTTTGTCACACGTCTAATATGACGTCTTTACGACGATTATTTTTGCTTTATTTTTAATATTATTAAAAACTCATATTCAAAAATGTATATACTCGTATATTATTTTATTTAAATATCAATTCTAAATATAAAACAATATATATATATATATATATATATATATATATATATATATATATATATATATATATATATATATATATATATATATGTGTGTGTGTGTGTATTTGTCATTACCAAATCTACGAAATGAATTTGCTAATTGGCATAGAGCGAAATGTGTAAGCTGTGGTTATATTTATATATTATTTATTTGAAACATATTAGTACATGTATACATATTTAATTATAAATGCGAAACAGAAACAATTTACATTTGTTATAGATTTTGGTATAAAAAACATGGACATTTTAATTTTCAACATGTTAGGTTTTGTTTAAAGTCTGTGCTTTAAAAGAACTTGTCAAGAAATGTTCATAATACAAAAGCGAATGTATAGACAAACGGAAATATATTACAAAAATCACGTGACGTGGCGTGGATAAAAACAGCCCTTCAGACATCACTACATAGAATCAACACTATATATTAATTTCCTTCTCTTTATGTAATATTATTTTAATTTAAGCTAATAATAAATGAATTAAAATATTATGCCGAAATCGCTTAAATTATTAAAAAATTATTCATAATTTCTCGATTCCATGTCATTTTGACAATTGTATTAAAAAATAAAAACAATCAAAGAAGTCAGATTGTGTATTTATGGTGAAATTTTCCATTACAGTACGCAAAAGAGGGAGATAAAATTTTACATGACTAGTAGTACCTACAGTTAATATAAACTTTCAATACAAGCTAGCCATGATAATTTTTGACATTTTTCGGAAATATGTATGTATGGACGCACCTTGTCCAATTTTTGACATCACATCTGCAAACAGAAGGCAAACAGTGCGCCATTTTATAATTTGTAGATGAAAATGATGAAAAATATTTCAAGGTATGGTAACACATGAAGCGAAGTACCACTATGAAGAATATAAGCAAGCAATGATGAAATAGCACCACAACGTGCGAATAAAATAAAAAATATCTTGTAGATATAATAAGATGCATTATTTAATTGATTTGTATTTTTTCGTGTTTATTTTTTTCAAAAATACTTTTTATATGTTTAATATTTTATTGTAGGTATATTGTTTTGCTTTATTTAATATTTTTAAATTATTTTTTTGTATTATACAGTATAAATAAAACTTCAGAATTAAATTAATTATTTTTCCTATTAATTTTTTCTACTATTATTTATATTTATACCATAAAAATAACGTCGAAACATCGTCTTAAAATCACGTCTAAACAATGCCTAAAAATGACGTTGAAACACCGTCTTAAAATTTCGTCTCAACAAAGTCTAAAAATGACGTAGAAACAAAGTCTTATAATGACGTCTAAACAAGTCTTATAATGACGTCTAAACAACGTCTGAAAATGACGTCGCACAGCTCCACGCTGAGACGCCTTCAGGACGACTATATGACGTAACTTAGGACGTCGCAATGACGTAGATTTTAGGTCATTTGTGTTACTTTGGAACAATACATTAGTTCTAAAAAATATATCTCTACATAGTGCATGGGGTCTACAAGGAAAAAAATATTCAAGAGAGGATCTCGAGCTTTTTTAACTTTACAAATCGCTGTTCTATATTTTTACACACCTCTAAAATACAAATGTGCAATTTTAATTTGAATTTTGCGCGAAAATACACTATTCGCTTTTCTGTGGTGCGACAAAAAAAAAACGTATTCGCAGGGATTCAGCAGTCTTACTATGGATGAAGTCCAGAGTTAAAAATAAATTAAAACTAGTTGAAAAATATGAAACCGAGTACCCGAATGAAATTGATCATCGGATCCGGATAGTGGAACCTATGCTCAGATTCGCGTAGTGGAACCGATATTTGGACATCCTGGTTTATTAGCAAGTTTAGTTTTGGAATTTGTAATTTAAACTTTTCTTTTTTATTTTATTAATACAAAGATGACCAAAAGTTAAAGGCATTCTCTCGTATGAATACTTATGAATAAATATTTCATTCGTTGCAAGATTTCATGAATCCATATGCAATACGATCGAAGATAGAAGGTAAGGTACCTACGAAAAGTTTAGTTTTCGGTTTCGATATTCATATCAATATTAAGAATGTTTCTTTTCCAAAATCGAGAGCCGATTAGTTTCGGTTTCAGAGTTGTGGTTCGGTCTGTTCCGATTCCAGAATCGAGAACCGATTAGTTAATACATAGTTCCAGAATTGCGATTCGTGCAGGTTAGTTTCAGTTCTGAAATCAAATTCGGGAATTCAGGTTAGTTATACATACATATACCAATTTAAATAACGGAGTTTTATCTTTACACACTGGGTGTTTAGTCGCGAATCTGGTGACCCGGGTTCGATTCCGACCGATGCCAAAAATTATTTTAAAAAATTAAATGGCACAAAAGTGACCTTGTGTTGTACTCTTCACGCCAGCAATGAATACCCGTGAGGTGACGTCTGGTAAACGCCCGCACGATACAAATATGTCATCATCATTGCCGATATCTGCGTTTGGTATACTAAGCAGATTGGCACACCTAGCAAAGGGTAATTGGAGTGATATATATTTTTTTTATGTATTACATAAATTAACATAACGTTTCGGTAGCTAGAGATCTGCTGGTATGCAGGTATACTGATATTCAGTTTTTATTTTTCGATAAACTTCGTTGGCTTATTTTCCATTTTAATTACCTATTCCCTTTTTATAATTCTGAAGGTGAATGGTACTGAAGCTCCGGTATAATTGCATAGAATATTTATCGCATAATATTTGATGAAATGGCAAGGAAAAAGAAATATAGGTTAGGAAAAATGAGTTGTCATTTACAACGTCACTCGTCACAATACGCTTGCGCGTTTGTCTCCTAATGAATGCAATTGAAAGATAGCGTTCTGCTCTGAATTGAGAGCAATAAAAACTTCCATTCGGCTTGGGTCGACTCTGTTCGCTTGTGTTCGGGGCAAGGAGAAAGACGTAATTTAGTCATTCAGCTGTGAGAGTTTCCTGCCAGCCGCTTTCATCCTGTATCGCAATCCGTAATGAGAATGAGGAATCAGATGCACCCTATGATCTTATTTACTTGTTTGCTTCACTCACGCAAATGTTTACCAGCTCGTTATTCGCTTTATTATGCTCTGTTATTACTTAATTTTATTGTTTCAAGGCGAGCGGTTTCACGATGAATTATTTGATTCCTTTCGTGATGTTTCATTTCTAACGTAGATATTTTTCAGGACGCACTAGAACGAGCAGTATATGAGCGAAAATAAAATTTTTGCGATGACAGATAATAAATTAGTAAAAAAGAAGAAAAAATAAGAACTGTGAGTAAATTTCTCGAAATCTCAATCATACACTCATACGAGTAGGTATCTTCATTAAGTTTAATTAATAAGTTACACATATTTGAAAAGTTACATAATGGCCTTATTTTTTCTATTCATAAAAATAACAGTTTATGTTGTACTTAGTATACTGCAAAAGAAAAAATCATCTTAGTAAATTTTTATTATTTTATCTACAAAAAAATCTGGCGTGGCCAACCTGCCATGTACCGCCAGAGTGAAAAAAAGATTAAGTTAATCCTTATTTTGGGATTAGCAAATATAATCTAATATTGGCAGTTTATTTCTTAAAATTTAGTCTAATCTAATCCAAGTGCCTTTTTTGATAATAAAATGAAGATTAAATTTTAAATATCGCGATAAAATAGAATTCACTAATCCAAAAATGAGAATTAGCTTGAACTTTTTTGCTAATCGTTAATTTTTATTAATCTAAATACATACCTACATATTTACATATGCTGTATTGATTTCCTTTCCTATTGTTCAATTTACTTTTTTCTTTTTAAAACGTTACTATTATTAATTTGAAATGATTATTTCTTTGACAGTGACATTTCTCTGTCAGTTACATACATTTGAATAACTGTGCAACCAAGGAGTTTTGTTTATGTAAAGCACAGGCTCCGGGATTTAAATTATGTATAGATAATTTTATAACTTTATCCATAAAATATATAGAAAAAGTATTAATGCAAATCTGTAGAAAATTTTATAATCTTTAATTTTTATAATAACATTATTGTCGAAAAAATAACATTTAAAGGTATTTTTCGAAGAAAAAATATTTTGAGCTTCTAGTAAAGTGCCATTTCCGGTTATCCGATTTACACCGAATTTTCTGAATGATAGTATTTGAGTTAGAGTGGAGGATCCACACACACATACACACATACATACACACAGACATCATCGTGAAAATGTTAAAATTGGATTCTAGAGACCTTAAAACGCAGTCATTTAACCAAAATCTCGATATGCGATTTTTAGCACGATCCCTATACCTCCCTTAGCAGGGGTAGCGGGAGGTAAAAGTATTTGAAACACATTGAAATTTCTACTGAGAAAAAAGTTACAGCCAAAAGTTAAAATCACCAAACTTACGTTTATTGTTCATAACTCTACCAAATGAAGATATCTGAAATGTTTTCACACCATCGAATTTTTCACAAAAAATTGGCCCATGAAGACCTACCTCAATTTTCTGTACCGTCCCTAATAAAAAAGTTTTTCACAAGTCGAATTTGCTCCACTCTGTACATGAATTTATGTTTATGAGTCGGTAAGATCTTACTTATCCCGATGAAGGGTAAAAGTGTATACCGAATCGTCGGTTTTATGATTAATATTCGATTGAAGTAGCGCAGTAATAGCGTTATCGCTTCGTATATCGAGGATCCCGGGTTCGAAATCAAGAAGGATATGGATGTTTGGATGTGTCCTTATCATTTTATCTCCATTACCAAAAATAAAGAAATCAACGATTAAAAGGAAAACTGTCTCATCCCCATCTATCACAGCTTCCAAATCAAGTTAGGTCACCGAGGAAGTTTAGACCTGAACCTTTCTCCTAAAAGCGTGTGTAACTAAAATCAGAACTGAAAGTGTTGATAGACATAACGTCATAGTCAATAAATTCAAAGTCTACGTCTACGGGGACAAATAAAAAGCTGCCGCCTCCGTTTCAGTTAAGAAATAATATGTATGAGGCTCGGGTAAGTTGGTTTGAAATCCAGATCTCATTTTTCGAAAAGAAGTTCAAGTAATCATTAACTACGTTGAGAGGGGACTAATTCTTTAATACGTCAGTACAATATCAACGTTAATAAATACGGAAATAATAATTTCATCAACTAACAGTACTAACATTACTATTATATATACGGTGGCTTGTAGTCATGAGTACGGTAAGGGTTCTGGGTTCGGTTCTGGGTTCGAATCCGACTAAGGCATGGATGTTTATATATGTAAACGAGTAAACCTCTCTGTAATTGGGATTTAATCCTGTTGAGAAGGTTTTTTAAGAAAAAAAATCTTGTGGACACACACGACTTCCTTGTACGCAAGACCAACATGAAATAGACCCAATTATAAATTTGCACGTATTTCAGATAATTTGGCATTAACATTTTTTTTATTATTACCTCCCGCTACCCTTAATAAGGGAGGTATAGGGATTGTGCTAAAAATCGCATATCGAGATTTTGGTAAATGACCACGTTTTAAGGTCCCTAGAACATTTTTTTTTATTTTTACTTTCCGCTACTTAGTAAGGGAGGTATAGAGATCGTGCTAAAAATCGCATATCGAGATTTTGGTAAATTTTAACATTTTCACGATGATGTCTGTGTGTATGTGAGTATACTATTATTCACGAAAGATGACTATTCAAGGTCATTTGTTCGAAGAAAGAATACACATCACTTTACAGCAGTACCTTGGCAACATTTTGTATTAGAAAGAGAAATATTATTTGACCTATGTCTATTTAATTTAAGTGGTGGGACAGATATACGTAAATATAGTGGCATTACTTTCTAACACATTATAAATAATAAGGACGTATGTCGTAGAATTACAGATACCTAATTATCTACTGCAATGCCCTCTGTGCTAATATTTACCCAGTGGCGTTGCAGTTTAAATCAAATTATTATTACTTGGTTTATAGTTAATACGTTTTAGAATTTTGCAAAAACATAAGTGAAGAACATAAATCTTTCAGAAAGCTATTATTTAGAACGAAACATAATTTTTAAATAACATACTCTTATTTTTTCAGTTAAAATGTGTCCATAAATATTTCATGTTACACGACTATGCTTACGAAATGCAGTGAAGTTATCTGCGAGTAATATTATACCAAACGGCTCACAAATGACCTTGAATAGTCATCTTTCGTGAATTATAGTATAGTTGTGTGTATGTATGTGTGGATCCTCCAACTCAAATACTAGCAATCAGAAATTTTTGAAACCTTGTATTTCGAACTTTTTCTGTACTGGAAAGAGCCCATTAGATTTCAGTGTAAATCGTTTAACCGAAAATGGCACTTTACTAGAAGCGCAAAATAGTTTTTCTTCGAAAAATACCTTTAAATGTTATTTTTTCGAGATTAATGTTATTATAAAAATTAAAGATTATTACATTTTCTACAGATTTGCATTAATACTTTTTCTATAAATTTTATGGATAAATTTATAAAATTATCTACACTTTAAATCCCGAAGTCTACGCTTTAATCAAACACAATTCCTTGTTTACACAGTTCAGATCTCAAATGTATGTAACTGACAGATAAATGTCACTGTCAAAGAACTAATTATTTTAAATTAATAATAATAACGTTTTAAAAAGAAAATAATAAATAGAACAATATTTATTTGGAAATGAATTTAGTATAGTTTCAGGCATAAATGTAAGTATATATTAAAATTAATAAAAACTAATTTGCGGGAGGTATAGCGTTGACCACATCAGATTTTTTTGTACTTTTTTGTTCTAATCCATAGCAAGCTGTATTACAAAAACCAAAAAGTATACAATTTTTGAATTTACATATCTCGCTTATACAAAGGGCTAATTTAATAATATTGGATGTGCTAGACGCAGAATTTAATTCTCTTCAAACTATTATTTGAAATATTTATTTCTAAAATCAAAATAAAACCATTTATTCAAGAAAAACTGTTAACAACTTTAGGTAATATATCACTTCCGGTTAGCCTATTTTAACTAAAATCTACTATGTTATTCCCATTGACATAAAAGTCTTATATACCAAATTTGAATAGTTTTGGAAAGTATTTTAAAATAGTTTTTCATTAAAATCAATTATAGGCTACAAGTAATGTACCACTTTGGAAATTATGTAATGACCAAAAAGGGAGGTGCACAATTAGATGTTATAGTAGTCCTAAATACAAAATTTGAACTTTCTACGGCTTATCGTTTTTGAGTTATGCGAGATACGTACGTACAGACGTTCCGACGAAACCTTTGAAATCTGAAAACTGAAATTTTTCGCACTTCCTTTACTATGTACAAGAAAGTAAAAAAAGGGTAAAAAAACTTTGAAATATACAATACAAGCCCAGGCTCATAATATTTCGGCCGGTTTACATTTTCAACAAACAAATAATTATAAAATCTACGTAAATGGTGAGAAATTTTTTACAAATTTCTCGCGACTATAGTTTAAAATATACGAGTAGATTTTAAACTAAAGTATGCCGCCATTTAATATTGGGTTCCATCGCCTTTATTAGTAATAACAGCTTTACTTCTATTAAGCATTGCATCCACAAGCCCCGCACATTCTTTTGTTATAATATTAATTGTCCCCTACGTCTTGCAAAGTAGGTTTTATTGTACGCACTGGATATTTACGAAGTTTTTCATATTGTGCCAAAGGAAAGGGTATCGGTAGAAGATGGCCATAAACGCCGGTTGAACTATTATCACCCGTCATTTGGTCCACAGTTTTTGTAAGTACAAACACTTAAAATACCAATATAGTTAAAAGTAGATAGTATAAATTTCTCATCATTCGTTTAGGTTTTCTAATTTGTTGAAAATGTAAGCTGGCCGAACTATTATGAACCTGGGCTGGTATTTCGATGTGCCGAATCTAAGACAATTTCTTTTTTTAAAATTAAGCGCATGCTATTTGAAGTGTACATTTTTTGTGCAACTGGCTGGAACGATATCTTTATCAAAAATAATGAATTATTTAATCATGTAACTAATGTTGCATAGCAAAGTATTTGAAAGGCCCAGGCCAAAAACAGTATAACTCCATATTGACTAGTTTTGTATGAGAGAGGGAAAAAGTTTCAAGTCTTTTAGAAAGTTTGATTAATATCTGTTTATAATTCTATTAAAAATTATAGTTCTGATCGTACTATATCATTTATTTCCAACAAAATATATTACGAACTTATTATAAAAACTGTTTTGATTTTTTAAACTGATATTTGATTGTTCTTTCCTGGTATATCATATTTTTTATTCGCAATCATTATCGTAATATGGCGATTACTAACCTTTTAGTGCTTGGGAAATACGTTTTTCCTAACTGTAATGACAATTTCTTAGGTGGGAAATAAAAAAATTCATTTCCACCCCACGGATTGGAAATGTATAGGGGTTGCCTAGCAACACTGACATGGATCTCTAAAATAATGTAGGCTAAACAAATTTTTGTAGAGCTGTCAAAAATATTAATAAAATTAAAGTTTATACTCAGTGATTTATTTTGAAAATTATTGATTTAGAAAGAGGGTGATTGTGAATAAAATAGTATACATACTTCGGTGGAAGTTTCATCACAGCCTTGCGCCTCTCGGTAATATACATGAGCTCTCGGCTGTAGTGATGTGCCGCCAAAAAATTCCCGCCGGGAATTTGTTTTTTCCCCGGGAAAATTCTCGGAAATTCCTTCATCCGCGATTTTCGGGAAGAAATTTTGTTACCTTTATTCCCGGATTTTTTTTGGAAATATCCCGTGAATATAATTTTTGAAAATATCCCGTAAATTTTTGAAGATTTTGGCTTTGATGTTTGGTGCAAGTTGTTATAAATAATTATTAAATATGTAACATTGTTAATTTTTTTGAGTAATATAATTTTTTTTCAAAATAAATTGTTAATCTGGTTAATTTTTAAAAAATAAATAAAGTACTTGTGAAATTTAGTACGATGCTTTTGAATTACACATTTAAGGTTTTATGAATATTGCACCTTTCCTTTATATAAGAAGTATCCAAATATATTGAACATTTAAAATACGAGGGAGTATTCTTTATTAGTCCTTACAGAGTCGCTCTACTCGTATGTATGACCGATAGTGCATTTCACTGAAAAATAAAACTAAATAAACATGCAGTTATAATTTTTATTCATATTTGAAATTCCTTGGGAAATTTCCCGAAGGATATTTCTTCGAAAATTCCTCAGGAAATTTCTCAAAAAAAAATTCCGGGGAAATTTTTGGGAATTTTCCCGTATCTTTAAGTTTCGGGAATTGACCCATCTCTACTCGGCTGTAATGAAATATATTCCAGTTCGGATGTAATATACTATTATTCACAATCATTATCCTAACATGTCGATTCCTAACCTGTTAGATTTATAGGTTGGAAAATACGTCAATCCTAACTGCAATGACAATCTCATGTGTGGGAAATAACCAATCACGCTTCCATCCCACAGGTGGGAAATGTTTATGTAGGGTTAGGATTGTCTAGCAACATTGCCATAGATACCTATTGTAGGCTAAACAAATTTTAATAGAGCTGTAAAAAAATTAATAAAATTAAATGTTATAACTCAATGATTTATTTTCAAAATTATTACCGACCGATGTAGTGTAGCGGACAGCGTCTCCGCTTTATACGCTGAAGGTTGCGGGTTCGAATCCCGTGTAAGGTATGGATGTTCCACGTGTGTGTCTTTTCATCCCTCATTCCCATTACTATGCAATGTAATAACTAAATGTTATAATAATATGTAAGAAAATATATCATAGTCATTAATTATCATCGCTTTATATACGGAATATGTAATGAAAAAGCGTAATAAATATTATTATTTTCAAAATTATTAATTTAAAAAAGGATGAGTATGGGATTATGGTGGGAGTTTCATCACAGCCCCGGGCTGTATCTGAACTCGAAGCTTCGCCTCTCGGTAAAATACGTGTGAGCAGCGCCGCTGCGCTGAACAAGCGTCTAAGTATAGCGATGATGTAATCGCGTGAGCAGCCGGGCGACGTAAACAAACGAGGCGCGACGTGTTTAATTACTTCCGGTCGCCTGAACTTTTTGTGTTCGTTGTTCTTTTGGAGTCGAATATTCTAGAACTCTCTAGAAGGTAATGGCAGCTATATAAAAGGGACGCAGCTATGCTCGAGAGTTAAATAGTGAGAGTTACATAGTCAGCTAAGTTGAGTTGTGAGTAGTGAGTTTAGTAGCATAGAAGTATCGTGGCGGGCGTATGCAGTATAGTGTCGAGTGAAGTAGGTACTCGGGAAGTTACTCGTATACTGGGATAGCTGTGGAAATGAATACTCGGTAGTGTTGACGAGTATTGGGAAGCTATAGTATACGAGGACATTAACGGCGAACCGGGAAGTTACTGGTATACTGGGATAGCTGTGGAAATGAATACTCAGTAGTGTTGACGAGTATTGGTAAGCTATAGTATACGAGGACAGTAACGGCGAATCGGGAAGTTACTGGTATAGCTGTGGATGTGAATACTCGGCAATGTTGACGAATATTGGGAAGTTATAGTGTATGAGGACAGTAACGGCGAGTCTGGAAGTTACTGGTATACTGGGATAGCTGTGGATGTGAATAATCATAATCGGTAGTGTTGACGCGTATTGGGAAGCTATAGTATACGAGGACAGTAACGGCGAATCGGGAAGTTACTGGTATAGCTGTGGATGTGAATACTCGGTAGTGTTGACGAATATTGGGAAGCTATAGTGTACGAGGACAGTAACGGCGAGTCTGGAAGTTACTGGTATACTGGGATAGCTGTGGATGTGAATAATCGGTAGTGTTGACGCGTATTGGGAAGTTATAGTGTACGAGGACAGTAACGGCGAGTCTGAAAGTTATTGGTATACTGGGATAGCTGCGGCAGTGATTACTCGGTAGTGTTGACGCGTATTGGGATTGGGAAGCTAGAGTATACGAGGACAGTAACAGCGAGTTGGAGTGAATATTCGACATTGGTGTTGAAGGATTGCGGCATACGGACAGTTGGCGATAGGATAGTTGAATGTGATATAAATAGATAGTGAAATAAATAGTGACACAATATAGTGATATAAATATCGCGTAAACAGTCTACAAGAGCCTGGAACAACACAGCAGTCTAAACGCGTAGTAAAATAAATGAACAATTAGTTAAATAAAAGTACGAGAGCGCAGTAAAATAAATAACGTGACAATAAATAGTCGTGTTAATTGTTTAAATAAATAAATAAATAATCTTAGTGTTTAAGTAATTAATTATATTCTTAGTCTTAAATTAGTATTTAATATTTGTTTAACTATAGTAATATCTAGTCATTTTTATTATCGTTCAATAAACATCTATTTTAATTAATAATAATTCTGTGCTTATTACACTTCATCCAAATAAATAAAAACGTTACAAACCTTAATACTTTCAATGTTTTTCTTCTTGTTCGATGCAGAAATTAAAACTTCTAACAAAGTACTAGATGGAATCTCAAGCTCAAAATTGACAAAAATTGACTTTTACTGTTTTACCCCTGATCTCTTTATTTGATATACTTAATATACACCATAGTCGAGAAATTTACTCACATTTATTATTCGTTTCTCTTTTAAAGGATTATTAATTAAAATTTAACAATTTAATGTAAACTTTGATTTTCTGAAATTAATCGGTAAAAAAAATTAAGACTGTAAATAAGAAACTAAAAATGACATTGTGATGTATAATGTCCAAATGACATATGTGATCAGTGCAGTGCATTTCACGTTTATCGCATAAAGCTTGTTGATGTTTGAAGAGGTTCCTACTCATAAATAGCGAGTAGCGAGAGATCAGATCAGTTCATCATAGTAAAATGCAACAACAAATGTAATAGAGAGAATATTCAGATGTTTGATCATCACAGTTTATTATCCATTTCTGGGTGGACCAATATACTCCTATTCACAGATTTTAGTAATGAAGGCATTTTCTGTACCGCTGAGGGCATTTTCAGGATAGCCAACTATTTGTAAGATTGAATTTTTTTCACATTTTTATGACTTTTCCATTCTTTAATATAAATTTTTCTAATTATATTTTTTGTTTCGATAATTTTATTTGTAGATACTTTTTGATCTTCTAATTTACATTGTATTTTCTAAACATAGCAAGCTATTTCAACAATTAAAAAATCTGATGTGGCCTGCAAATGACCTGCCGTCAACTCCATGTTGAACATAGCAATGAACTTTAAGTAGAGTATCACCCGGTTGATCGTTTGTAAACAAAATCTAATTTGTTGTTCTAGTAAATAGAAAAACGAAATTTTGAATTATGTTTTATGTGATCTTGTGGCCGCGTGCCTGAGTGTCAGGTCGCGAATCTGGGGAAACGGGTTCGATCCCGACCGACGCCAAAAATTTCCAATTTTAAATGGCACAAAATTGACTCCTGTGGAACATTTTCCACGCCAGCAATGAGTTACCGTGAGGTAACGGCTTGTAAGCCCCTCGCACGGTGAAAATATTTCATTACGGATGTGTACAAAGCAGATTGGCACACCCAGCAATGGGTAATAAGCCGTGATGATATATTTATTTACTTTATTTTGTTTTTCTTCGAAAATCTGTTAAGAGCTCGAAAAGTACCACTTCCGGTTTATAAATTTTAGCCAAATCTAATATGTTGTTCCCCTACATATAAAAGTCTTAAAATACTAAAATTGAAATGTTGCGTCCCTCCGGTGCGAAGGACTAAGTAATAAGGACCTAATGGCTCGAAGGACCAAATGTTCAAACCCTAAACCAGCGAATCCGGTCTAGAAGAACCAAAATGTTTTGATCCTGCTCGCAAGCCCAAATGCGATGTCTCTAGATCAGCGAATCCGGTCTAGAAGCACCAACAATGTGTTTGATGTTAAATTCAATGAATAAAACAAAACTATATGTAAACCAAAATAATTACAACCTTCGATAGCTGGTTCACATCACTGGACTTGGCCAATAAACGGGATAATACTAATTTGTGAAACGTACTAATTAACAACGACCGAAGGACCAGATAGTTTTACGAACTAACAAACGTGCTAAATATAATTGCAACAAAATAACAAACAACTGAAAAACAATTCTGAGAAACATGTGATAGCGTATTGAATATAAGTGACATAAACAATAATAAACCAAAGATAGAACAAATACGATATTTGTTGAAATTAACTAAATAATTTAATAAATGTATGAACAAACAAACTTAGTTAAACAATATTAAGAACTCTAAATGAACTTAATAACAACCAACTAGAATGCAAAACTTGTTGTCTTGAATGTACCTAGTCGACAATAACAGCAGATGCGCTGTGGATGACGTCACTCGAAGGTGAACGTGTGTAAACAGGTTTACAAAGAAATAATAATAATTTCACCCAAGGAAATATGAATCAAATCCCTAACAACACGAGTTCCGTGAGAAATCAAATTGTACAGTTCGATTTTACAATTGATTCCTGAGATGTGTCTATTAGCTGCATAAATTGGCGCCGGAAAGTATTCACGGATTATAAAGTACCAAATTAAATGAAAACCGAACGATACTCCTTGAATTAGTCGTGCTAGGCTAATCAAGCTACGCGTACGATAATTAAACAACCAATTACTTTACTGACCATATGAAAATCAGAAAGTTTATGCAAAATGGTGGAAAACCACTCTCGCGGACGACGACGCGATACGTGTTTACCGTTTGCAAGCCAGAGACACTCTGAGTCGGTCGCAGTCGGTCAGTGCTGTAGCAGCAGTACGCTGGGCGTGTAGGTGCGCGCGCACTCGCGTGAAGCCAGATGCAATAATATTAATATTAATAATTAGTTTAAGATACTACAGCTATTTCAAACAATTCTAAAATTAAACTTAAACACGTAAATTATATAACTAATTTTTCCAAGTAACAGAAACAGTTATTTTCATTTATTTATTGACTTATTTAAATAGAGTCAGGGCGGGTTAACCGTTCTATTCCCATGTGCAGCGGGTTGCCACCTCAAGGGGTTAATATTTTCCAAATTCCTCTCATTTAAAACATGTTAGTTTTAAACATACCGGCCACCTTAGGGTCTCCCTAAAGACAAACTTAGGCTGTTGGCAAAGGACACAGTTTTGCTATAGGGCGAGTGATTTCACCTTTAGCGGTTTTTAATACGGCAACTCTATTGATTCCATCTGATCCGGGAATCAATTTGATGACTCTAGCCAAACGCCATGCAGTAGGTGGCATTGGATGATCATTGATTAAGACAATAGTATCTATTGTCAATGGATCGGTATCCTCATTCCATTTGTACCGTTCTTGCAAGGTACGAAGATATGTTTGTTGCCAGCGTGCCCAAAATTGTTGTTGCAACTTGGACAACATTTCCCATGAGGACAAACGATTTGTGGGAGTCTCAGTGTGATCTAGAGACGGCAATGTTACAGTGGGTTCTGTAACTAAGAAATGTCCTGGTGTTAAGGGTGTGGGATCGGAAGGATCCGATGACTTCGGGAACAGAGGCCTGGAATTTAGCATCGCCTCCACTTCCGTCAACAAGGTAGAGAACTCTTCGTAAGTCAGAAGCTTTTCTGTGAGTACTCGTGATAATAGTCTCTTTGTAGACTTTATTGCAGCCTCCCAAAGTCCGCCGAAGTGTGGCGTGGACGGTGGATTGAAATGCCATGTGATCCCTTCTTGGTACACATGATTTGACACCTGAGTATTGAATTCCTCAGAGCTCAAGAATTTTTGTAATTCAGAGAGCTTGCGATTTGCACCTATGAAATTCGTGCCACAATCGCTGTATAGGTTTGCAACACGACCTCGGCGTGCTACAAAGCGTCTTAGTGCTGCCAAAAAGGTGTCCGTGGACATATCTGTGACAAGTTCGATATGCACGGCTTTTGTGGCAAAACAAACAAATAGGCATATATATGCCTTGTGTGAGGACGTGCCTCGTCTCCTGCTCCAGGAGATGTTATACGGTCCGGCGTAGTCTACTCCGGAATTAAGGAAGGGTTTGGCAATGTTAACCCTGTCCTTTGGTAATTGTCCCATGAGAGGGTAGTCGGTTGTCGGTCGAAACCGAAAACAATGGACACAACCTTTCAGCACAGAACGGATAGTTCGTCTGCTTGAAATTATCCAATATTGTTGTCCTAATAGAGACTCTAGACCTTGCGCACCAACATGCATATGCTTATCATGAAAGTGTTTTATGAGGGCCTTTGTAAATGGGTGTTGCGACGGCAACAGAATGGGGTGTTTCTGGGCGTATTCTAAATTAGCATGCTCCAGCCGGCCACCGACCCGAATTATTCCTTCAGTATCAATAAACGGGACTAACGACTTAATTGGGGATCGACAAACTTTCCCTCGTTGTAGTTGTGATAATTCATCCTGTAGTCCTTCTGATTGAGCCAACAGGACGACTTTGGCTTGTGCTCGGACAAGCTCTTCTGGTGAAAACACATCAGCACCTTTTCGTTTGCCTGAAGAGATGTCTCTCCACCGTAAACAATAAGCCATAGTTCGCACCATCCGATTATAGTTGGACATTGCATTGAAAAAACTGAACTGCTGTACTGTTTTCAATGTTAGGCTTTTGACAATCTCTGTCTGAGCAGAGTTGGTTTGATCTTCGTCAAGTTGAACCACTTCACTTTGTGGCCAACACGAGTAAGGTTGTTGTAACAACTCTGGCCCACTTATCCAGAGAGTACATGTCTTGAAACTTAGAGGACTGAGACCTCTAGAACCTACGTCGGCCGCATTGTGTTCCGACGTTACATGACGCCAGTGTTCACTCGGAAAATTTGTTTGTATTTGAGCGACTCGATTACCCACAAATGTTTTCAGAGTGTGTGGTTCCTTGCGCAACCAGGCAAGAACTATCATAGAGTCCGAGAAGCAATGTACAGCCTCCGGTTGTTTTGGAATATTTTCGAGAATATTCTCGAGAAGTTTGGCGAGAAGATGCGCCGCACATAATTCCAAACGAGGTATAGTAATTTTTTTCAAAGGCGCTACACGCGTCTTTGCACAGAGCAATTGAACCACTGGTTTATCGTTTGAATAACTTCTAACATAGACAACGGCACAGTAGCCTCGCTCGGAGGCATCCGCAAATCCGATAAGATCGAATTTAGAACCCAAACAAGCTAACCTTGGTATCGAATAGTTGGATATACAATCGATCTCGTTCAGAAACAAGTTCCACTCTAAGACAATATGAGCGGGAGGTTCTTCATCCCATTCTACCTTTGATTTCCAAAGCTCTTGCATGATGAGTTTAAGAAACATCACCAATGGTGACATAATGCCTAATGGATCATAGATCCTTGCAATGCAAGACAAAATGTTTCTTTTTGTGCATAAATCGTCGGGTTTTGAGACCGTATACTCGTAGCAGTCGGACTTGCAAACCCATTTGACACCTAGCAGTTTCACTGACTCGTCGTCAGTGAAGTGAACATCTTTCACTGCGCGTGCATTGTCTGGTAGTTCATCCAGTAATGTTTGAGAATTACTGGCCCATTTTCGTAGGGTGAATCCTCCCTTTTCGAATATATCCGTGAGTTCACGGCGCAGTGCCAAGGCTGACTGAATATCTTCAGCTCCAGTCACAACATCGTCCATATAGACATCATTTTGCAGGACTTTAGCTGCTAAGGGATATTGATTCCCTTCGTCTTGATCCAACTGTTCAACTGTACGCAACGCCAAGAACGGCAAACAATTCAAACCAAAGCAGATAGTGGTGAATTGGTACACAATAGGATGTGTGGCATCCGCAGGTTTCCAAATGAACCTTAGAAATCGTTGATGCTCGCGTACAACTCTAATTTGTAGGAACATCTGTTTTAAGTCCCCCGTAATTAAAATAGGATAAAATGTATTTCGCAAATGAAGAGTGAAGATACTCTTCTGTAGTACCGGACCAGGATACAAGTAGTCATTAATCGACTTTCCATTAGACGAAGGCTTTGAAGCATTGAACACAATGCGTACCGGTGTCGTCGCACTATCAGGTTTAACCACTGCATGGTGTGGAATATAGTACGAATCCTGATCATTCAAATTGGGTTGCACATCAAGTCTCGTGACGTAACCCTTTTGCAAATATTCTTCGAATATTGCATCATAAGCCTTGAGTAACTCTGGGTCTTTACTCAAGCGAGTCAGCTGTGCGTGACAAATGGACAAAGCTTTCTTGTATGAATTGCCTAGTACTGGTGGGTACTGTTTAAAAGGTAAAGAAACCGTGTATTTTCCCTCGGAGTCTCTTTGGGTAGTATTGACAAAATGGTCCTCCACCATTTTATCCTCCGGTTTAGTGACAACCGATGGAGTTGGAACGTTTTCCAATTCCCAAAATTTAGACAATAGTTCGTGGGTATCTTCTTGTGTGTATGTATGATACGACACCACAGCATTGCTTGTTTGCTTGCTGGTATATTCTCCCATCACCACCCAACCAAAGATTGTTTTGATGGCGGTAAGTTTGCCATCGACTCCTTTCTTAACTCCGTTACGAATGACCTGACCCGAAATGTCAGCTCCTAACAGCATGTCTATTCGTTGTGATTTATAGCATTCGGGATCCGAAAGTTGGATATTCCCAAATTGTTTAAAGGTATCCCGAGATATTGGATAATCTGGGATTCTGCCTGTAATGTTGTCGATTACAATGCAACTCAAATCGAGAACTGGAGTTTCTCTACGACATGGTTTGATTTTGGTATGTATAATACCACTAGTGTCCTTGACGTGGGTGTCACTGATTGACATAATCTTTGTTTGACACGCTTCAATAGACAGATTCAAATTGTGGACACAACGACTTGTGATGTAGGATTTCTGCGATCCTGTATCCAATAAGGCACGTACATGTACCTTTCCTGCACTGTCAAATATATGCAGCTTTGCAGTGGGTAGTAATACCGAAGTATGTTTTCTGTGTTGACTTAGTGAATAAGTCCTAGCAGACATTGACGTAGTAGTTTCAGAATTACTACTACTGGCTTGAGAGTTTGCATCACTCTTGGGTGATGACGGACGATTTTTTTGCACAGATTTTTTATCACGCTTGGGTGATAACGACTTGTTCGATCTTTCACCAAAATGCAGCAGCGTATGGTGAGTTTTGTTACACGTTCTGCATGTGGCTGTACTAGGACAGTTCGGGCGTATGTGACCCATTCTAAGACAGTTGATACACAACTTGTGTTTAATTGCAGCATCATGTCTTCCTTTAGGTTTAAGAGCTTTAAACCCTTCACACTAACTGATGTAGTGAGACTTTCTGCAATACGGACAATTCGTATTAGTTGCCAATGTCATCGCTCGGGATGCTGGCTTGTGCCTTTTGAATTGTTTGATTGACTCGTGAGTTTTGACAGGTTTGTCTGGCTCAACCTCTAAGCTTGAAACTTGCTTAGTCAAGAACGCAATTAACTCTATATGAGTGGGCTTGGAGTCAGAATCCAATGTTAGTTCCCACTGTCGTCTAGTAGCCGAATCCAGCTTACGACAAATCATGTTTTCCAAAATGACCCCACATGAGTCAACATCAACCTCTAAGTTTTTCAAAGCAGCGATGTTTTCGCGTGCTGTGTTCAACAATGATTTCAGTGCAGGAGCGTCTGCCTGCTTGACCTTTTGCACATCTTGGAGTGCATTCAGATGTACCGACCTCAACAACCTAGGACGATAATATTCATCTGTGATGGCGTTCCATGCAATATCAAAACTATCAGCTTTGACGGGGATATTTGTAATAAGCCTAGCGGCTTCCCCTTTTAAAGATAACTTGAGATATTGAAGTCGTTCAATATCTGACAAACTGTCCCGATTTATCACCAACTGTGTGAATAAATCGTAAAAATTCATAAAAGTTGTTTTCTCCCCATCGAATGTTGGGAGATTCAATTTAGGCAAGCTGGGTTGCATATATCGCAAAGATTGTGCTGATTGAATCGAATGTGATTCTGATTTAGCTCTGTCGGACCCTGTCTGTGATCCGGTGTCTCCACTGAACATAAGTTTGTAATTGACACGTATGTCGCAAATGAGTTCGTTTATTTCATTAAACAACTTCTTAACTCGGGAGATTTCTGCCAATATATCCTCGTCGGGATTTTTGGTTTGTTTTAACTTTGAAGAATATTCACAATAAGTACGATTGAATTCTTGTTCCCAAGCTGCGAGAGACGGAAAAGTTACTTCAAATTTCACTTTACTTTTTTCACCAGTCTCTGAAGAATAGACTGATAGACGACGAATATGTTCTGTCACAACCTCTAATTGTTCGAGCAGTAGTTTAGCCATTTTACAGTGTGTTATTAAATGCAATTACTAATACCAAAGTAACTAGAAACAATAATTATCTCCGAATACCGCCAAATCCGGCTCGAAGCGATCAAATGTAACTAGAAACAATAATTATCTCCGAATACCGCCAAATCCGGCTCGAAGGACCAAATGTTGCGTCCCTCCGGTGCGAAGGACTAAGTAATAAGGACCTAATGGCTCGAAGGACCAAATGTTCAAACCCTAAACCAGCGAATCCGGTCTAGAAGAACCAAAATGTTTTGATCCTGCTCGCAAGCCCAAATGCGATGTCTCTAGATCAGCGAATCCGGTCTAGAAGCACCAACAATGTGTTTGATGTTAAATTCAATGAATAAAACAAAACTATATGTAAACCAAAATAATTACAACCTTCGATAGCTGGTTCACATCACTGGACTTGGCCAATAAACGGGATAATACTAATTTGTGAAACGTACTAATTAACAACGACCGAAGGACCAGATAGTTTTACGAACTAACAAACGTGCTAAATATAATTGCAACAAAATAACAAACAACTGAAAAACAATTCTGAGAAACATGTGATAGCGTATTGAATATAAGTGACATAAACAATAATAAACCAAAGATAGAACAAATACGATATTTGTTGAAATTAACTAAATAATTTAATAAATGTATGAACAAACAAACTTAGTTAAACAATATTAAGAACTCTAAATGAACTTAATAACAACCAACTAGAATGCAAAACTTGTTGTCTTGAATGTACCTAGTCGACAATAACAGCAGATGCGCTGTGGATGACGTCACTCGAAGGTGAACGTGTGTAAACAGGTTTACAAAGAAATAATAATAATTTCACCCAAGGAAATATGAATCAAATCCCTAACAACACGAGTTCCGTGAGAAATCAAATTGTACAGTTCGATTTTACAATTGATTCCTGAGATGTGTCTATTAGCTGCATAAATTGGCGCCGGAAAGTATTCACGGATTATAAAGTACCAAATTAAATGAAAACCGAACGATACTCCTTGAATTAGTCGTGCTAGGCTAATCAAGCTACGCGTACGATAATTAAACAACCAATTACTTTACTGACCATATGAAAATCAGAAAGTTTATGCAAAATGGTGGAAAACCACTCTCGCGGACGACGACGTGATACGTGTTTACCGCAGAGAAATAGAGGTGGGGAGAATGATCTTGTAACCTGCGCGAGAATACAAGAATTGAAGGACGCCATTTTGCAGAAATGCATTCAACATACTTTTGCAGGAATAGAATTTCAGTACAATATAATTATGAAATAATGTAGAAAAATTTATTGATATGTTAACATACATAAATATGAAATAATTCGTAGCAACTACTGGTGGTGAAATAATATTAATTTATTTAATTTCAGTACAATATAATTATGAAATAATGAATTTTGGAATGAAGAATTTCTTAATGCACCTTTCTGCACTTCAGAACATTGGAAGATTGCTTGGCAGGCAGCCGATATTCCAAATAAAAATTTAATTTCAGATCCCACAAAAGAAGTAACAGGTTTAGATCAACCAAGGGCTATTTGGTGTAAGCTTAATCGGTTTCGTACATGCCATGGAAAATGTAATAATATGTTATATCACTGGAAAATACGCGATAGTCCAAATTGTGATTGTGGAGCAGAAAGAGAAACAATTCAGCATATAGTTGAAGAATGTCCCTTATCTAAATTTCAGCAAGGTTTCGCCGAACTTCACCTATTGACGGAAGATGCACTAAATTGGATAGTAAAAATCAAAAATATTTAATTTGTATTGTTTTTTTTTTTCTTATTCTTCATGTATTATTTTATCGAATTTATTTGTACTGTCTTTCTTTCATACGAAATATATATATGAAATAATGTAGAAAAATTGACTGATATGTTAACATACATACATATTAAATAATACGTAGCAACTACTGGTGGTGAAATAATATTAATTTATTTAATTCTCTCCTTACTAATTTCCCTTGTATAACCTCTGTATATCTTTTTGAGAGATTAAAAAACCTAATTCTAGTATAACAATAAATGATGTCTTTTACTAAACTAAAACCATGATTTTGCTTTATCAGCGTGTCTTTCAAAAAATGTAGATTAGGAAAAAGATCGTAAATGTCTGTATAAAATAATTGTGCTACGGCTGTAACAAAGTAAGTAAAACTTACTGTTAAAGTCGTATTTAAGGATACATTTGTTTCAGAAGTATTCATACTAATTCGTACTGCGTCCGTTTTTAAATACACTTTCGAACCTTTTACAATATCTTCTGGACGAAAATGTCGCGAACAAATTACTTTATTTTTTGACCATGTCCAAGTATTTTCATCTTTTCCGCAGACCTTCAACCATGATTTTTGTAATTCTCCTCTCGGAAAACTAAAGAAATTAACAATCTATTAAAAAATTTGTTTACAACTCAATTTGGTTTACTACTTACATGTAAAAATAAATTCCTTTTGGCTTAAATCTTGTATTATTAGAACATCCTGGCATTGCACACGACGACATATTAAAAAATGAATCGTTTCAAACAACACAAAAACAAAAAGATTATGCTGACCGCGTGCTTACAAAACAAGTTGACAGTTTTATCTGCAAAATGACTACCTCCAGTTTGTACATCGAAAATTGGATGCGCAGTCGTCGAAGCGCTTTCTCCCCACCTCTATTTCTCTGGTTTACCGTTTGCAAGCCAGAGACACTCTGAGTCGGCGCAGTCGGTCAGTGCTGTAGCAGCAGTACGCTGGGCGTGTGGGTGCGCGCGCACTCGCGTGAAGCCAGATGCAATAATATTAATATTAATAATTAGTTTAAGATACTACAGCTATTTCAAACAATTCTAAAATTAAACTTAAACACGTAAATTATATAACTAATTTTTCCAAGTAACAGAAACAGTTATTTTCATTTATTTATTGACTTATTTAAATAGAGTCAGGGCGGGTTAACCGTTCTATTCCCATGTGCAGCGGGTTGCCACCTCAAGGGGTTAATATTTTCCAAATTCCTCTCATTTAAAACATGTTAGTTTTAAACAGAAAAGTTTTCGATTATATATTTTTTCATTAAAAATTGTTATGGGCTTCAAGTAAAGTATCTCTTCCGGTTGTCCAATATTACCCAATCAAGTCTTTGTATGAATGCAGAAAGCTTAAATATGGAAAGTAGAAATTTTTGTAAGTTTGATATAAGAGTTATCGTGGAGGAACAAATTGTCACACACACACAGACATCATTGTAAAAATAGTAAAAACGTGTTGTGGGGACTCTAATTCGTGCTTATTTTTAGACTGAAAACATTTCCTCCCTTACCTACGATATGACGGGAGGTAAAAAAGGAAAAATCAAAAGAACAATAGCTATTTGTGTATTAAGAGCGCAAAATGGGACATTGTCGATTGAGAGGTTGTTGCCGCGGGCACGCAGGAGCGAGGCATTCTCTCGAAATCGACAATGTCCATTTGCGCTCGAAACACACACAAGATTTTTTCTACAGTCGCCACAATGGGGTCCTCCACCATAACAAAAATTTATTTTTTATTTATATTTACTTATCGGTATTTTCCATTCTTCTTGAGCTATTGCTTCAATCTAATCTAAGCATTTTATACTTTCGTTTTTGTAAATGAATGCCCTATTTTATTTTCACAGCAGTGCGGCATTTTGTTTGGTTATGTAAGTGAGTAATGTGTGACTACAGTGTCATTAATTCCTGACTAAACGTTTTCATTAAGAATGTAACTAAGTAACATTTCTCAACATTGTATAGTTAGAAATTTGAGGATCGAGCGGTTTTTCTACTTTGTCGCTCTAGAGCGGCAAAGTGACATTTTGCGTTGACAAAAGAGAGCGCAAATGGCTACTTTGTATATAGACTGTAGAAAAATTTATTTATTTAATCGTGTCGAGCTGCATATGTAGTAAACACAAGTATAACAATAATAAAAATAGCAACAAAAAGTAAAATAAAAGCAGTCGTTTCTTCATAATATATCCGATGACTGCTACATGTACAGGGTGTCTCATTATCGATGTTTTTTTTAAGGTATCTCGGGTAATATTAATGATAGATCAAAACCGTTTGCACATTCCAGGGTCAACTTTTCCAGAAAAGTTTAATAGTCACCACAGGAATTTTCGATCGTCTTTTGTTTTTGAGCTACAGGCAAAATCTCGTTTTTCGTTCATTTTGAAAATATATCATATCTTATTCATTATGATAGAGAAAAATTGTTTTTACAAAATTTTTACTGTTTTTTAGATAGAATAAAATGGTGTAATTAGATTTTTTGAAAACGTCATAATTCTCGAGATATAACACACACTTATGATTTTTTAAATGGGAACCTATTATGAAAATGTCTCGTCTTTTTGCTTAATTTATAAGCTTTTCAATGATATATAACAAGTCTATATTTTTTTGTTTTAAACATTAATAAAAGACGAATTATTAATTTATTGGGGTGAAAATATTGAAAATTATTAAGAAACAAATGAAAAAATTTATTACAGAACATTATTTGTTAATTTTGATTCTATTTCTATTAATTGTGTTCTCAAAATTATTCTCAATTAATTATTTTCGGGTTAGTAAAATTACTATTTACCTACGTTATAGTTGGCTTTGACACAATCCGAAAAAAACGGTTTAATATGCCTTTTAAGTAAATAAATTGAAAAAATGAGTAAAACTGATACAAATACTATTAGAAATATGGAAATGATGATCTGGACGAGATTTTTTCATTTGTTTCTTAATAATTTCCAATATTTTCACCCCAATAAATTAATAATTCGTTTTTTATTAATGTTTAAAACAAAAGAATGTAAAGTTGTTATATATCATTGAAAAGCTTATAAATTAAGCAAAAAGACGAGACTATTTTCAACATAGGTTCCCATTTAAAAAACCATAAGTTTGTGTTATATTTAGCGAATTATCAAGTTTTCAAAAAATCTAATTACGCCATTTTATTCTATCTAAAAACGGTAAAATTTTTGTAAAAAACAATTTTTCTCTAACTATCATAATAAATAAGATATGATACATTTTCAAAATGAGCGAAAAACGTGTTTTTGTCTGTAGCTCATAAACAAAAGAAGATCGAAAATTTCTGTGGTGACTATTAAACTTTTCACAAAAAGTTGACCCTGCAAAGTGCAAACGGTTTTGATCTATCGTTTATATTACCCGAGATACCTTAAAAAATCATCGAAAATGAGACACCCTGTACTTAAACACAGGGATGGGCGTGTAGACTACTTCACGTCGACAATGTAGTAGTCTACGTGTCCACTATAGCTACTAGATAAATTACAGCTGACTCGTCCGCCATTTTGGTGCCAGTTCAATTATTCAATATCAGCGTTACAATATTATTAATCATAGAAATTATCCACATTTACAGGTTGTTCTGCTCCAAATTGTGCAAATCATTTGAGAAATGGTTATAATTTTTACAGGTACTTATGCAATACATATATTTTTCTCTAACCTCAAATACCTTAACGAACCGTATTTTTTCTTGTTTTATTATTTTAATTAAATATAATATCGCAAATATGTAAGTTATGTTTAATTATGAAAAATAGTTCATAAACTTATAAAAAATGCACTTCTATTTCAATATTTACTGCGTTTATTTTGGCTCCAATATGTCGGACGAGCCAGCTATGTATTTTCTAGTAGCTGTAGTGTCGACAATGACGTAGACGTAGACATATTTAGAAGCATAGACAATGTAGAGAATATAGACTATAATTTTTTGAATTTATTTACTGTAAAGTATTACATTATTTTTTTTTAAAAGTTTAAGGAATGCAATTCGTGTGATATTTAATGTGAAATGAAACTTGGAAACATACCCATGAAAATCTCTTTAAAATAAAAATAAAATCCTAAATCCCTAAAATTATGCAAATATCTCTAATATTTGGGTTTAATTTCATAAAAATATAAATTTGTTGGTATAAATTTATTGTCTATGCGTTGTCGACTCGTACACGTAGTCAATTAAAGTCGACGTGTAGACGCCCATCCCTGGTTAAACACCAGTACCCAGAGTCGCGACAAGGACGATTCTGTTGACCCCATTTTTCATTGTACCATTTAAATAGAGGCTATTTATTAAATTATACAGTATTGGCCATAAATGTAGCAGCTTTAAAAAGTTATTAATTACTTTTCAGTAAGTAGGGGAATTTTATAAATTGCAGGTATTGTAGAAGGCTCAATAATATTTTTACTTCAAAAACGGCTTATTATACGCGATAATGTGGACTTATTTAAATTAAATGTTTTTGAATTATCATTTTCTGAAGTACCATACTCATATGATCGGATAATTAATTTCCGAATCTCACTGAATACAGTCTTATTACGTCCCATGATTTATAAATAATAATTCATATTTTTAAACAATTACATGATATACGTTAAAATTCAGAAATTAAACTGGTAAATGCAGGTGGTTGCTATTTTCATGTTCAAACAAACATAAAAGTTATATAAATTGAATAAATTTTATTTGAAGGGAGCAGTAAAGGCCAACGCGCACTCGAGCGACCGAAGCGAAGCGAGGCGAAGAGAAGTTTTTTCATTCAAGGTATTATTATGTGTATACGCGCACTTTGGAGCAGCGAAGAGCAGAGCAACGAGGCCACTATACACATAAGAATACATTGAATGAATAAACTTCTCTTCGCTGCTCTTCGCTTTGCCGCTCTTCGCGTCGCCCAAGTTCATGTCGGCCTTAAAGCTGGAATTTATTTTTAAAATACCTCTTCTTGCGTAAGACAAATTCATTTTTGATTTTAACAAATGATATCTTTATAACCAATACTGTACGAATGATGGTTATATGAGACAAAGAAATACGTATATCAAAATGCTTTAATTTATAGTAAATATAATTGAAAAATATCTACAAAAAGCAACAAAATAAATATTATTTTCACTGACCATTCATAAAATCCCATTACTTTTTCAGGCAATACTCAATTCTCTGACTTTTCCATGATTGATTCCTTGTTGACTTTCCCTGACTGTTGGCCATCCTAGTCCACTAGTTGTAACCTCAAGGGCTCTGAAAGTTGTGGACCGATAGAGCATCAAATGAGTCGAAACCGGGTCGTCCGATTTACAACCGGTCACCTTATACACACAACCATGATATCCCATTCGTTTCATTTTGAAAATTTTCTCTTTAATATCATTATACCTATAACACTTTACGAAACTTATTGCGTAAATTACTATATATTAAAACTACATCGTAAATTGTAATGTTTCCTTGAATCATGAATATGCATAGCAGAAAACATATTTTTAGAGATTCTTATAATAAAAATACAGCAAGAGTTTATAAATTTCATGGCAAGAATCTGTTTCCCGGTATTTGTAAGTGGCGGGGACATTTGCATAAAAATGTCAGTAATGTCAGTGCCGTGTGAATAAATGTCTCTGTTTGTTTTGTTTTGACACAGTGTCGCACGATAAATGCGAGTTCACTTGTCAAACTCGATTCTCGACTTTTTATTCTTGCATTGGAGTTTTGAAATATGATTGCTATATAAGTGCACCCAAACTTCGGAAACGAATTTGACAAATATTTTGATATTTTCAGCAAAAGCTAAAAAAGGATTCTCTTGTACGTTGTTCTAGTGTAGTGATGTTTCAAGGTTTTAATCCAGTAGCTAAAATATTTATAATGATTCTCAGTATTTGAATAGTAAATATATTATATATTTATTTTGTATCTAAAAATTATGTGAAATAAAACAAAGTTACGATGATTTTAAGCAACAAGTAACAATCTAAAAATAGAACTTTCGTTTGCATAAGTCTGTTGCACACTAATGTTAACGTTTCTGACTGAAAGCACAAATTGCACGATTTACTTATATTTAATTTTATTTATAAAATTTTTGAACCATTACCATATAGCGACAAAAAAAATCTTTACATTTTCTATATTACGAGTAGATATGGTTCATGAAAAATTTTATGTAAGTAGGTACTTAATATTTTTTGGCATTTACCTACAGTTCCATAAAAAAAAATCTGATGTGGCCAGCACATTAACTTCCGTCAGTTCTATGTATTTTGTATAAATGTCATACATTACCTTAAGGCAGTTGTATGTATTTTATACAAATTCTATACAGACACTGACAACTTTCACTCAGAATTTTCTTAATATAGCAGCTGTTTCCAGAGTTATAGCATAATTGGCTAATATATGATATTTAATTTCTTTATATTTTTTTAACTCCATCCTTTTCATATGAAGTATAAAATGCATTCAAATCGTATAGAGAATAAAATATTCTTTAATATTTATAATAACAATAAATGTGAAAAAATGATATTTAACATCGTTTTTTCAAGAAAAAATGTTAAAATCTTCAAATGAGGGAATTTCCGGTTGACCAATTCTAACTAAAATCTAATCAGCTCTTCACATGGATGTAACGAAGAGGAATACGAAAGAATTATATATTTTGGAATTAGAGTTATCGCATTAGAGAATTTTGTCACACACATACACACACACGCACACACACACACACACATACATACATACATACATACATACACATACACACAGGCACACAGGCACACACACACACACACACACACACACACACACACACACACACACACACACAGACATCATCGTAAAAATAGTAAAATCGTATTCCAGGGACCCTAAAACGTACCCAGCAAACACAGTTACGTCCTTAGTACGTAATATAGACATAACTCGTATTATATGTTACATACCGAATAACATTCCTGGAAAGTACATGTATATACGAGGTGTGTTCAAAAACTATCGCGAATTTTGAATTTTCGCGGGTTACGTATATTCGAATTTCGATCTTTTTGTGGCTTTATGTTGGTACTCATGTCTCTCACTTATGTCGACAAGCTCGGCCATTTTGAATGTTCACTTAATTGTTGACAGCTGCTTTGCTTGCACGTGTTTTGGATCGTCTTCGATTTTTACCTATTCAAAAAAATGGAACAACGAACCTGTATCAAATTTTGTGTGAAAAACGAAATTAAGTGCGCGGATGCATTCCGAATGTTGACTGTGGCATACGGAGAAGCTACCTTGGACCAAAGCAACGTTTATCGGTGGTACAAAATGTTCTCAGAAGGCCGAGAAGATGTGAACGACGAAAAGCGTGCCGGACGCCCGAGCACTTCAACAACAGACGAAAAAATTAATGAAGTGGAGAAAATGATATTGGCCAATCGTCGAATCACCGTTAGAGAAGTTGCTGAGGACCTAAACATATCGATTGGCTCGTGCCATTCGATTTTTATCAATGATTTGGGCATGAGACGGGTCGCCGCGAAATTTGTACCAAAATTGCTCAATTGCGACCAAAAACAGCATCGCATGAACATTGCTAATGAGATGTTGGACTCTGTCCGCGACGACCCAAATTTGCTCCAGAGGGTCATAACTGGTGACGAATCGTGGGTTTATGGTTATGACGTGGAAACCAAAGTTCAATCATCTCAATGGAAGCTGCCGCACGAACCAAGACCGAAAAAAGCGCGCCAAGTTCGGTCGAATGTGAAAGTTTTGCTGACAGTTTTCTTCGATTGCAGGGGCGTGGTGCATCATGAGTTCTTGCCACAGGGTAGAACGGTCAATAAGGAATATTACCTGCAAGTTATGCGCAATTTGCGCGAAGCAATCCGCCAGAAACGCCCGGATTTGTGGAAGAACAAAAATTGGCTTTTGCACCACGATAACGCCCCTGCTCACACATCGTTGCTTGTGCGCGACTTTTTAGCCAAAAACAACACACTAATGATGCCGCAGCCACCGTATTCCCCAGATCTGGCCCCCTGTGACTTTTTCTTGTTCCCTAAACTGAAGAGGCCCATGAAAGGACGACGTTACGCTACGCTTGACGGCATCGAAGGAGGAGCTGAACAAGATAAAAAAAATGATTTTTTGAAGTGCTTTGAAGATTGGAAAAACCGTTGGCACAAGTGTATAATATCTCATGGGGATTACTTCGAAGGGGACAAAATAGATATTCATGAATAAATAAATAATTTTTGAAAAAACACAAAATTCGCGATATTTTTTGAACACACCTCGTAAAAAAAGTATATCACTTCTTTGTAATTATTTGAATATACTACTTATATTGTGAATTTTTATACCTGTGACTTCTTTTTAATCCTAAATTTAAATATTAAATATTATGAAGGATGGTAGGAAAATGTGTAGGTATTAACTACAAATAATATATATATATATATATATATATATATATATATATATATATATATATATATATATATATATATATATATATATATATATATATAGTTTATTACAATACTTATATTACATATTATTAAAATAGAAATTAAATATAAAACAACTTAATGAATCGATTCTGTTCACATCTGTAAGATCTGTAAATATGAACAAAATCGCACCTAAACCTGCCACCCTTATGTATAATTTTATATTAATCAACAAGAACAGATGTGTTTTGTCATTTTTTACAGATTTACAGGTCTGTAAAACTTACAGATGTGAACAGAATCGACCTATAAATTTCACTCAGACTAGTTCAATACAATTTATTTTAGTTTGAAATTATTATTTCAGGTTATCTAAATTTTCATTTACGTTCAAGAATGAAAATAAGCTACATAATGAATAAATAGTTACATAAACAAACTTACCGTATGACAAGCTGATTTTGCCGTGAAATCAAAGAATTAAAGTATACATACTACATAAAATATAAACAAATACTGCAATGGCTGCAAAAGTAAAATGCGTCGTTGTTAAACCTCTGCACACCTGGCTTGGGCAGACAGACCTTGGTCGCATAAACAGACCAATTAGATTTGGAATAGATGACACGTGATTAATGCGCTACGAATATATTATAAGTACGGTAACATGTATATAGTAAAGGTATGTACCAGGTCCAATACCAATGTGACATACCGACAATATCATTTACAGTCTCTTGAAAGATGTCCGACATGGTATATGTATATGACGTTATAAGTACGTAAATAAATTATATACTACATAGGTTTCAGATATCACATACCTGGTACATATATGTTAAAACTGTGTTTGCTGGGTACTTATTCACCAAAAACTCACCACCGAATTTTTTGACCAAAGACAATACCTTCCTTACCTAAGGTGACGGAAGGTAAAAATAGGTAATAAAAATCAATTAAATTAAATTGCCTTCCTCAATTAATTCATAAAGAAAATTACAAAACTCAATAAATCTGAATATTTTATCTTAATTTTATAATTTTTTATTGATTTTCTTTGTTTTATTTGAATCCGGTCGAATTTATGCGGAATAAAATAAAAAGGCGAATAATCAAAATTATATCTACTAATGTTAATCAGCTCTAGGAGAATTTGAAAAATATTTGGAAATCAGTTGCTAGTAATGTTTTATAAACTCTAATAAAAAGAATCCTTTGAGTTTGTAAAGCCGTTATCAAAGCCAGAAGAGATTTTTTAAAGAACAAAAATTTAAATTAATATGTCAACCTGGCATTATAACAATGTTCTATTTTGTTAAAATAAACATAATCACTTCGGGTTTGTGCTAACTGCTTACCCATTATGTGGGAAATGCGTGATTTTATGTATGTATGTATCATTCACAATTTATTATTTTATATTTCTTCTCCTTGATTCAGTGTCGGACTGGGACGTATTTCTGTGCATGGCGATTCGGATTTTCGGGGCCCCTATTCTGGGCCCTACAAAAATAATATTAATGAACCAAAGATGGTTTGGAAACGAACTTTTTTATTTTTTTTAGAAACATTTTATATTTTTGTTTAATGAATGTAAACAAGTATACAAGTTGAACCCGAGAATCCGTAATAATAACAATTAACATGGGAAAATAGATTTATTCAAATATTCCTTGCATGGGGTTCTTGAGAAATAGAAGAGTTACGAAATAGGGTAAATTATAGATAAAAGTTGCCCAATTCGGAGACCATTTTAATGGTGTATCTTTATTTGGGAAAATGTAAATTTTGAAATGTTTTAATTTTGCGAATAACTTCCAATTAAGAAATATAACGCATTTTATTTAATTAAAAAAATAACTGTGTTGCATAGAATTAGCAGTATTCTAACATACAAACCGCGTTTCAAACACAGATTTTGGTCACACGATTTCAATAACGAACACGCGAAGTGTGGATTGCCAAATTATTGAATTAAATTATTAAATTTACAAATTGGTAGAAAACTGCATGTATATTATACAGGGTGTTCGAAAAATAGGGGACCAAATTTGGAAAATATATTAATCAAACCAAAACAAGAAAAAAATTCTAATATACCCATGTCCGGAAACGAACCATTTCGGAACAAAACACTCTTTTGTTTGAATTTTTAATTTTATTTTTAGTAATGTTTTTTACTCTCAAAATCACAATAGTTACGTTAATACTTGTAATTTGTTTAATCACGTTTCCTTAGCAACTGTCATAATTTGTTGTCACCGTAATTAAATTATTTTGACATTCGAACGTGTTCGACAATCCATGAGAAGACGTCTAGAATGTTGCATGCAAGTTCAAGGAGGACATTTCGAACAACTATTGTAATTGTGATAGTAAAAAACATTATTAAAAATAAAATAAAAAAATCAAACAAAAGAGTGTTTTATTCCGAAATGGTTCGTTTCCGGACATGGGTGTATTAGGATTATTTTCTTGTTTTGGTGTTCTTATGTTTCTATAAAAGCACTGTTTATCACTGAAAACACGACGTTTAGAAAATCTATAAACGTACTGTTTTTGGCGCCTTTCATGTTCTAGATGTGGTAGTCATGTTTTCATATCTGACAGATAACTTTAAAATGGTAAATTGTTTGTGTTGAAATATTACTTCTAATTGTGGATTTTTATCCTTTCTCTAGGTGATAGGACTAGAAAGAAAAGAAATTTATAGCTATAGCTGTGTTAGTTAAGAAAGAATAAGAATCTGTGAGGTTAAAATTTCAACTAAAAAATTATGAAACAAGAAACAATGCGCTCAGGTTTACTTTGTCACAATAATTAAAACGGTAAGTTTTATTTATTACAATTTAAATTTATGGTAATGCAATTTTGAATTGAATGTATTGTTATTCCAGGCAGGTTACGAAATGTATGATGCACGTTACTTGAAATGTTGAGACTGTCTACTCAATTTTTGGCGGCTAGTAGCAAACAAATATGAAAAGTTGACGTTTTAATCCATGATTTCCAGTTCCACGTTGTGGCGAACTATCGAATATATGCCATATTATGTTTTGTATTAAAAATTGCAAGAACAGCTGTTGCCGTTATCTGTGCAACTGAGTAGGTAGTGAGTGTTGACAAAATGGTGTTAAGTAAAAGTCTAAATCAATAAATTGTTCATTAAAGTATTTCATTATTTAAAGAGTTTTATTTATATGTTGTTTTCTCAATAAAAAGGCATGATGGTCCACGTAACGTCCTTCAATCCTATATTCAATTTTTATTTATGATAATAACCCACACGAACTACAGATATGTCAAATCAGGATGGTTCATTAATAAACCTTGGAGTTCATTGTTTGCATTGGTTTTTCTCTTTCATAATTGTATAATGCTTGGTTTTAATGTAAACAATCAGTCAAAATCACAAGATACACAAACTGTCAAAATGTGAAATTTCAATTTTTAGCGGGAAGCGCTACCAACATAACTGATACAAAAGACACCAACTCATATTTTTGACAAGTCCTTTTTTAAAGAATCTAATTGTAAAATTACCTCAATAGAAAAAATAATATAAAAAACATGTATCATAAGGCCTGTTGACGCACTCGTCCTTTGTAAAACTCGCCTGGCGGCTCGTTTTCCAAACTTGGACTCGTACGTTAACAGATTGCCTTATGATACTTGTGTTTTAATGTACTATTTCATTTCGTGCTATCTTACACACAACACGACATAAAACGTTAACATGGTTGAAACGAATCATTTAAGGACACAAAAATGATGACCAATAGCCGATTGAACCTACGTAACTTAAATTTTAATCGTTCTTTAAATAGACAATATTATGTCGATATGAAATGTCAAGTGAATCTTGGAATTAATATGCATTGTTGTTTCGATTTGCATATTTTTGTCTACGGGTCGTTTAAAATTTAAGCCTTGTTGGTGCAACTGGGCATACCTAAGTATTGTTATTAAAATGACAGTTGCAGAATTTATCTCCAACCCATGCTCTGACCTGATTCTGTTTTATGAATCGTTCTCATACCAAAAATTTTAACCCGTAATAAAAATCGAGTTAGTTAACTGAATTTAATCTTTTTTATGAATCTGCTAATGAAAGTCTCCTATGTGAAAAGCCAAATGTAACACCAAACCACAAAGAATTTAAAAACCAAATTTTATATTTATGTACTTGTAGATTTTGCAAATGTCCATTGTGCACTATTTCCAGAATACATTAGTTAACGACGGGGGGTGACATTTAGTTTGGGGTGAATACAGGGATAGAAGTACTTATGCCTATATTAGCATGTAGTATCATTGACTTAAGCTTGTTTTCTGGTTAAAGTCAGATTTCAGAATTACGTTATACAATTGATCTACATCTACAATCTGTTCTTTAAGATATTTTTTTTCTTTATTATATTAACCTAGTATTAACTACGAAAGCTACAGGTTTGGTTTAGACTGGACCCTTTCGCTGGCTGGGTCTGTGGCGATCGCCAAGGGCCAGTCCGACAGTGCCTTGATTTTTTAGGGGCGCTTTATTTATTACTAAAGCTCGGATTTATATGCAAGGAAAATAGGAAAAATATGCGCATATATATGCAGGCTTTTATTGGTAAATATGCAGTTAGGTGTCCAATATATGCAAAAACATGCAAAATATGCAGTACAAGAATATAAAATATATAGCAAAAAAAATACCCATCTACATATCAGTTGTAATATCTACGTAAAGTTTAAATACAGTATTCGCAATCGAAATTAACGAAAGAGGCGCTGATTTTCGAAGCAAGATGGCCGCCATACGATGGGTTTGACATATGACAATTCACATTGTTCACTGTGTTTCGTTGTCTGTGTATACAAACCGAGTTTCAAAACTTATTTATATAAAGACGATAAGTTAAAATATTTAATAATTAATTACTACACTACTCACTCAGCTGTCACTTATTTAATATGGCGCTTGTACGATTGCTTTTCGTAGTACTGATTTGTGGCACTAGAGGGAAAATTTTATATACGATAGCGAATAGAATTATTTTTATTATGTAAAATATAAACAAAATAATGTTTTTAACAAGTTTATTTACTTATAAGTACAGTTATATTGACATGCTTAACATTAATTATTTACAGAAATTTACAATCTATTACTACGAACTACGGAATATAAATTCATTTACATTAATAATTAAATGTATTTCCAAGTTACCCATTTTAAATGATTGCCTTCTGTCACTTAGCATGCATTTATACATACAAACGCTGCGTTCTACGTCGACAGATGTAATAGGGGCATATTTTAATGATAACAATATTTGATTGTCAATTCTTAGCTCGTCTGAAAATTCCCCATCCATAACTTTTGATACAAGAGTTAAAGTGGTGGTCAATCAGGTACTTTCTTGTGCTGGATAACAAATAAAATCAATTAAATTTGTTATTAAAAACAAATGTTCAACAACTTACCGACTTGCCACAAGGTTTACAGAAAATATTGTTGCCGTCTATAGACAGTTCCGGGTAGAAACCGACAGAAATATTTAAAGCTAGAATGACCGTTACTTTCTCTGCAAAGGATTAGGATTAGAAAATTACAGCCATAAATAAAATTCTGGGTAATTTTTGGCGGCGTATCACTGGTTCGGTGACTTCAATGTTCTTCAATATATATGAGAATTTTATTGAAATTAACAAAGTAACGTAAATTTTAAAAATAAGCACAAATATGCACATCGCATCGAAATATACAAAAAAAAGAATTATTTTTAGAATTTTATTAAAATTGATAAAAAATAACCTAACATTTAGAAAATATGCACAAATATGCACATCACAATGAAATATGCAAAAATTAGGTGAAATATGCAAAAATATGCATTTTGCATATAATCCGAGCTTTATTTATTACGCAGACAAGACGAAGTGTCTAGGGCCTACGAATCATTTAGGGCCTACGAAACTTTTAGGGCGTACCTACGAACGTTTTAGGGTATGCAAAATTTTAATGAAAAATGAATATCCTAAATTTAAAAAAATGAATAAAAATACGAAAAGATACATATTAGAATAAAATAACAATAAATAATTCAAGTTTATCAAGAGCTTGACACCTTACTCATTCTCTTTTTCTCCCTATCAAGATAGTAGAAAAGGCCAAAAGAAAATTTGAAATTGCATTTCTACAACAAGAAAATTAGGATAAAATTTAGTGTAGGAGTCTTAGACGTCTTAAAGCGGCTCTGTACTTTCCTAATTATCTCGTGTATCTATCTATAATTTTGTGGACGGTATCGAATACTTTTTAGACTACTATCAAATGAAATGCGAAAGCGGCTACCGGAAAAAGTAGAATACCATTGTTGTAGCGTAAAACACGTCATTAATATTGTAATTATTTATGCTTTATTTGGTTTTGAATGATTTCTCGCACCCTCACTGAATGTGTCGAACAATTTTCATGTGATTAAATATGGAAATGTCACGCTGCTAATTAGAAATAACGTGTTTAGCTGCAATATATAATAATGTTAAAGCCCGAGGCTATAAAATTGCGTCTGACGTACTCTGACCCACATTAAACCCGTGTAATGTGGTTAACTGCTATAAACCGCACACCGCACTTGCTAAAGGATAAATTCTAAGGTTTTAACGTTATAAGTGAAACATGTGTTGTCCCATTAAAAGTTCAACAACAACGTATTCTAAATAATTTCATATTCTGAAATTCACTGCTAAATTATTATGATTAAATTCTCGTTGTTAAGAAAACAGATTTACCAGTTACACAAACGCGGTAAAACGCTAAATAATAAATAATAAACGTTTCCTTTTTTATTTTTCTTTGACAAATTTCTGTCTTTTATTTCTACATTAAATATTACTGAATCCAATAATCTCATCTCTGAAAGAAAGTCTATTTCTCGGTTATTTTATTTGACAAGACATGATTGACTCTCGCTAGACATATTGCGAATAAGAAAATTAAATTTGCACGATCATTCTACACAGTTATTTATCTGTCATTTGAAACTAAGTTGCGAACGTTAAGTTAGAACATGGTTAATCAATTTTTTAAGGTATCGTTTTGAATGAAAATATGGTATTAGCCAGAAAGCATTTTCGAATCATGATTTATTATTATTTGAAAAAAGTTGTAAGTGCTCATGAATGCACAAAGAAACTTTAGATTCAGTTTTTAATGAACAAGCGCCTTCTTTGACTTCAATTTACCGCTGGCATAAAGAATTTGAAAAAAATAAGAATTCTGTTCAGCATAAACAAATTGCTGCTTTTAAGAAAATAATCGAAGAAGACAATAAAGTCATTTATGCGCTATTAAAATAATTAGACACAATCACCTGCATTTAAAAAAAGATTTTATTTTATGCCACATCAACTTTCTGATTTCCAAAAAGTGGAACATGTAAGAATTTGCCAAGAAACTTTAACACTATTAAATAATGGTAGAAAACAATTTTTAAAAAATTGTGTCTGACATGAAATATTATTCATTTTTTCTTAAAGATGGCGACACACCAACGATAACCAAAAAACAGCGAGCCGCGAAAAAACTAATGTATATGCAGTATTCTTTAAAAGTACGGGACTGCTAAATGCAATTAAGTTGGATGGACAGAAGATAGAGTTCCAGGGACAGGAATTATGGGTAGCTTTAACACTTCAGTTTTTGGTGAAGATAAAGTAACAGAGCACCCGCCATACTCATCTGATTTAGCAATGTGCGATTCTTGACTATTTTTTGGACAGAAGATAGTTAAAGCTAAATGGCACAAAGGAAAATATTTGCCTGAAGTACTCAGTAGAGTTTCAGAAACATAAACTATTATGTTCGGAAAAGAAACCACCATTACCTGATGTGGCCAGCACATATCCTCTCGCCAGATATTTTACCTGGTTGTACGCATAAAACAAAAAATATTTTTAAATACAAATACATATAATCATGTCTCACTACAAAATAATTCTTACATATATTTGCAAAATGCCTTTTCTTTTTCTTTATATTCGTCATTTTTTCGCAAATTCCTTTTATATTCTTTTTTACGTATATTTTTTTGCGTTGTAGACTTTTTTTTTATTTTCATAATCTTCATAATGATATACAAATATTTTTGACAGTGGCATACAAATATTTTTGACAGTAACATTTATGTGTCAATTACAAACATTTGAATTTCTTGCCTTGAAGTAGTTTGGTCTGAGATTTTTTACTTCAAAGTATTTTATATGCATTTCTTTATCTTTAAATCTATAGAAGATATAATAATGAATTTATATTTATCGAATAAAGAAATTAACGTTCTTTAATATAAGTATTTACATAAATTTTCGATAAATAATATTTAGATGATTTTTTTCTTGTAACTACTACGTCCGGTTGTTCATTGTTATCAAAACTTAATCAACTCTTCTCATTATTGTTAGATTGAGAAATCCGTAGTTAAAAATGTCTTTAGTCTTATAGTATTTTAGAAATCGTGGATCCAACATCCCACACACACACACACACACACACACACACACACTCACACGCGCACACTCACACATATGCACAAACGCACGCACGCACGCACGCACACACACACACACACACACACACACACACACACACACACACACACGGACACACATCCACACCCACATCCACACACACAAATATTTTTGACAGTAACATTTATGTCTCTATTACAAACATTTGAATTTCTTGCCTTGAAGTAGTTTGGTCTGAGATTTTTTACATCAAATTATTTTATATGCATTTCTTTATCTTTAAATCTATAGACGATATAATAATGAATTTATATTGATCGAATAAAGAATTTAACGTTCTTTAATGTAAGTGTTTACATAAATTTTCGATAAATATATTTAGATGAATTTTTTCTTGTAACTACTACGTCCGGTTGTTCATTGTTATCAAAACTTAATCAACTCTTCTCATTATTGTTAGATTGAGAAATCCGTAGTTAAAAATGTCTTTAGTCTTATAGTATTTGAGAAATCGTGGATCCAACATCCCACACACAGACACACACACACACACACTCACGCATAAACGCACGCACGCACGCACGCACGCACACACACACACACGGACACACATCCACACACACACACACACACACACACACACACACACACACACACGGACATCCTTGTAAAAATGTTATAATCGGATTCTAGGGACCTTAAAACGTGCTTATTCACTAAAATCTGGATATGCGATTTTTAGCATGAATGCAGTACCTCTCTTAGCGAGAGGTAAAAATCTGATGCAGCAACTCAATACTTCTCGCTATTTTATTTTTATTATACTTCGTTTGATTGGATAATATCGGGTTATTATCCAATCAAAAAACAAGATGAGACTGTTTCTATCTTCCCACCACTATTTTCTTATGTGAAATGAGGTATATTTTAATACATACTTACATTTTTAGTTATGCTGGATACTGTATTAAGATCCATTCCATATAGTTCTATTTACTATTTTCTTTTCAAAACGTTACTTATATTAATTTGAAATGATCAGTTCTTTGATAGTGACATTTATCTGTCAGTTCCATACATTTGAGATATAAACTGTGTAACTAAGGAGTTTTGCTTGTTTAAAGCGTAGGCTCCGGGATTTAAATTATAGATAATTTTATAAATTTATCCATTAAATATAGAAAAAGTATTTATGCAAATCTGTAGAAAATTTAATAATCTTTAATTTCTATAATAACACAAATCTCGAAAAAATAATAGAAAATATTTCTCGAAGCAAAACTATTTTGAGCTTCA